>KK499884.1:304108-378457 GCA_000688715.1 Glossina pallidipes
GAGTGCTTGAAGGATGATTTGTTTGAAATCCGTGGTAGAAATGTTTCGAAGACTCAACAATCAGCAGAGTGTGAGAAAGCGATGCCTTATAATGTTTGAAGGATGCTTCTTCTTAACAGTTAGCCTTTTTGGAAGGAATCACTAGAAAGACGCTAAGAATTTCTCATTTAACGGAGTAGGTTTTTTTTCCAATGTTGACAGTTCCCCAACTCACATCAACCAGCCAACGTAATGTTGGATAAATGGATAGATGGATAGATGGATAGAGTGCTTGAAGGATGATTTGCTTGAAATCCGTGGTAGAAATGTTTCGAAGACTCAACAATCAGCAGAGTGTGAGAAAACGGTGCCTTATAATGTTTAAAGGATGCTTCTTATTAACGGTTAGGTTTGCTGGACGGAATCCATGAACCAGGCAGTAAGATAATCGATGAAAAGTTCATCTTGGAGCTTTTCAGTAACAGTATCTGTCATCACTAATCTAGATATGATCTGATCTGATCTATTGTTGAGAATCGCTGCCTTTATTAAGCCATTTTATGTTGTTCTTGATAGTCGGATGTGAACTCGTACTCATGGACTGTTAAAACAAGCGTGAATTATTTTTGATGATCAGACACGTTTCAAACATGAAATAATTTATTTGTTTATTAATAATATTTTCTCGTCTTCATGCATTTTCACTGACTCGGTAAACTTTTAATGGCTTCTTCTTTTATTAGTGGTGTAGTTATAGTTAGCTATAAACAATATACGCGTTTTTACCGTTTTTACCGTTTTTGATATGAGTTATGAATGCAAAAATCGTAAAATTTCACCTGCTCTATATTTTAATTAAATTTATGTCTGCGTGAATTACTTTTCGCAGAATATGAATTTCAGGTTGGCTTTTAAGCTTAGATTTTAGTTTTTAATGTCAGTTAATTTTTTTTTTGTTTTTTTTTGCTTTTTTCGTTACTTGCGTTTCTCTAGACCTAACACACAAAAACACGTTCAACATGTTCTTAAGTGCTTTGCGCTTAATAAGTGTATGCAGATGCTAGCATACGCAAATGTTTTAATTATTTTATGGTATATGTAGATACATGTGGCAGTTTTTTGGAGGCCAAAAATATCAGTAAATTGACATAGAGCGAGTTGACTTATGTAGGCGCACTAATCTTGAATTCATGTTCATTTTAAATTAATGACATTCTACGGTAAATTTTACTAAAATCAACATTTTTTGTTGTTGTTGTTATTGTTTTTTTTTTTTTTTTTCAAAACATTTGAGATCACTAACTACTAAGAAAGTCAAGTGCGATTGTGAACGAATTTTAATTACCCTTCTGGTGAAAGTAAATCCTGGCCTAAATCAATCCCGATCATATAAAGATAATGCTTCAGAGATCTTATCCATTAAGATGCATACAGTTTTTTTAATAGTTTCTTTTCGATAGAAATGGTAAAAGTAGGGATGAGATGAACCGATCTTTCATTATAACGGACCAATCAGAATTACTTTCTGCACTGATCTAAGCTTGTCCGTGAGTCATTTTTTGAATAGATCTCAACCTGTCTGTCCGCCTGTCCATCTAATGTCTGTTCATGTATTTTCGTGTTCAACCTACAGTCCGTCAAATGTTGGAGAGACTTTAATGATATTTGCTACATCGGCATGTTTTGAGTGAGGAGCGAGCAATATTGAAAATGTTTCGGATCGGACCGCTTTTTCAACCATTCCTCTTATAGGCACCCGCATAGCACATCAAGCACTCGGAGACTCGCTGGCACAATCTGTCAGCATTAGTCTTCTACCCCCAGATTCCAAAAGTATCCTCTTATAAGTGGAATGTACACAAACACTACTCCCTTCTTTCCTTTTGTCATACTAATAGTCCTTTTTTGCCACCAAAGTGCCCATGTGTATCCACTAAATATTCATTGAGTGATTGGCAGAAAACGAAACGATTCAAATTTTTAAACAATCGGCAGCAGGAATGATCCGACGGTTGGCTACTCCGGGTTCTGATTCCCATTTTTTATTTTTTTTTATTTTTTAATATACGACTAATCACTCGAAGGATGTTCTCTATACAAAAGAGCAAGGGGAGGTAAGTTGCAGGCTGGGAGGTGTGTGCATGATTGTTAACGCCTTTACTAAATGAATAGTAGCTACAACCACACACAAATCTAGGAGTTGGATTCGACTATGCCGACTTGGTGGTCGCTCTTCCTAGCTACTCTGCTTATGTCCATTAAGGTGTATATGAAAAAAAGAGAATAAGAGTAAACCGCCTTCCTTTAATAGTAAGTATGGAGTCGGCCTTATGGCAACAGGAAAATCTTGCTGGCTACCCCGACTTAACGCACGAGCAAGGAGGAAATTTATGATGATTTTATGTCGGCTACTTGTCGTCTTTCCTTGTGGGCAAGCTTTAATTCTTCACCCTTTCCGTCAAGCTATCCTTTTCTTCCAAAATTGCCACGGATTTTCTCTGCACTCCGTTTACATTTCCTATTGCTTTTAAAACTTTAACATGGACTCTGTTCTTTTTACCTTCTGGACGTATTACCAGCTACTTTTTCTACATATCTCTATAACTACCAGCTAGCGTCGCTTTCTCTGTTTTCATTTTTCTTCTGTAAACACTTTTCCTGCAACGCCTACAATTCTTGCCCCCGGGTTACAATTTCTCCATAGCTCTCTGTAAGAGATTCATTTTATTTTTAACATCGTATTACAATTAAAAATTAAATTTGATTTCATCGCGAGCCTAATCTCAATGGGTTCTCTTAATCTCTGTTTTATTCAGATTCTTGTCTTGTAATTTCTACTTAAAACAATTGATTTTTGAATTCATCTAATAAAACTTGTTAACATAAAAAAATAAATATCTTCGCATCCTCCGTGATTTGAGTCGTTATTATGCAATTAATAAATTTCATATAAAAAATAAAACTTAATTTCATTCAATTTGTTTAGAATTTATTTTCTATTAATTGTTGTATATATATATATATATATATATATAAAATAAAATAAAATAAAAAAATAAAAAAAAAAATTAAACGTTCGTTTTAATCAAAACTTATCATCAAGCAAGAAAAAAAAATCTATTTTTGCACAATGACTTAACGGGTATATAAGCGACAATATGAAAAATGAAAATACACACACACACACACATGCATATCTATCTACATATACATTATACATAAATCAATATAATAATTTACAGATATCAGTGAACTTGTTGACAATATTAAGTGTACATACGTACGTACGTACGTATGTAGCAGCAGTTGCATTTCAATGTATGATGAGAAAAGAGAAACAAAATAATAATAATAACAATAATAATAATAATAATAGTAATAAAAATAACACAAATGCATTCTACATTCTATAGGTCAAGCTTGTGATGTACTCTTAGCACGATGAGAGTGGCATTTGAAAGCAAAAATTGATTATTACTTTTGATTGATATTAAGCACTGTAACCTGTAAGAACTTCTTCTTCTGCTATCCTAGTTAATAGTGCAATTTCTTCTTCTTCTTTTTTCTCTTTAAATTAACGCAAATTTCTTCTTCTTTTTTCTCTTTAAATTAACGCAAATTTCTTCTTCTTTTTTCTCTTTAAATTAACGCACTTAGGCTTTAAGAACCCAGAGCGCGCATTTTAATTCAATTGCCCTAAGCGAACCCAGGTGACATTGTTTTCTTCCCCAAATTCATCTTCATATAGGATCCGGGAACTTTACTCTGAAATGTTTGTGTTCTCATGAAAATCCCGCAAAGTGTAGACACTAAGGCATTTGCCTTTAGCCCTAATCCGTGCACGTATGTTTACAACAAACCATACCACGAAGCATCCCACAGGCTCACAGCTAAAGATGAATCTCGTATTGTGGACAGGAATTTATTTCAAATGCATTTATTTACCCAAACAAAGTATATATATAAACAAAGCATTACATAAAGGTAGTGCATTATATCTCGTTCGTGTTGATGTACAAAGCATCCATTCAGAAAGACCGACTTTCTGTGTTAGAAAAAAAATATTTAAAATATATACTATGCCATAACATCCGACGAGCTTGGCTGATCACTTTCATTTTTGGGGGATATACATACATACATAATGTAATTAACGTTCAAAAAATCCACAAGGCAGAGATGCTCTCGGTTTATTTTACACCGGAGGCATATCTTTGGATCGACTTATCCCATTTCCAAGATCAGCTTGTGTGCAAGAATCTCCAACTTTTTATCAAATTGGAAAACGATAGCTTCATTGTTGCGGCCACAGTTCTTCAACGCATTTGTGCACCAAATTTTTGGGTCGATTGTTTCCCTCCTGTCCTACATACGGGAATCCTTTCTGACTGTGGGACTTTCGAGTCACATAGTAGTGGAATTCGTTAGAAAAACGAATATTTTCCTTTTTACGAATTTTGTCATAATGTTTCCAACACCCAAAAGGGAGCTTCAGAGACCCTATAAAGCGTATATATATGCTTGATAAGCGTAAAGCTCTGAATCGATTAAGCCACGTCTGTCCGTCTGTGTGGTGTGCATTGTCGACACTCTCATGGCCGCAATAAGGTAGATATCGATTTCAAGTTTGGTAGAAATATTGGAAAATTTTTTCACGCAAGTTGATATTGAAAATGCGGCAAATTGGTCAGAGCTCAGGTTCACAGTAAAGCGTGAACTGAACGCAACTCCGTTTCTTTAAGCGAAAATTTATAGTTGGTTGCTCATTACTCTCAAATCGCGAGATAGAAGGTTGGAAGGTTTTTGCTCTACATTTCGTTTACAAAAAACTCCACTATTTATGGGCAAAATTAAAAAAAAATCGACCATGCCCACACAAAATTTCAAGTGATTTTCTCCTTTTCGGTTCGTTGAGGTTTTCGGCTTTTCTTTACTAATTGTAAGATAAACAAGACACGAGTGTTTAAAATTATCATCAAATGAAGAAATACTATCTGCCTAAAAATGCGTTTATTTTGAATTAAATATGGTGGCCCCCACAATCGGGTGGATTCATTTTCTCTTAATACTACCTACAATATGGGTATCAAATAAAAGGACTTGGTGAGTAGAAGGCGACAAGACAAGTGTGTCAATTCTAAATTAATTATGGTCCCCGTCATGACGTAGTGGATTCATTTTCTCTTAATACTACCCACATTATGGGTACCAAATAAAAGAACTTGGCGATTAGAAGCCGACAAGGCAAGTGTGTCAATGCTAAATTAAGTATGGTCCCCGTCATGACGTAGTGGATTAATTTTTTCTTAATAATACCAGCAATATGAGTATCAAATAAGGAGACTTGAAGAGTAGAAGACGACAAGGTAAACTAAATGTTCGTAATAATACCCTTTGCGAACTAAAAGGTGAAAGATATAATTTATTCCTTTCAACTTTTATGACCATAAAAAAAAAACATAGGAAGCTAAAGATTTTAATGGTGGTGGATACGTGAGATTTGGCCCCAGCCGAACACAACTTGTTTAGCCTTAGATTCTTAATCAATCGAGGTGAATGAAAATTCACGGCGAATTTCAGTTTCCTATATTAAATTTCGCGACTGTAACGATTTCACATAGTTATGGATGTCAATGGCCCATTTTCGATATCTCGGAAAATTCGAATAGATAGGGGGAAAATACTTTTCATGTAAATAAAAAGTCAATCAGAAATTTTTCCAACTCTACAAGCCTTATAACCAACCATCGTACTGAAGCTTGAAAGTTGAAAAAGGGCAAATTAATCCAAGCGGTAGGTCTAGTGTTAAACGATTAAATTATTGCAAGAGAACAAGGAAACCTAAATGAGGTCATGGAATTCGAAATAGCATAAAAAGAAACATAACATTGTCATAACCATTGTCAGTACATGTACAATAAGAACGCATTGCCATGACAATAGTTTTTCTAAAGCCAATGCATTCATAAATTCTTAATATGTAAATGAAGTAAAAATTGCATCACAGCGGACTATTAAGGTAAATAGAGACAATTTAATTACATATCATGGGCTTGCGGCTGGCTTGCATGCGACTAGCGGACTAACGGATACATGCATTATGCATATGCGTGATTTCGAATGAGAGAGTGAGTGAGTGAGTGAGTGAGTGAGTGAGTGACTATGAGTGAGTAGGTATGTACATGCATATGCATGTAAAGAAGTTTATGATAAGGAAATATTGTTTACAAATAGTGCTCGTGTATGTAGACGATTTTAATTGTTATGATTGTTGTATTGTTTACTTTAACCTCATCAATATGACTGTTTTAGATCACTTGTTTTTCCGGTGAAGGCGTCAACAACAAGTTTACACTGTACGTAGAAATATTTGTTTATATATAATTCAATAATTAATGCATATAAGCATGTATGTGTGTGTGTGTGTGTATCAAAAGACATGTATAAGTAGCATTTACTGTTATACACTGGGCGTTGTAAATAAAAATGCATACATATATATATATATGCATATAAAAATACATACATATGTACATATAAATAGGTAAATAAATGCAAAGGAAAAAAAAACTTCAAATAACAAGTGGCGCTGGTAACTAACTAACCAACTTATTAACGCTGGCATTTGAGTTTTATTTGGGTTTTACATGTAAGTCGGGAAAATGTCTAAAATAAGTTTTTCTTCCATTTGTTTTTCAAAAAAGCAAAAAAAAAAAAAAAAAGAAGAAAATGTCAGTTTATTAAAATGTTAACTAAGACGTAATATCAACCGCTTTTTGCCTAATTGCTGCGATTTTTTGCAAGCAAAAAAACAAAGGTTGATTTGCTCAACGAGCTGCAGGCAGTTAGTTAGATTGGCTGCGAAAACGTCTAAGCTCGGTATTACTCCTTAAAAGCAAACCATCATTAGGTGGGGGACGCTCAAGCGCATACAGGGATATAGTTTTCGATTTATTACATTTCTCTCAGCTTAGCATGCAGGCGGTCGGCATGGCTCGACGTTTGAGTTTCTCAGGTGAAGAAGACCGCTCACATAAAGGGTATCCTTTATACATATAACGGGATGATAAACGGGACAAAATAGACAGAGAGAGGGAGAGAGATAAAGGGCGGTCGCGGCCTGGGCTATGGTTAGTCAGTTAGGTGTTTTCTGATGACGTATGCCATTTGCAAAGGACCAAAAGTCAGAAACCGAAAGAATAGAGAGATGAAGTTAGGGAAAACCCCCGACAGGCAATCGTTGTGATGACAATGAAATGTTGTTCTACTTCCGGAGATACACTCCTCCAATAAAGAAAATAAATTACACAATAACGGCATAACCTAAGATTCCTATCAAATGTAGGCTCCCTTCGCCAGCAACTAACACACATATGCTTAGGCGACTATTTTGAATTGAAAACAACGTACGAACTTTCGCCGTAATTCAGATCGCCTAAGGACGTTCGACGCCGCCATACACATTCTTCATACATCAAACGTTTGTCTTAACCAGAGTTTTATGGCAACAAATATGTCTCGTCTTTCTTTTTTATCAAGACATAGTCCCTCGAATTATGATGTCACTACGGAACTACATATTAGAGTTCGACAGAGTGACTATTAATTTTATTTTTATTTTTTTGCTTGCAATCCCTTACAACAAGATTCCGAATAGATTGTGACTAGTATATGCGTGATTACCATCTAGTTTATGTTAGCGTTAAAAAGGTGAGCTTTGCTGCATTTAATCTATTCGTAGGTGGCAATCGTTCAAGGTTCTGCTGAAGTCCAATTGTTTGTCTAACTAGTTTCGTTTTAACGATTTATTAGCACGCAAATGTCCTACGCGCAAATTGATAGTTAAAGTACTTGTTCGATAATAGTCGACCACTTTTTGCTTATTAAACAGTTAGACAGTTAAGCTACATAAGCCTCTAAATGTTAAGTGTGCACCCAACAAACGAATTATTCAACCTGTTGTTCTTACTTGGTGCTCGTTGTTTTCAATGACTCTAAGTGAAAATATTAGTCAACAATAGCCTGATGGCATCTTAGCATTCATACATACGCTTTTACCGCTACTGCAAGGAACGCTGATGATTTTTGTTCTCTACCCTCGTGTAAGTAGAAAAGCCTTATATTTGTTTTTCCTAGCACTTCTTCTGCGCTCGAAATGAAATGCTTATAATAATCACTTCCTCAATTATTCGTATCAATTTTTACTTATATCCTAGCACGATACAAGAGTATATTAAGCTTATGTGGGTGTCCAGAAGGACTTGAAATAGACCCACATTTTATCTTTTGCATCTTTTTTTTTTTTGGTTAGTATCTTTTATTAGTCAGCATCACTTTCCGAATCGATTGAAGATTGTCTGTCCCTCTGTTCGTTTTGTATTCTTTCGTTCAACCTACCGATTGCAAGTTAAAAAATATTTTAATAAAATTTGTTGCATCGGCGTGTTTTGGTCCAAGGACGAATGCTATTGAAAATCCTTCGAGTCGGCCCAACTTTTCGGGTAGTTCCCATATAATGCCTTATGTTGAAAAATCGTTATATAAATAATTGTATTAAACGAACTGGTGGTCTATTGCAATGTGTTTCTTTGTCTCTGTTATCCATTTGCAGGAACCGCCATAAATACGTGCTGTGAGATATCGTAATTCATTTTTCCTCTTTACATATATAGTGGGTGAACTTTAACGGCAGAAGAGATTTTTAAGAAAGTGAGAGAGATATGGAAAATCGAATACTATTGGCTAATGGCAAATGGCGTAACTAATACTAATGCTAAGTATTATTGTGATAACTGATTGATGACAAATGACGTAAATGACGTTAATACTAATGGACAACTCACTGGCAGAGTCGACGAAGTAGACATCATGGCGCCTGCCGAAGTTGATCTGGCAAAAAACAAAAAGCGCGGTCTATGCAGACATGTCTTCTACTAAGAAATTGTAGTCATTTTATATTGAGAACCAAGTTTGGATCGTAAAATATTTTCCGAGAGGTTGGCTTAAGCACTGTGTCTATAGGATTTATCTACATTTTCGGAACGTGTAGAGCAAATGACAGGCTTTATGACAGTTAATGACATGATGAATAAAAGAAAAAAATGAATAAAGTGATCAGATCAGATTCTTCATTCTTTTTTCCCTTTAATCTGTTGGTTTACCACCATGATCGTTGGTAGTGCATTGGATGCTGTTATATATCGCGTTGTAGTCAACATAAACGTCAAAGTAGTATATTTAGGCTTTACTTCGTATTATCTACAAACTCACGGAATAACTGCCGCGAACTAACAGCTATCTATGCACCCTTTCGAACTAAAATGATTGGCTAACTTATATATATATTAAAGTGAAAGAATCGTGCACATCAATACGGAAAATCCATATCTGACACTCCTAGAAGGCTCTCTAGAAGCGTAAATGCGCAATAACAGCGCTTCAAACGTATCGTTCGCAAGTAGACAGATCATGCCTATTTCTTAATCTCGTAATCCTGGTCGATCAAGAAATCTTTACCAAACTTCTAACTCCCGTCTTTATTTTTGTGACAGTGACGGTTCCAGAAAACTTACGAGTCAAAATGGCAAATGTCATCGGCATCCCGAAAAGTAGACAAAGTAGGAAAAAACTAATTATGTCTATTGAAAGGTCTTTTCCTATATAGAAAACAGTCACTTTTTCTAAAGTCAAAAGTTCAAAACGGCCACAATAACCCACGCGGCAGTTCTAGTGTTGTAGTTGAGCGATGTTCCACACAATTCTTTCTCTACTCCATCTTTTAATTGAGTTGAAAAATTCATGGGTGTATGTAGATATATGCCCTTAACTGTAAGTGCAAATATTACATCCATACAAACTTTTCATCTTATAAAACTTATTATAGCATATCGAGAGTATAATAGGGCCACTCCTAGCGCATCTCACACAGCGCATGATGTATAATGTAATGAAAAATTAATGTATCGGCGTCACATTACTAGGAGAAGACTGTTGCAACGTTTAAAATAATAATAGAGTGAAAAACGATCACTCACAGAGTCAGGCAATATTTTTTATTAATTGCGAGTGAACCTTTGAACTCAACTTTAAACTTGTAATAGAAAAAAGGGAAAGAGAATTTAATGGCACCTTCGGTATTCTCGGCAAAATTTTGAGATCGTAATCTTGTTTTAAACAGTTGGACAGAGGGACACGCGGCAATTTACAGCTTATACCGTTTGCTATTAATAATTCTAAATAAATTGCAAAACTTGTAAGGGCCTTGACATATTCTATGAACAACAAGTTCACAATACAGAGGGACTAATGCGCAAATAACCTCAGGTTTAAGACTTTGGTTAATAGTAGTCGAACCTATAAACTAACTCTATTGATTTCTATGCTTAATGAGTAAAAAACGTTAGAGGTAGTAATCTTTTCCATTCTAAAGCTTTCGAGTTTTCAAGCTTAGAAGAGGATTTCATTGTCGACATATGGACTGACGATTTAATCGGAAAAATATACAAGATTTATCGAATCTGACATATCCATATTACATAGCATCCTTTCTATACACTTGTATAAATGTTGATTATCAAACAAATACTTTCAAGTGTCCGCTATGTGATGCTGCTCCATTTGGTTTGCTGGGTAAATATGAAATTTTGTCTTCGGAAAGACTGAAGTAAAATGTAAATTTTTATTAAAGTTGTTAATCAAGTTACAAATAGACAGACAAACAGACAGACAGGCAGGCATGCCGACAGACAGAAACACTGACTGTCAGACGGACAATTGCAACAGACACAAGCAGTTTAACTAAGTGTTTATTAGATGACAGTTTTTTTTTTTTTTAATTTTAATTTTTTTATTTTCATAGCTTAAGTTGAGATTTTTTTTTTTCTTTCTTTCTTTCATTTGCGAAATCAATTTAATTTTAAAATTAGCAGTAAAATGTTCCACTTTCACTTGAAATGCAACGCAGAGTGCCAAGAGCTGTATGTTTGTGTGTGTGTGCACCATACACACATACACACACACACAAATGGTGAATGCAGTTAAATTCAGTTGCATGACAAAACATGGCATACATACGCATAAAATTTATGTATTTGCCTCCATATGTGTGAAACGCATAACGGAACGGTGATAAAGCAAAAGATATAAGAAAAAAAAAAAGCAAAAAAAAAGTCAAGCAACAAACAAATTAACAAAAGATATATATATGCTTTTATAATTATTGATCATAGCATATAGACTAAATAAAAAAAATAAAAAAAAACTCTTTACTATGTTGCAAAGAAAATTTATAAGCCAAATACGAAATGTATGGAGGAAATGTGCGTAATCTATGACTACGTTCGCATACCACACGCAGCAAGACAACGATATTTCAACGGCTTATCCAAGTTAAAATTGAATGACATTTAACATCGCTGGAACGCCGTTATTAAAACTTGAAGAAGAAGAAAGTAGAATTTACATCCATTATTCCCATTGAATGAGGTATATTAAGTTTTCCATTTCGCCTGCAACATCCGTTCACACAGACGATAAGTGCAAGAAAAGATGGAGAGATTTAAAGTTTTTCGATTTTGATGAGATTTCGAGATTTTTAGCCATATCTGTCCGTCTGTCCTGAACTGTGTGAAACCGGATAGTGTTCGCAAATGAAGGCAAGGACGTACAACTCTTTAATTAATTGCCAGCAGACAGAATCTTACAATTGAAAGACGCTTTCACTAGTACAAAATAAAATTAAAAAACGTAGTTCATGAGGTCGTTAAGAACTTTAGCGGCCGTATGCATAGACATTATTGCGAGCAGGAACAAAAACGCAGGCGTCCCTCGCTTTACACGGCATTGGCAAGCACAGTTTCGACAGAATATGTTATGCTGCGCGATATTTTAGTTTAACTAAAATATAGGAAAATTTTGTATAACACGGTTTCGATACACAGCACGGCACGAATTAATCGTGTTAGGAAGAAGACTCCTGCTTTTCGATGTCGATAAATTTCGTCTTTTATGTATAAATCCAGCATAGACTACAAAAGGATTTATGAAGCGATTTGGACCAGGCATCCTAAGTGCATTGCATTTGATTTCTCTCATAAATTAAAAACTTGAAAAGACCGTCACTTGTCGTTATTGAAACAAACGAGGCTCAAGTGGGACACGATTTGTTAAAAATTTGCGTAGTACTTAAGAGAATAATGATCACAAAAACATAATTTATGTTTAAACGTCTTAGCGCCATTCCAGTTCCCCGAATGATGAAGCACTGCAACGAGTCCAGTTCCATATATTGATTATAAATATTATATGGATTTAAATAGACCGGCCGTTGACCGTAGGTGGTTTAGCTGAAGCTGCAGACATTCATCGTAGGTAAAAATATGTGTGATCTTAACAAATGAATTACGAGAAATTCATTGACTAAACAACGGCATCCATTAGATTTGATACAAAAAACCCGTTCCAAGAAAACTTTCTCAACAACATTTGCATCAATTTCAAAGAAATTACAGTGACAGTCCTACCATCCACAAGACTCGCAGATTAATCCTAATCGCGTTTCATCTCTATATCCAATCAACTTCCAAAAACATTAAAATCGAAACGTTTTTCAAGAATCCGTCATGAATCGATCCTTGAGAAATTTACTCCTGCAATTCTTACGAATAAACACTTCACCATGAATGCCAAGGCTTTTCCAATATCCGAAGCCTCATTTGTGAGTGTGTAACCCTATGCAGATCTTGAAAGCATCTGCAGCATATAATATTGTTACGGAAATTCCAAATCCAGATCATTCCAACTAATTGATTTTCCCAAGACAAAATAAATTCCCTGGAGAGGGAAAACCCAAGTGCACATTCGCGGCGCATTATGCAGCTGCCGGCTGCGAAAACGATTAGTGGAAAAGCAGTTTATTGGATTAAAAATGAAGCCAGGAGCCTTGCGGAAGGCAGAGTCAGTTGGTCAAGAACATTTGAGTCGAAAAGACAAGAAAGAAAGAAATAAGAAAACAAAAAAGAATGTTTGGATTGAGAAGTCGAGAGTAATGCCAAAGTAAAATAATATCCACGATCTAGTTATGCGAACCGTATTCGAGAAAAGCGAATTCCAATCAATAAAGTCTTTAACCTTCTAAAGTACCTTTCAAGATAAAAAGAGCCGACAATCTTCGTTGCTAGTAGTGACATTCACTTTCCAGTCGTAGAAACTATTCCTTTCGTCTAACTAAATTATTATATTGTCGTTATTTGTAGCTCTATTAGTAATTATAGATACCACTTATCGCTTTTTACTTAAATTCCGACTACAAATTGTGCAGTGGACTGAGCCCGGGCGTTCAGCTTCATAGTAGCCAAATGTAATTGGAGGGGTTGCGGAATTACTTTTTTTGAACGCACAAAGCATTTGCGTGATTTCCCCCAAAAACGTAAAAAATTAATAGAACCTTCAGTAACAGAAGAAGGTTGCGAGAGCTGCACAAAGAATAGCGCTAGGAAAGCGGAACTCAATGGAACTGTTTCGACAGTCAACATTTTTAAGCTCATATGTTTAAAATATTATTTACTATTAAGAAACTTCTCGCCTGGCCTATATTTCTCTTCATCAGTTCACCTGACGGCGATTCCATTTTCATCAGTGATGAACGTTCAAAATGCATACAGATTTTTTTATATTAAAAAATCTCTTCGCTGTACGAAATATATCTTCTCGGCGGACTGTTTAACGGCGACTTTACTTTTACCATTTTCTACGTTTTCATCAGCGAAATTTTTTACAAATTTATATCCTTTCAAAAACCGTGGGGCGCGACTCGTACGTAATGTGAGTCTTTTCAGCGATCGCTGGTTCTGTTTCAATCAATTTCCATGTTTTCTTCAGCAGTGGATGTTCGCACGACCCAAGCGAAATATTTATCTCTTCGGCAAATCTATATAACGGCGATTCTATTCTACTAATCATCTACAGTAAAGAAGATACTAAGAAACTTAAACTTCTCACCATCGCATGGCTAAGATATAAAGATTCGAACGAAAATGTCATACCAGCCGCACGTGAGGTCTTTATAGGATTTCCAAGGAAATCACATTTTAAAATTGGGAAATGGTTAATCTGTAACCAATAATAGGTGTGCAAATAAATTCCTTCCGTTTTTTTTACGAAATTCAACTTTATTTCAAATGCACTTTCTACGAAGATTAATAATCGACCATTACATATTGTCCTTCACCATTTAGTGGGTAACTTCCCGTTCGTGGTAGAGCCTTGGACCTTTAGAGACGACACAGCATATCTTCACTTCTTCTTCTTCTTCTGTGAGCCAATCACATACTAAATATGACTTCATCGATCTGAATAAATGGTAGTCGGAAAAGGCCAGGTGTGGAGAATAACAGGGGTTGCAGTAAAACTTTCCAGCCTAAACTGAAAATTATTTCTTTGGTTGCTATTGCCGAAGACGGACGGACGCCTACGCGCTGCCTTTTTTCCAGTCTAATCGGATTAAAAACACAGTAAACAACAGTGGTCTGACATCCATCCCTTTGAACTTTGATATGCACTAAACGACAGCAGCTTGGAAACAACTGCAACTTATATCGTTCAAACGTCAGTATCTACGTTACAGCGTCAGGTGCGTTTTATGAAGTAAATCCGCAATTGCAGCGGAAAGAATTTATTTGCACACCTAATATATTTTATTTTTTCTTTAAACCGCCGCTTGGGAGATGCCCCCTCTACGAGTAGGTGCGGTGATGGTGAGGAAGAATTTAAGGCAGGATGAGAACGAAGAGAAGTTGTATTTACGTACAGGCGTATGTTGCAGATTTCTGCTTGCTGTTAGTCCAGTCTATCGGATCCATTGCTTCCGAGTAACTAATTGCGTTTTCATTGTTATCCCATTGTTGGAGTAACTGGTTTTTTATAACAATGATTTGTAAACATTATCATGAAGATCCTCTAAAGACTTGAAGAGGTGAATGCTACGGAAATTCGTGTTCCAAAATTGTCAAAAAACGAAGCTGAGTTCTCCTAACGGTGGTTTACTTTAAAACGAAGATGATGCGATTACATTCTTTAACATTTTCGACTTATTGACATGCTTTTATTTCCCTCCTCCCTCCCGCCAAGATTACGCATACACATACACAGGCACGCATGCACGCACGCACGCACGCATATACACACTAACGAGAAACTTTTCTGTCATTTATACCATTATTTATTTTGTAGTTTCACTTCTTCTTTGATATAAACATGAAGGAACATGAAATACAGCATCATATCATCATCAACATTAGCATTAGCATCATAATAACAAAGCTTGTTTGTTATACCCTATGTAGTATAATGATAATGATAATGATAATGATAATAATGATAATAATAATAATGAGAATGATCACTATAGTCATTAGCAATGTGTCGCATGCAATATGACAATGATGATCATTAATTTTACTAGTTAGATATGTACGTGTTTAGCACATGTGTGCCTTCGTGTTAAATTTTTAATATTTGTCGTCTAGTAGTCTGTCTGATGACTTTTCTTACACTTTGTTTTCTGTATTTTCCGTTCAATTTTTTTCTTTTCTCTCTTTTTTTTGCTCTTTTTTCCCTTTTTTTTTATTTTTTTAGTTTTTTTGCTTTCGACGTTACTCAACTTATAGTTTCTCTCTATGTTTCGGTTAATGTAGTGTTAATGTAGATGATTATGTACGTAATAAACGTATGGTACGCCTGCATTTATTTGTGGCACGTTATACATATACGTACTATATACATATATATATATATATATATACATCATATATGCAATTTCTTTGCGACAATCGGTTATTATTGTGTGCGTATGTGTCTCTGCTGAATGACTGCATACTTTACTCATAGATCGTGTTTGCTGCCGGCTCTCAGAAAAAACAAAGTCTCCGCATTTTAAATTGAACTACAATAAAGATTCGGATCTTTTTTAAATGAAATTGCAACATTTTTAAAAATATATAGCCGTTAATATACATACAAACGTATAAACATATACATATATATATATATATATATATATATGTAAGTATCCATGCACTTACTCTACAGTTTTCCTTGTCTTATTTTCTTTAGCAAAAATACCATACAATTGTGATTATGCTGTTATTGTATCGCGCAACGAGGCAACAACAAGACCATCAGCAACAGCAGCAGCAGCGGCAACAACAATAAAGACATTTTATTATTATAAACACATTTTTATGCGGATGATTCATACTTCATGCATTTTTGATCACATTTTCTGAAAGCCATACGAAAATGTTGCATATTTTGTTAGCAAATTATTAGTTAAATTATGGAGTCACATTTTCGCATTGTGGCTTTAATTAATTTAATTAATGGCATTTCCTATTTGAGAGAATTTGAAAATCATTTCCTATAAGATAACAGATAACACTTTTATTTGAATTAACTTTGAGAGATTTTTGTCAAGGCAGTCTTTGCTGCCTAATTCCCGGTATGATTGCCATAGCAAGTGAAGACAATCCTCTTCAGTTAGTTTAGTCTCGCCTTGTCTAACCGCGAGTGTTATCTTTTTCAATTAGACAAACAAACAAAGAACTTGATTTTAATTTATGATTGTCCAGTTATCAGACTGGGCTGTCGTAATAAGTGAAGATGACCCCTTTTCATCTATTAATCTAATCTTGTCTGTAAAAAGCCTATAGCGAGGCATGGCTCACAATTATGTATTCGTCGTTTAATATAGTTATTCATATAATGGCTTTTCAAAGCAAGGTGTGATATGGGAAGTGAGTGGCATGGGGCGGCACAGAAAAAAAAGACAGACAGAAGGACGGAAAAGCTTAGATCGATTTAGAAAGTGATTCTGCATAATAGAACATGGGTCTGTCTCAAGTCCTTCTTGGCCTTGCATACATCCGCGCTAACCTAATATACTCTTGCACCCCAAGTGATGCAGGGAATGAAAATTGTATTTGGAGTTGCCTACCAACAGGCGCCAAAAACATGCAGAGCGCAAAGTGTTAAGAATAACTGTAATTAAATATGAAATGGTGGGATGTGGGTTATCAAGGCGGCATTTGCGTTGAAACTGCTGATGACTTAATGATTCAAACTAGGGCCTGAAAGTGATAAACAAGATAAAACGACACTTTTTGCAATCCATGTACAATGATTTCAATTTTCTTACTAAAGCTTCCTTGTGAGTAAGAAGTTCCAATATTGGGCTTCAATGATTGCAATCAAAAGACAGAAACTCTCAACAATCTAATCGTCATCGGGAAAACAGTGGAAGCAGTAAAAAAGTTATTGATAAGAAATATCTTATCAGCATAACAATCGACAAAGAAGTCGAACCATTCTAATGAGACTGTGGCGCTTACTAGAAAATAGTGCTGTGAAAATATAAGAAATCTTCGGTAATGATTTTCATGTAAATTGCAATTTTCCGCTGGCGTAGAAAGACTTGTTATGCTTCTATGACACATATATCTTCTGAGACCGTTTTAAAATCTAATGACTATACCGATTGGAGCAAATATTCTTTAACAAATCATTCATCCGTTTATTATTTCGACCATAAAACTGACATTTCAAACTCCTACCGATCTTATACCCACATATAGTTTTTTGAACGATAATCTATTTAGACTTAAAAAAACAAGACTGCATTATTATTATTATTATAAAAATTTAGCCAGAGAATAAATTCTAAGCACTAGCATCTAAGGCTTTCAGTTTTTATTTTTATTAATATTATTATTATTATTATTATTATTATTAAAAACTCTACCGCACTTGTGGTTTGAACCCACGACCATTCAATTGCTAGTCGAGACTCTTGCCTACTCGGCCTCTCAGGCGGATAAGAATGCATTATGCTTTTCATAACTCTTTTCGTGTCCGAGCAAGTACGATGCTCCTCTTACTTATACAAATTATCTTTCGATGAGGCTGCCTTTCGGTGGTATTCGCTGATTAGTTGGCGGTAAGGACTGGACGGTCATACATTCCTAATCAAAATTACTCTGAGTGATAAGGTTCAGAGGAGATTCTCAAAAGCCGTAATGGGTAACCACACAAAATTCGACCATTTACTGTTCCAAACACCCAAGAGAAATAGTTGAATCAGTTTTCTAATCAGAATGAATGACAGTTTGCCGCATTTTTTACTGCTCTGGTAGTGTAATTGGATTCTACTTTTTGGTAAAGGCGGCTGAACAAGCACTGTTACAGTTATTAGACGCATTTGCCATACGACATTCATTCACGTTTTTGAGCAGAAATTGATTATAACAACATGGACAATGCTTATTTGGATGAAGACGATGCCACATCTGACACAGAGCAGAAAAAAGAAAGGCTATATTGCTCGGTCGCGTTGAAAGATTCTATAAGTCCAAATATCTTAAGAGGAAAACTAAATGTCATAAACAACAATTATGCAGCATATGATTGACCTCATTGTCAAGCACCAGCCTTTGTCTCTCAAAGCCAATTGATATGGAGAACCAAAAGTATGCAATAACTGGATTTATTTTAATTACAAGTACCGGCCTAACGACAAATAAAAATCACTCATAGTTGCTGCCCAAGTTACTGGAGCTCACTAGGATATCATTTGTTAAACGGCAAAGGATAACTCCTTCTCTTTACTAAAAACCTAAATACCTTCTTAAGTTATCACCAATATGTTACGAATTCGATACAAACATACTATGCTTTAGGATGAACTCTGTCCATAAGAATTTCTCTTGTAATTGAATAAATGAAACGGGCGAAAATTAGATTGTGTAGTACAGAGGAGATAGCACAACTTACATAATTTTTCTCTTTTTTATTACAAGTTTTTGCAAAATTTTCTCACCACAGATATTATAATTTTAATTGATTTAAAGGATGCAAATTTTGTACAAATATTTCTCTCGCATAAAAGTAAAAAAAAAAAAACAAATTCTTTTAAACTTTAACTGAAACTATAAAAAACCAAATGTACGAGCACTTTATAGCACTGGCTCGTTTATAGTAAAGGATTCCTTAGCACATTTGACTAAACAGAGATTTTTCTCATTTATTCAAAATAAAAATGACAACTTGTTGCACTCTTTGATCCTTTTTTTTTACACCAACATCACAAAAAATTGTTTTTACTGTTAGATGAAATGTTCATATATATTTAGAAAAAAATAAATAAATACACAAAAACAAATTAAACATCAAATGCATACAAAAATAATATTTAAAAAACACGTATTTTGTGTTTGTTAATGTTTCTTTTGCTGTTCTTAAAAAAAAAAAACTTTTCTTTTTTTTACTCGATTTCAGTGTGATTTTGCAAATTACCATCACATCACAATGACAATAACGGCAGCAACAAGTAAGCAAGCAAGCAAGCAAATAAGAGAGAGCAGCGGTAGCAGAAAGCGCGAGGAAGTTGTGGTGATTTTTATTCCCTTTTTTGGGTGTTGACTCGTATAACATACAATACCCGTAATACAGGCCGGCAAACTATAAGAGTAAATGCGATAGCCTAACGCATGTATAACAACAGTTGCACTCCTCACACTAACTATTGGCAAATTACTGCGTGAGTTTTCTCATTTACAAAATAAAAAAAGAAATTCACTTTTTTTTTTGTTGCTGTGATTTTGTAACTTGAAGTTAGTAAAAAAAAAAGAAAAAAAAAAGTAGAGTTAAAACAAATTTATTTTACAATTTTATTAATAAATCCCTTATCGAAATCCTTTTTTAAAGGTATCTTAGTAAAGAAGAAATTTGAAAAATTCACTTCATCTTAAAGCATAATAAAATTTATTGCACTCACTTTTTTTCTTTTTTGTTTTTTTCTAAACGCGATTATTTCTGTTGCGCTGACTTTTTTTTCTTTTTTCTATATTTTGTGATTGTTTGCTTAAACATTCGTCCACTTTTTTTTATTCAATGTATCCGACATAAACATGCATTTATGTTGAATAATTTTTTTATGAGTGATTTATAAATAATATGTTTGCTTAAATTACAAAAAAAAAAAAAATGTAGAGAGGAATTAGAAGAAAAAATTTAATCCAAAAACGAAGAAAAAACGCCGCAACTCTCTCACGAACGCAAAACAACAACTAAATAAAAAATTGTAATAAGTGTAACAATACACTGTCAAATTCTGACAGATTCATTCCATTATATACAAAAGCTCAAATATATAAAATGCAATAATCGAAAGCTGCAATTTGTATCGAATCCACTTTATTTCATTTCGATTACTTTTTGTTAGTATGACTTAAAAAATTTGCTTTTTTCGCTGCTTTTAACAGAGACGTGTACTTTGCAGTTTATTTTAAAAAATAAGAAAACCAAATCAATGCTTCAAATTTTTATAATTGAATAAAATATTAAGTATAGACCGCAAGCCAGAAAGTTATTTTGACAATGCATTCACATTGTTCTCGGTTTTATGTAATTTCGAATGCATATGTTTGCTCTACTAACCTCTTTATAGGAAATAAGATTCTATCTAGTAAATTTGTTTACCATATGCTACCCAACAAACGTTTTGTGAACTAATACGCTTTAGTTTTCTTTTTACATGTAATAAGAAAAAAAAAATTGAATCGAATTTTAGGTGTGACGTCCATAACACACAAAAATACACAATAACTAAATTTCCAGTGTATCAAAGCTAGACATGTAGTGCTGCACCGCAAATCAAGGAAAACTTGGAATCAATTGAATGAACTTACCGCCCATTTATTTAGCTCTTTGATAGAAAAGCAATGTGTCCAACTAATTATCGGGTACTTCTTCCATTTGAGATTACACAGTTTGAATGCTGGATTTTCTTCAAAAACCTTAACGTGCTTTCCAGCGAAGAAAACATTTCCGCTTCGAAAAATAGAAAAAAATTGTATTCGTGGAGCTTAAAAGAATACCAACGCAATTGGTGTATGCAACCATGCACTCTTGACAGTTCTTGTTTATGTAATAATTTAAGCGCAGATACACAAGTTTGTTGGGTTAATTATTTTTAATGTTTTTTTTTTATGAATTCTTTTAATTTGCATTACTATATAAATAGTGGGCAGAAAGCGCTCAATTGACAGTTACGACTTGAAATTCTTTGCGTTGGCAATATTAAGACTCGTTAAGGAAGTTTTATAGATTAATCTAAACCTATCAATTACTTAAAGCATAATCTTTGGATTATGGGTTTGTTCACTTTTAGTTTTATAACATTAGTTCTCGGTGTCCTGGCATTTCCAGCAGAAGAGGTGAGATTTTTATGGTAATTTCACAAATCTTTTGAATTTAGTAAATTGTTCTAGGAATTTGGTTTGGAAACGTCATCTGTAACTACCAACGCAGGTAAGGATGACTTGGAAACTTCCGATACTTACGGTCTTGCGTACTATCCGGGTTACTATGGTGGCGGAGTTAGTAGTAATATAATTCCTGGCCCTGGTTTTGGTGTTGGTGCAATTGCCCCGACTCCTTTACTTACTACTTCTCTACTCGCTACTCCCGTATTTAGTACTCCTATCGTTGGTCCTTCTTATAATCCATCGTACAGTACTTCGTTTCCTGGAACGTCTATTAAAGTACGTCCACACATTAGTTATGACCACGGAAACACCTACAAATATGGCGGCAGTTATGATACTCGTTATGGTTACAGCAAAGGTATACCTATCAATGACTACCCACGTCGTCAACCGGTCTATATTGGATTAAATTAGAGAAATGAAATGAAAATATCTTAAGATTTTCTTGTCGCTACAATTTGATCAATAAAAATTAATTAAAATATTCATTTTCGTTAGCATATTTAAAAAAGTGTTTTCAGTTCTTGACAAGTTCTACATCCGAGGCCTAAGATTTGAACCACGTAAGGTGTAGGAATCTTGCGATATTTGGGGCTTCTACTATGTATTTCTTTCTTTCATAATTTAATTTAGGCTCTTCGAATTGCTCTCAGCGCTCTTCTATCTAAACGTCCAAATCTTAATTTTTCAATTCTCAAAGCTATAAGAATTCAAAAATATTACAAATTTCAACTTTAAGCCTCATCTTATGAAGTCCTAATCGCAGTTGCTCTTCGCTCTTAATCTCAAAGTCACCATTTTCGAATTCTCAAAAGTTTTAGGAACTCAAAAGTATTAGTTACCTAAACGTTGATTCTCTTCTTCTGATGTCTTTATTTACAGTGTTCGGCTTGTACTGGAACTGGACTGCACGTTCTTAATTTTAAAACAACCATTTTTGAGTTCTGCATGAGCTTGGAACTGTAAAGTTTAGATAGTTTAAAGTCTACGCTTGGCCGGTTCAAGCCACGCTGAGCAGTGATTGTTCTTAACCTCAAAAGTAACATTTTTTAATCATTTAATTCCCTATGAGTTGACCCTAATAGGACATATTCCCTGTAAATTTCCTTTAGGATTCGCCGAACACCAATGATTGTTAGACAAATTTTGGTTCGGATGAATATCCATCCCGTTACTTTCCTTCTTACGGAAGCCACTTTATGTTAATTGAACTATCAATTCTTAAGAGATTTAGCTTCTGTGTGGATATTACTTTATTCCCCTCCGGGTATCAACAAACTTGATGCCACTAAAGCCAAGACATGACGCATTAACTTTACTTTTTTTTATCTCTTCACCAAGTGTCGAGAAAGTTTATAAATGCTCGCCATTCTCTAGGCAATAAGGACTCATTAAGGCAAAATATGATATTCTTAGTCTTTAGCCCTGCTTGCCAGGCACTTACCAGCGACCCTTAAGTTGTGTTATAAAATAACATAAAATCCGGTATTCTTTGCGTTTTATTTATTGGATCAGCATAATAATATTTCATATATTTTGGGGAAATATTACCTTAGGTATTATATTATGATTTCTTATCTTTTCCCATTCTTTCCCTCCCCTTAGTTCAGTTTATAATTATCTCTATATGCTCTCGTGCTTACTTTAACCTAATATTTCAAGGCCAGTATCAGATATCGTCGTTCAACTAATGAAATAATTGCGTGGTTGAAATTGTTATTGTGCCTATAAACAAAGGGTTCATTGATGACCAGAGGCGAAGAAACCCAGACAAGTTCGTTCCTCTAAAACATCTTCATTTTTTCTGATACGAAATTTTGATCAAAGAATTTTGATTGTCCGAGAGTTTCTTGCAAATAAAATGATAACCGACAGACTTACACGCCCACAATCAAATTCTCAAATTTACATGTCGTTCTGCAAACACCGAGATTCCTCATCAAGACATACATAGCATATCCGGCGTCAATAGATTAAAATTATATTCTGAGTGTTTCCAGCATTCTTAGGCACTTTATAAATTATATATATTCTCGATCAGTATCAAATTCTGAATCGATTTCAAAATGTTTGCTCTAAGGACGCGTCCGGAAATAAGCCAAGCCTAGCCGGTATCTTGAAGCATCGAAATTTCATTCACCTCGATTTTTTTTTTTTTTTTGAGTTGTGGGTAGAGAATACTCGACCATAGCCGAGTATAATTTTCTGCTTCATTTTTATTTTTTATTGTAGACCACGTCTAAGAGAGTAGGGTGCATTAAATTTGTCCTTGCCTTTGTATAGCAAACATCATATAAGATTATTCAGCATAAGATACTGAATCGGTCTTGCTCTTCAGTCAAGTCTGTCAGTAATGCACTTGGACGAAGTGTCATAAAAATTGGAAGAGATGACTCGGAAAGTTATAATTTCTGATCAAATATGAAATAAAAAAAAAAAAACAAATGGACATAAACGATCCAACTATGGATGACAATTCATTACAAACACTACAGAGGAAGACGCACAACTTAGGTGAAAAACGGGGCTCATTACCTTAGAGCACGACTATCATAGTCAGAAAAAAATGTTAGAATTCAGAATTAATAGGAGAGAGGTGTTGGTAAAAAACATTGGAATAAACATTTCCTAGGACCCTTTAAAGGGCTTAATCGAGAACTCGATAAATTGCGTGCATATTTAACGGAATATTTTACATTCGTAATATCATGATGGAGGGGATGTTAAGGAGTCGTCGTAAGGTGTACACAACTTTCTCAAATGTCTTCTTGTAAAACCATTCAATTTTCAATGACATACTTATTGCTTTTACTTGCGTTATTACATTACGTTACATTACACTTTATTACATTATTTTTATCTTTTCGTAATTTTTTTCTTTAAAAAGTAATAAGCGGTTTAAGCAAATCTCTCTGCAGCTTTCTACCAAAACAATAATAGAAAGCCTCACGCGTGTGGTGCGCTTGTATGTAACACAACCCAGATAAAATGTGTACACCGATCGCTTGATTTACACGGAAATGCACGTTTCGTAAAATTTAGACATCAAATGAAATCTTGTGAGTCTGAGATGATGGGTCTTTTAATGCGAAATGCATGCATGAGATGCTACAAGCAATATCTACTCGATCTGTCCATATTAGGCGTAGGCATAACGCCTTAGCAGGTAGTACTAAGATTACGACTTTTCACGTTCAGATTTTGTCTGCTTCAACCTTTTTAAATGGCCTTTCGGAAAGGTAAGAAACGAGAGTGAATAAAATGATTGAAACGTGTTCGGGCGTAGAGTGAGGCTTAGGTGTATTATGTTTGTGTCTTTTGTCTGTGTTTATCTTATGTTAGAAATTATTTTTTCTGTAATTAACATAACTTGACCTCTGTACGATGCCATGATATGTAATCGAGTAGAGTGAAGTAAAGCAAAACCGTTATGAAATTGCGAAAGTTGAAAAGTGAATAAATAACAAGTGAAGAAGAAGCAGAAGCCCATTTTTTTTAGTTTATTTTTTTTTTTTTATGGCTTCTAAAGAAGCCGTCAAACCAAAAACAAGTGATTTTATAATTCTGCACAATAAAATAGAAACACACACACACACACACACAACAAACAAACAAAAAAAATAAGAAAGAAAGAAAAAAAAACAATTAAAATGAGAAAATGTTTAAATATCGCTTTTTATTATTTCCTCTAGAAATTATTTTGTGTGTAAAAAGAAAACATTTTTAAAAATTTTTTTTTTTATTCATTTTTGTTTGATAAAAAAAAAAAAAAGAAGGAAAATTTTACCTAATGTATACGCTTAATATATATATATATATATATATATATATATATATGCAAATATTTCTGTTCTTTGCGTTGATAATTTTTACTTTTAAAAATTTTTATTTTGCTTGTTTACCACGCCCCTGTTTACGATGTTGTTTCGAAAGTCTTTCGCTATCCACAGTCGAATGGGACTTCGATCTGGCGTGTTTGCGAGCGCTTTTATTAGCATTTGAGTCCGATTGTGTGTGAATGTGTGCACTGCCGCTATTGCCGTTATTCCCGTTGTTAATACGTTTACCTTTGCCATGCTGATGATTAATACGTTGCCTGCGACCTCGTTTACCATTCGTAAGAGAATTATTATTAGTTACGGCTGGTATTGGCTTCTCAGCCTGATCGTTATTTTCTGGAGTCTCATCAGGCATCAACTCTTGTCCGTTATGCTTCTTATGACCTTCTTGAGCGGCTTTCAAATGTTTATCATTAGCATGCTCATGTTTATTAGCATTATTGCTGCCGGTATCAGTACTTGCGGACACCGCTATGCATATTAATAACGCTATCAAGATGATCTGCAAATATTCAAAAGTTTTTCTTTTTTTACTTTTCCTTAATTAGATTAAATTTTTAATTAATTGAAATGAAAAATCTTTTCCTCCTTTTTCTCTTCCTTAACACAAAGTGCACAAGTTCGTAGGAAAACTTTGGGAAATGTTCGCTTTTGCTTCTTTGCTGCTGGTAAAGCCCTAAAGTCAAGTGAGATTTGTGTTCCCATTTTAAAATATTATTTATCGGAATGTGTGACACAATCGCACTTTATATAAATTCTGATTAGAGTTGGAAAAAGAGCATATTCCCAGTCTATTTCCCTTTTCCATTGCCTCCCTAGAAAGAATGCAAAGGGCCTGCAGTAAGTTGTAATTGTAGGCGAGCGTGCACGTTGGAAACGATTTGTTGTACTTCTTTCAGAAGATTGTGATTTCCCAAAAGCTTTCAATTACTGTTACTGCCAGCTTCGATCCGCAAAAAGTGGACATAACCTCAACATTTACCAAATGTTTGCATCAAGACATTTGCAAGGTTGAAATCGAACACAAATCTCATGCTTAGGTACTAGATACTAAAATCGTGCAGGGAATTTAAGTTTGCGATACACTGATTGCGAAAATTGAACATAACCTTAAAATTGGCGAATTAAGTGTTTCTAAGCGTTTAAGGTTTGAGCTTGAACTGTGAACACAGTCCTGATGTTCGAAAGGTGAGTTCGATCTAAAGAAATATATGAAACGATTTTCAGTATTGAGTATAACCTCAATATTGACACGCTACCGGCTTCCGAATTGTAAGATTATAAGGCGAGTTTCAGTATGCAGAAGTCGGACGCAACCTTAACTACCACCCATCAATTGCTTCAACGCATTTATGAATGCACTCTTAGTCGTCGAAAGCAAGCTTATTATTCAGGCGAAGCAAGTGATCAGTTTCAGTTTCAGTTTCAGTTCAGTCTGTGATATGCTACTCGCGGACCTCGAACATAATCTCCTGAACTTCTTCTTAGCGCATGCTGAACCTTAGAATGCAAAACCGTCTTAATCTTGCTACACCAAAGAAAAGAATATGGTCTTAACGCGATCTAAGAGTACAGCGAGATATGCTGCTCGCAGAGCTCAAACATTATCTCCTTTTTTTTTTCAATATGACCAATCATTCAGGGTATGTTTCACATTCGCGTAACGCGGTGGCGGCCAGAAAGAAGTGAGGATGTGAGCACAATCGATAACGGTTATGCCTTGACCGACTGAGCGCACATTGTAACAGCGACCAAAGTAAAAGTCTACCGTACTGAGATTTTATCTGCGAGCACTGACTTTGTGGTCGCGATTCCTATCTACTAAGCTACTCATGCGGGTTTAACTTCTGCTTGGCATTTGCGGGAACTTGGAATGGAAAACTGCGTTAATATTGGCACACGAAAAAATGTTCAACATATTTTAGTTTAGTTGCTGACATGGAGCATTATGAGCTAACGGTGTAGAGGGGAAAATTTCAATGTGAGATATGCTACTCGCAGAGGTTGAACATATACTCAATATTTACCAATTTACCAAGTAATTCCTATTTAATTTTTTCGGGAACTTGGAATGGAAGACAATACAAAAATGGGAGAGCCGCGTAAGAAAAAACACATGGAAAAATTGAAGTTTATAGATATGGAACATAACCTTAAATTTCGCCACCAATTAATTGTATCGAGTCACTCGTAAAGTAGTACGAAGCAACAAGCTTAGGTGCATCGCTCGATCTAAAGCTATGAAGAGCACGAATTCCACTTTGCCAGATATACTGCTCGCGTAAACCAAACGTAACCTCAACATTGAAGTAATGTTAGGCAAACTATAAAATCAAATACAATTTCGATTACAACTCTAAATATTTATCTGTCGAGTTATTTATAAAGAAACATTGATATAAAGCAATGTAATATTAATAGTAGTAGCAATAATAAACAAAAAGGGGGGAAAGTTATTTATTTTATGATAAGATAGCAACCAGCCAGTCAGCCAGCCAGCCAGCCCTCTAGTTCTGCACAAATGTTACACAAATTTCTTATGTGTTCTGATAACTGTTTAATGAATTTATAATAAATTCTAAACGCATTTCCTCTCGCCTATGGCTACTAACTAACTGAGGTTACATTTAATGCAGTGCGCTTCGCTTAAAGGGCATTGCACCCAATTGATCAGCTAAGAGTTGTAGCGTCACTGTCTAGCGTTTATTTGCTCAAGTAGGAAATGCAGTTTTACAGCAACAGTTTAGTCTTATAAAGTGTTGCGCACAGTTACTTAATTACAAAGAAAAAACAAAAACAAAAAATAAAAAAAAAAACAAAGAAAGAAACAATAACAGGCTTACAGTGGTTTTCGAGTTTTCACTTCACTTCAATTGCTCACTTAACACTTTACATGATTCAGACAGACCCTCGTACAAAACATTTACTAAATCTTCTAGAGGAAAAATATATGCATCCGTTTCACCAAATGCTCATAGTATTGTACCGGAGAGTTTATGCATTAAAGATATGCTCCTAAGAAGTCGATCCGGCTGTCGGTCTGTTGGCTTGCCGGTCAAAACTGGTTCTCTTCCAATCTTTACCCAGCCAAGTTGAGTTCAAATTTATCTAAAGCAGTTATTGGCTCCGATTAGTCAATCAGTGAGTTATCGCTAATTTGAAGCCAACAAATTATCTGCATTTTATCCTCAGGATGTAAGGACCATACTCTACAAGCCGTGTATGCAGCATCATTATAGGCTTTTTTTAATGGGAATCTGGCACTTACACGCGGTAGCACGATTATGGCAAGAATAGTACAGGAGGAGCGCAATATTGTTCTTTCAATATGAAATATCAGTTTAAACCACGCGCCACACTGCCACTGCCAACACATACCTGTCATTGCGATGACATTTGACAAATGAAGGCTCGGAGGTTTTCAGATACATTCGTTATTTGGAAGCCAGAAACGCATGGTTGAGATTCATTTTCGCAACTGCACTTTCGTAAGCAAGCAAATGGGGTACAACTGAGATTCTGTTGGAGACTCAACAGAAATAATCCGACCACGTCGTTTAATCACAGCGAGTAGTAGTTTGCCACGGTTTTTTGTGCTAACTGTGTAATTGGATCACATACTCTACTGCTTACTCCACTTCCCGTGACCGAACGATATTGAGTGACTCTTTTTGGCTCCAAGTAGATGGTATGTACGTACGGGAACAATGATTCTGTTGCGGGAATTGATTCAAAATAACGCCTCTTGCGGAGGGATATTATGTTTATCGAAGACGAAGAAGATTTTTAACATTAGATCTAAAGACTTTTTATTTACACCATGTCCCGGAACTTGTTCATGGAACTGGAATTGCTAGAGCATGAATAATTCAGGCTTGTGCTTTAATCTCAACGGATCTCGTAAACGAAAGGTGCGGGGTCCTTACAATAAAAACTCGGTCAATTTGTATGATTTAGGTCGAACAAAATCTGACTCAAGGGATTTACGGAAATTAGAATATATGAGAAGAAAAAGTGCGAGAATTACGGGCAGTTAGTTATAATATGTAGTAACGATACGTCCATGTATTCCTTATTAAGGCGGCGGAAGAAATCTTTATTTTCTTACATTCTTTATCACTGACGAATTGTTAAGTGCAAGCAATTGAAGTTGAAATGCTTCTCCACTCCTTTACGAGTACCTTACGATATGTAATAAAGACAATCAACCGAGATCGTGAGACGAAGTTCTCGTGCTGTCGGTGCAACACTCAAAGCCTCAATAAGCTTAGCAATAAGCTAAAGCTTAGGAATCGGCTTGAGACGTTTTAACCGCCGGTAGGGTTCTTTTTTATTTATATAAAGAGTAGTTTGGCGGAAAACATTGAACTAGAAAATGCTTTATGTGTTTGTGCTCCTTAGCAGTCGAATGGTGGATGTCGCGTTCCTTTGCAATTGCAAAGTGGTTAGATGTGTTACTCTCCAACATGATTAACGATCTTCTTAGGAACTGAATTCTCCCGAAACCATCCGAACATTTGCAACTTCAATCCCCAACGTGTCACATAAGCTTTTAACTTCACATTCCTAGGAGCGCTAGATTGATTTTCAAGGGAACTTTTGTGCTGACAATTTCCTATTGCTCGAATTACTTACTTCCCCTATGAACTTTGTATTTGTTTTGACCCCAACAACGTTTTTCAAATCAAAAAAAAAAAAAAAAAATTTCATTTGATTACTTTACGAGTTATGAATATATGAATGTATATGTGTGCTTGAACTGCTTTATTGCCGCCCACATCAAGAATCTTCCTTGAAACCGGAAAGTGGAATGTGGCAAATCTTCTTTTGGAGGTCCGACTGTCTACAACTCGACTTCGTAATGTACCGTAGTGTATACGAGTTTTTATGAGCAATCGATGCGTTGCTTCCTTCCTGGAATTCACACCAGATACAACCAATTAAATGCACTTCATTCACTCCTCACTTCGCAATTTGCTAATGAAGGCAGTCAGTCCTCTTATATTTCACGAGTGGTACGCTAAATTATATGATCTCTTATGACAAACTCAAGCAACGAGGTATGCTTTGTAACGAGTAAATGACCGGCAGACAGCATCAGATAGAACAGAATAAAATTTGAAATCTAAACTTCATCCTGATGTGCTCACAAGAACGTCAAGTCGAAATAATTAGCACGTCGTCAAGTTAGTCGAATATAGGTACAGTCGATGACAGGTACAGTTCGGCTAGAAAATGAAAATTTAGAAAATCTTGCCTCTTTTCCTCTGCCTTTGACCTCTTGGCCGGTACCACCTTATCGAAAGCACGCCCTTTCCATTTCCTAGCACCTCGAATAGCTTCGAAATCAAATACAAATTTTTTGAAGGCATCAATTTTATATGTTTTTTATATCCATTTTGGGAAAATTTGTGTGTGTGTGATAAGTTAATTTTAATAAATTCATTTTGTTATTAAATCAATATTTTTTCTTCAATTATTTCCATTGCAGTTTCCGTTTAATGTAATCGTTAGTTTTTAATTTCAAGATAAGATGACAGGATCCGGTCATTGCGAATTTTTCGATAGCCAGTTTCCCGGTTTCGAAACGTATTTTCAGACCAGTCATGTTTTTAGAAAGTTGACCGATTTACCAACCAGTCTTAATAGTAATTGATTCTCATTGGAGAAAAATGATGAGTTCACTGGAATCAGGATACTATATAGATGGTATATATTCCATATATAATTTTCTGCATGCAGTTCTTCTCTTCATTAATTTAAAAAGAATACTTCTTTTAAAACGCGATAATGAAGAAGTAGTGGTTTTCGCCCAAGATTAGAAAAGTGCGACCTTCGATAGACCGTAAAAGTCAAAAGGTACCGTTGTTTACTTTACCTTGGGTATGCGGGAGTAATAGCGAATTTCCCTTTCTTTTCGTTCTTTAATATTAATTTGCTCCATGTTCGGACGCGGAAAATGTACTCGATAAGGATTCGGTAAAGATGGCAGAGGACTAGTTAAGTTTCTAGGATGTAAGCGAAGACGAGCCTAATTAAAAAATTATTATGAAACGTAGAATAATGTAAAACCTATACATCACCTTGAATAATTTTTAGGCGAGAAGCTGTCAAGTCTCCAAATTTCCTCTTTAATCGATTTTTTTTCTCTCACTTTCAAGTAAAAATTTTACCCAATTCGGAGATAAATTATTTCTCGGTGCCTTAGTTAATTGTTACGCAATCTTGCGGAAAAAATTATGCGCAACGAGTTCTCGGTAAATAAGAGTTCCGTAAGAGCTTCGAAACAATACAAGTGCTTTCAGAATGAAGACTAAAAGTTTGTTTTTATAAATTTCAAGTAAAATGTCGACAGAACGAGAGAGAATGAGAAAAACGTTATTGATTAGAAAAAAACAAGTAAAAATTCTTCAAGTGGGTTACGGCTCATCATTAAGTAGTCTACACCGCCATTGATAATGACTTTTCAAATTAAGGCGTTATACCCCATATATACAATTTGCAATAGCGTTCGCCCTTGGGTCCAAACACGTCAGTGTAACAGATTGCAGCGAAATATCTCCAAAATTGCGGTCTGGTTACAAAACGCAAAAGAACAAAACGGATAGACGGACAGATGGACAGGCAACATATACAACTTTCAATAGCGTTCGCCCTTGGATCGAAACACGTCAGTGTAACAGATTTAATCGAAATATCGCAAAAATTGCAAACGGAACGCAAGAAAACAAGACGGACGGACGGACAAACAAGCTCCTGGGTGTCTTGCATATATCCCACAAATGGTGTATGGTATAAAAAATCTTGTCCTTTTGTTGTAAAAAGTGAAAGTGTCTTCTAAACAAAGCACAGACAGATCTTTGAATCCGCCTGAGTGGGCGAGTAGACAAAGGTCTCGACTAACTCAACTCAATGGCCATGGGCTCACATATTAACAAAGCCGATATCCTTAGAGAGATGTTAGTTAAGAGTTTACTCTCAGAATTTAGTTCTCTGCCTCAAAAAAAAAAAAAAAATAATCATAAAGCACTTTGGACATTTTTGTTTCTTGCCCTAGAATTCATCAAATCAACAAGAGATGAGGTTCAATTACTTCATCACCTGTTATTGCTTTTTCTTTTCTTTTTTTTTCCTTTTTAGATGAGCAGCAACTATGAGGACATCTTCTATACACACAGATACGTTGATGACCAGAATGGAGGAGACAAAATTGAAAATGTCATCGCTTAATCGCCTCAGTTCCACAAATAGCTCTAACGGGCCATGGACTTCCTTTTACCCGCACTACGATATAATTCATAAAAGGAAATCTACATAGTTTTTTTTATAGGGTCTGCAATTTTTATACCCTACATTACTTATCGTACAAGGGTATGTTAAATTTGTACAGATGTATGCAATATAAAAAAGGACTTGATAGAGACCCAGTTTTTATTATATCGATCGATTTGATGAAAATCAATTTCTGAATAGATTTAAGCTTGTCGGTCCGACTGACCGTTCTGTTTTATTCTGTTCAACCTGCAGATCCTGAATTTTGAGACAATTTTACATACATTTATTTTATATTTAATAAATTTTTCACAAACTATTTTAACAAAACATTGTAGAAACAATAATTCTTTCCTCTTTGCTACTACACATCCGATTTAAAATATTTCCCTTTTCATTGACTAATGCAAGCGAAGAATGATGGCGAATAAATTTTTTAATATTAATAAAATGTTAAAAAAAATTGCACATTAAGATAAGTTCCATACCTAACTATTTCATACCGTCCATACCTTGCACCTTGTGGTACAAGGGTGTATTAAGTTTATGTGAGTGTATGCAACACAGAGAAGAATTTGAGATAAACCGAGTTCTTTTAAACCGATCGAATCGGAGTCAGTGTTTGAATCGATCCAAGCTTGCACGTCCGTCTTTCTGTCCGTCTGCTCTGCTTTCTTGTGTTTGAACTATAACCGCACTTTTCGCGGTGTTTTGATGAAAATTGACACAAGGACGATCGCTATTGACAACCATTATGACCACTTCCCATATAATGCCTCATTTTGAAAAGTCGTCATATGAATAACGACTAGTAGGGTGATGTAGGATATTTGATGGTGGGCTCTATAGTGCTTTTATTTTTTTAATAAAGAATTATTTACTGCTACATACACAATATGTGCTTTCAGTCATCTTTATATGTTCAATGCAGACTTCTGCTACAAACTGACTGATCAACTTTTTGTACGCCCATCTCTCAGCGGGCTGATTGCATGGACATCGAATATTTATATCAAAATAAAATTTACTTGAAACTTAAGTGAATCCCTGTCCTAACGTGTAAGTCATATAATGTGCCATGAATGATTATAACGCATATACCTATACCTGTAATTAGTGCAAGCTGCAAAGGAAGTAAGAAATCTTTTCATGTTCCTTCTAATAACAGAGATATCGAAGTAGTTTTATTCAGTTAAAGGTAATAATAATTAATTTCTTGTAACTTCGTTCGCGTTGCTCTTACGATAGGAAGTTCTATATATATACATATATATATATATATATATATATACAGATAACTATACATAAATACATGTATACATACATACGAACATAGATATGCACGCATTTACGTATATAGTAGAGAACTATCACACTTTGCTTGTAAAATGGTAAACTAAAGTTTGTCGCGTTATTACATTGTCACTACTGATGTCATATCAAAACAATTAATTAATTTTTCACGTATTGTGTCAAGATATTCATTCAAATTCCTTTAAGAATAATTTCTTTTTTCTTTTTTTAAATGCTTTACTTAATTCATCGTTTAATTACTAAAAGTATACTCACTTTCTTCATAATGAGGTTAATCTTAAAGCAACTTCACTTAATTGTTTCAGTTAAATGAAATAGTTCACCGTTTAATTCTTCTTCTTCACTACTTGAAGGTTTCTTTATTATGAAATCTTAACTTTGTCGTTGCTGATCGTTTACTAAAGTTGTGAAGCCTTCTGATGGTTGGTTTTATGATTTATCTTTGCTTCAAGTACAATACAATTTTGAGTTACCGAGAGTCATTTGAAAAGTTCGTGGCCAAGAAGCATTTACGGATCACTAGAAAAATGACCAAATTTGTCGCATCTTCATTTTTCAAGTGTGTGCTGGTGAACGAAATTGCACATAGTCGAATATAGTTTAGTAATTATCCGATCAAGTTGTGTGAATAACAAGTAGAAGGTATCATACAAACTGTTTGCTTCATCTGGACGTGAAACGTCACGAGAAAAGGCATCATATAGTGAAGAAAGAAAATCCATTTTGCTCGAGCCAATGCCTCGCCGCTCGGATATATATATTTTGGAAGAGCTCAACTGAGGGACTCACGCTACAATAGCGAAGAAAGAAAATCCATTTTGCTCGAGCCAATGTCTCGCGTCTCGGATATATATATTTTGGAAGAGCTCAGGTGAGGGACTCACACTACAATAGCGAAGAAAGAAAATCCATTTTGCTCGAGCCAATGCCTCGCCTCTCGGATATATATGTTTTGGAAGATCTCAACTGAGGGACTCACACTACAAATTGTTCCAGTAATTCTTCCTCTTTTGCCGATAATTTAGCGCGATAAGAAAATCGATTTTCCTCTAACCAATGCCTCGACTCTCGAATATATTTTCGGGCAAAAGTTAAACTGACAGACTCACACACCACGAATGAGTAAATCATCCGTTGTTGATATGCTGACTCGTAGACGAAGAAGAAGAAAACCTTCAGATTTATATATGTTTCTGAATTCGGAAAAATTTGCACGCCTTGGAGGACTTTTTGAAAAATATCCGCAAAAATGAGTCAAGAGAACTTGAAGACTTCTGCAAAGAGGATTTTAAGTTTAACACATAAGCATATTGAACGAGAACTCAATTTTTGAATGAATCTTGTCTCGTTACATCCTTCTGTGAACTTTTCAACTGACCGTATATCTATAAAAAGACAGCATTTGTCCGCACTCACAAAAACTCTCTCTGTTTTTCTTTCTCTCTCTCTCTCTTTCCCTGATTTTTTTCTTTTTTCAACTTACTCTCCGCTTTTTCACGTAATCTATGTTCGTCGTTTGGCGTTCATCTCTTTATTGTTGAGAAATGAAGTTTTTTTTTGTTTTTTTCAGTTATCACTACTTACTGTTGTACTGTTTAATGAAATTTCAATGATTAAATAGATGCACAGGGATCTTTGCCTTCGAAATTGAACTAAAAAACATTGAGTATTTCATTTTCATCGTCTGTATTTCTATTGGCGAGGGAGAGAGAGAGAGTTCCATTGAAGCCCTAATATTTTCTTTAAAATAAATTAGTGGCTGAAGAGTTTTTTTTTTTCTATCGGTGAAGTTCGAAAAGTATTTTAATTGATTGAATTCTATGTATGCTAAAGTTTAGCTCAAAACAATTAAAATTTGAAATGGATCGACATTAATCGACATTTGCGCTCACTAGAGAGATCGGACATAACCTCAATATTTACCAATTAACTGGAGCACGAATATTATGAAATTCTATTAAATAATGGCAGCACTTATTTAGTAAATCTTTCCAAATTCCTATGGAAATTTGGAACGGAAAACAAGCTGAGTATTAAAACGCAGTGCGTATTCTTAAGGAATATGCCACGAATTTCAGTTTACCATACTGCCGCTGAAAGGCCAAGAAGAAAACATCAGTAATGACAGTTTGGAATAGTAAACAAATTTCGCGTTCGGGTGCATAGCCTACTCTAGTACATAAAAAACGCGATTATTACATAGGCACTTCCTGGTTTAATCCCTATTTCGTTAGATCACACTTTTATTATGACTGGTCTGCGGACGAGTTACAATAAATGCTCGAACAGCAAAGGCATACCACTTTCGATAGGGTATACAATCAACGGCCACACACCTTGCTCCTCTCCTTACATCTTGGTGACCCTGTCAATGTGTTTATATATCCACAGGACATGTGCCTCAGGTGACAAGCCATATACCTAAAAAAAAAAACAAAAAACGGAAGAGTACATCTCGTAATATGTTGCTCGGATGCCTTAGGATTGAATAACAAGTTCAATGTTAAGACGACGCGTATGATCTAAAGGACGATGTTTAGTGCTGCGATATGTTGTACGCAGAGATCGAATATGATATTAACATTATCCAATCAAATGCTTCAAATTTTTATAATTGAATAACATTTTAAATACAGACCACAAGCCAGATGTAAGCTTGGTGTAAGATGCTTGTTCTTGTTCAACTTGGTGTAAGATGCTTGTTCTTGTTCAACTTGGTGTAAGATACTTCTTCTTGTTTAAGTTGGTGTAAGATGCTTGTTCTTGTTCAACTTGATGTAGGAACGCTATTTTGACGATGCATTCACATTGTTCTCGGTGTTATGTAATTTCGAATACATATGTTCTACTAACGCTCTACTAACCTCTACATAGGAAGTAAGATTCTAACTAGTAAATTTCTAGGTTATGGTTATGGAAATTTAGAACAGGGGATAAGCTTTTGGATGCCGTGCAAGCTGAAAGAAAGTAAACCCAAGTAACTTCTCACACAGAGCAAACTTAACCTCAACAATGATAACTGAACTGCTTTACAAAATATTTCTGGACATAACCCAAATACATTTGAATTGAAAGCACAAACGAGTTGACGTAATTATATTAAAATTTTTTACTCTTGAATTTGTTATTGTTTGAAAATATGTTCATGCTTTTAATACTTTTTACTGTAATATTAAGCGTTCGATCTACTTTCTACAAAACTTGGGTCACGTAAAAAGAAACTCAACTGTACTTAACGCAATGATTATCTACTAATCCTGAAAATATGCAGCACTTTTGAAACAAAAAACTGTGCAACTTTAACGTACAGCAAATGAATTCCCAAAGTTTTCATAGTTAAAAAGCGCAACATATCTATGTAGGAACAATTTACTGCTTCACATAAATAGCCCTATAAAGGGGATTTGAAGTACACCTATACCCTGGCTTGCGCTGTACGCCATTTACACGATTACACTTTTACACGGTTTTTAAAATATGGGATTTAAAAGTGGAAAGAAGAAGAAAGTTCCTGCAAAGCCTTTTTTTTTTAAATTCCGTTCGCTTGATTTTTTTGTCATTTTTTAATTTTATTCGCTTCGTTGATAATTTCGATAATTAATAATAATAATGCACCTACCCGCCTCGAAGGTTTACAACCTTCAGGGATAATTTCGGCTTTTCAGGCACTGCGCATCAAGCGAACCTTCAAATGTGTTTTGGAACAAATAGAAAATAATGAATTTCTCCAAATAATGAATGATTCGAGCAATTTACGACATCAGATTGGGCTAAGCATCTCAGAGTGTCCGCAATCGACGCTCAATGCCTGCTGAAAATGCTTATGGCCGGATGAGCTGGAAAGTAAGAATTCTACATGACCATTGGAATACGTGAATATTCTCAGTTAACAGTGATAGCGCATACAATGGGAGGATTTTTGTGAACCCAATATAGTAGAATTACTAGCTGATATAGACCTAGATGAGAGTAGTTTACTATATATTTAGATCTGAAATGTGATTTGCTCATAGATGATCTTGATTTTCAATGTGTGTATTACTATAAACCTGCATCGTTCACGCCATTTTCTTTTGTAGACATTTGACAAAGATTTTTAATTCACAGCAACACAAGTTTCCTACAACGTACAGCACAATTTATAATTGCGTTGAATATGTCGAACAAAAAGAAGTCTTTGTATGCTACCGGTGCTCGAGATGAGAAGTGAATTTACTTTGAGAATCCCAGGTGTAAAAATTCATAGGTAGACCCAGCCATACAATCCACATCTATCGCAAGACCGTATTGCTATCCTTAAAAGATGGTAGTCTGTGTTTGGTGAGCACTGAAGACTGTGATCCAAGCTCTGCTAATAACAATTAATCGCTTTCGCCCGCTGTTCAAAAAAAAATTCAATATATCGAAAGTATTAAGAAAGCCCGCTTTTTTACATATAATCCGTCCATGCATCTTAATTGCATAGCCGACTCGAAACATGTTCGAATCACTCAACTGCGAAGTGGTGATCCGCGTGGCTAACTCACCAGACTGGAATCGTTCCGATTACTACTGGCTTGCATCTGTGAATCCCGTACTTGTTAAATAATGATTTGTTTTCGAATTGCGTTGCATTTGAGAAAAATGACTCGAGGCAAAAGTCGCGTCAAAAGGGAAAGATTTTCAAAGACGTAATTTCTATAAACCGCCAGGCAAGTGGGAAAAATGTATCCTCAGTGAGGGGCACTACTTCAAATGCAATATTTTGTTACTCCCAATCTTTTGCCGGAAGCAGCCGAACAGCTAATCCTGTAGTTATCGGTAGAATCACTTTATTAACTCCTGCCATATGTAATGAACATGCGCAATACTCTCATACGCATTTGATTTGTTGTTCTGGTAATCAACTTGATGCCATACCATCTTTATCGAGCCATCGAAATATCATTACACGGCGGTCATATTCGTCTCGTACCGGACCTCTATTACTTCGCTAAAAAACTATGCAGTTGCAAAGTAATCTCTTTCATTCACGAGATGTTAATAGACGCCCAGTACGCCCAGAGGAAGTCTCTATAAGAATTTGACCAAACAGCACACACGATTGTTAACTACAAATATCATTATCAAGGCCTCTAGCACGTGAAATATGGAACTCGAGAATCGTAGAGATTGAAAATGAAAAATAAAATTTGTTTATTTATTTTTTATTAATATTTTATTAGAAAATTACATATTTAATAATATAATTTATTAATTTTATGTACTTATATACTTAAATTTAAATTTCTTGAATCAAATACACCGAATTCTCTTTTTACACGATTTTTTTACACGAATTTGATTTAACACGAGTTCAAAAGAAAAAAATTCTTTTTTACACGAATTATTTTCTTTTAACACGATTTTATATTTATGAATATAATTCCCTTTTTCCAAAGTAGAAGTTATTTTTTATAAAATATTTAATGAATTAAAATGTGTAAGAACGATATAAATTGAGTGAACTCTAACGAGAACTTTTTAATATTGTTTACACCTAATTCTCTTTTTACACGAATTTTTTTACACGAATTTTTTTACACGAATTTTTTTTACACGAATTTTTTTTACACGTATTTTTTGGGAACGTATCTATCGTGTAAAAAGAGAATTAGGTGTAAATGTGAACTTTAACATTTTTAAATAAAATATTTACAAACAACAACAAAAAAAAGTGTATAAATGAATTACTTTTCGATAATGATTCAATTTCAGATGAGTATTAATTTTTTTTACTCCGGTTTTTTTCATTTTTTTTTTTTGTTTACTATTTTTGATATTTTTACTTTTGGATAAAAAATAAAATTATAAGTTGAAAATATTTACATAAATTGATTAAATGCAATGTTTACGTTGCTCTCGCAGCTGTTGCTTTTTTATCTCTTGTTGACGATAAACAAAAAGAGGACGAAAAACTATAGCTCTTCGTCTCCGGCTGACGGTTGAGGATTTTTGCTCCGCAGAAGTGTCTCGCCTATTTCGCCCGTACAGGAGTAGATCCTTTTTGGTGGAGTCGTGCGCGTAAAGCACGCTTATGAAGTCATAATATGGTTGTGACTTTAAACTGTCCGGCTGTCGCAGGGGGGAATTATAGCTAAGTACCGCTGGTGCTGCAATTTCAAAATTTAGATCCTTTTGAGGTCGACATAGCGCCAATGTTGTCATTGAGACAATTATTAGTAACTGCAGATTAAAAAGAAAACCGAATCACATGACAATTGGATTTAAGACAAAAAAAAAAATTCTTAAAAACGTTTTCACAAATCTTTGCTAAAGTTTTGTTTTGCTGTCTTTGATTTATGACATTAGTAGTAACGAAAAAAAAAAGAAAAAAAAAAGGGTGCGAACAAAATTTTTGCATATTTTATATATGACGGACAATGACGTCAAAACCTTACCGAACCCATAAATACATGTATGCGCGACAACTGGCTTCATTTGAATATTTATAAACTTTTAATTAAACATTGGAAATACTCGGTTGCAAGTTTGTCATACCCTACACCACTTATGGTACTAGAGTACATTAAGTTTGTGCTTTCGTATGCAGCACCCAGAAGGGCTCGGGATAGAGACCTCATCTTTTTATTATGCCGATCGATACCAAATCACTTTTTCTAAATCGATGTAAGCTCGTCTGTCCGTCTGCCCATCTTGTTTTCGTTTTGTGTTCAACCTACAGGCCGCAGTTTTTGAGTTATTTTGATGAAATTTGACACATGGACGGACACTTTTGGACCACTCTCTCGGCCACTTCCCATGTTACTTACTTTCTTCTGAAAACTCGTTATATGAATAATTGGAATGTGGTGTAGGGTGAGGTAGGGTATTTAATGGTAGTTCGTGACCCACTATGGTGTTTTTTCTTGCTTTAAAACGTAATCATTAGAAATAATTTTTTTCACTCGCAATTTCAATTTCTTGCATTAAAGATTAGAAAATTTTCCAAAAAAATTGCATAACAATTTGTATCCACTACAGATGGTATATCAGACTTTCTACGCGCTTGAAACGCAATCATTTATTTATTAAAAAATCTCGTCCGTTTGTGTGTGCGTCTGTTGAAAACGCAATTCAAATCTTTAAAACTGTGCTTAGAAAGACAAATGTAATCTTAATTTTTTTCTTAGTCATTCCAAGCAAGGTACGCTCCCAATTACCGAAAATTGATGGATTTGCTCTTTTTTTTTAGTTTGAAATTTGAATTGAAAAAGAGTTAATTTTTATACATTAAAACGTGCTTAGTTTGTGTAGATGTGTGGAAAATCCAAATGAACTTAATACGAACCCTTTCTTTTACTATATTGTTCGAGTCAGAAGCATTTTTTGAATCGTTTTAATCCTGTCTGTCCGTCTGCCCGTGATCTTTCTGTTTAAGCCACAGGTCGCAATATTTGAGATATTTTGACGAAATTCAGTATATTGACGAATTTCGCTCTGAGGATGAACGCTATTTAAAGCGGCTTGAATCGGAGAACGTTTGCAACCATTTCCTATAGAAGGCCTTATTTTGGTAAAGCCGCCATAGGTATAAATCTTCGAATTTTCAAAATTTCTCAAAAAAAAAATTCACTTAGTCATACTATTTCGGCATATTAAATTGATGTGGAAAGCTTGGATCGAATGAGCCAATTTTTGAACCCCCCCGCATTATCGTAGAACCCCCTTTCTACGAAAAATAAACCTTTATATAGAAAGAAGGACTTTTAATCTTCATACTGAATATTGACCCATAATAGGAAATTGATATGAAAATTAAATTTAGCTGATTTGGACCGTATATGTGCACTTTTCAGACTCCACTTAAAAATTGCCGCGAAAAGTTAGTCTTAGTATTGCCGGAAGGACGAAGTTTTGGTACTTATTGACGAAAATAGGAAGAGATTAATAAAATGTTTGAAAAAGGAAACTAAAGTTGCGAAAAGTGGATCACGTTGGTTTATGCTTTGTATCTGCTGCCACATAAGGTCTCCCAACAAAAGCACACAAAGCGGAAGGAAGGAAGGAATGACGAATGGTCCATCTTGCCCCACTATAATCATTTCACTTGTTCAAGGTTAACTGCATCTGATAAGAATGTTGGCGACCCTTGTCAAAAACTATAACCGAATATGCAAACGTTTCATTTCAGGTAATGCAACCATGGACTGCACAGAAAACGTATGATGCATATGAACAATGCAGCGACTTCGCTTGAAATTGACTCTCAAGCGCTTTTAGGAAATCTTAACTTACAAGAGAGCTCTGACGTGTTTGTTATGGAAATAGAGAATTTTCGTATATTACGAATAAAGGAGCAAGACAATCAAATACTTTCGACCTTTCGTGTGTGGTAAGGATATATTAAGTATGTATGAATGTTAACAAAACCACCAACCGAATTGGGATTATTTTCTAAATCGCGTTTTTGTTATATTAACTACATCTGAATCGTTTTCTAAATCGACTTAAACTTGCCTATTCGTCCGCCCGTCCGAAGTATGTCCATGTATTTTAGTGTTCTACTTGCAGATCCCAACTTTACGAGATTTTCGCGGCACACCTCGCGAAATTATTGATTTCTGGCGGGTAATTTTCCGCTCATGGGTATGTTTCCGTCTATCTTTGCTAAGTAGATATAATTTTCTCTTTTCTCATACGATAGAGAACAATTGACATATCACACAGCATAATAATTAAAGAGGTGTGACTTTTAACGATTCAGTTTGAAAAAAGAATAAAACAAGAAAATAATTATATCCGGCTTGGAATGACTTTTTAGATAATTTGTAGATTAATTATTTTTATTAGTTTTTAATAGCGATATTTTCAAAAAGTAAAGAAAAAAATTGAAGAAACGTTTTTTTACGATTAGTATACGGCTGCACTATAAGCATGCTTTATAAGCTTCCTTCTGCTCAGCAGTAATGGTAATGATACGAATTTGTCGCTTAAAACTATGCCAGCAAATGTTAGTTCATCTGGACTGCCACACAAGTTTCATACAACACCTTGAGATTGCCTTAGCGTAACATCGTTTATCAGTCATTCTTTTTTCTCATCGATGAAGTTATGGTCCCGATATAAACTTGAAAAAAAAGAAGTGAATCTACGATCTTCAATTTTGTTTAGAAAACAGTTTAGCTGCCGGTTAAGATCGACCGTCACATACCGCACACCTTCTCCCAACGATTTTGTTGTTGTTAAAAACAAAGTGTTATATTTGGAGGAGTGGTTTGTAACAATAATAAAAAATATATTTATTCTGCACAGAATTCGTCTATGAGTGAAAACTCGTTCAGTGTACTAAAATTTCATGAAAATGTCTTGAAGCGTTTCCGCCCCAAAGTTCAACGCAAAAGTAAATGGGCCGATTTCAGCCGAACTTTATTCTTTTCATAAAGTAGTAAAAATTAGACTTTGTTGGCCTATTGAGCAGAGCCTTACCCTTCATGGGAAATTTTGTAAAGTGTGGTCTCGTACAAAATAGGACTAATCGATCCAAATTTGACAAAGGTAGCTTTTATTTCAAATTACTATCATAAACAACTTTTCCTTGTAAAATATTATAAAGTAGATCTTTTCCCCGTATAAAGGCTTACTTTTCATGAGAATCCGATTTAAACTATGCCGAAATACTAATACTCAACGAATTTTCTCGAGAAATTTTTGGAAATTGCAATGTTTTTCATATAGGACGACTGCTTCAAAAGAAAACAGTATACGGAAAGTCGTCGCTAGAGTGATCGATCCTCGACCCAAAATACCTCATCATATCAAATTTCATGTAAGTATTTCAAAACTTGTGATCTATCTGTTGAACATAAAAAGTGCATGTACAGTCAGTCATCAGACGAGCAGAGAGGCAAGCTTAGATCGATTCAGAAAATGATTCTGAATCACTTAATATTACAACTTCATCTGGGTGTTACGCACGTGCGCATAAAATTAACCTAACCTGTATTCTTACCGCTGTACTGCAATTAGGTAGGATTTTCGCAGACACTCGCGCGAACTTAATATTCCCTACACCATAGGTGATGTGGAGTAAAGTGTGAAACATTATCATTCCGGGATGCATTCTCAAGCCGAGATCAAAAGTAGGCATGATCAATAGTAACTATACCCGAAAAGAAGCACAGTAGCTTGAATCCGTGTCTTTATAGACCGTGAAGGGTGATATTTTCGTCGCATATGCAGAATCTCATTATGATAAAGTTGTAGCGACACGAAATACGAAAGAACATGAATAACGGAAACACCCTATGAGATAAATGAAACTTCTAATTAGCTTTTAATTTTGAAGTGTAGTTGAAGTCCTTCCACTTGTTTCATTTTAAACTAAATTGCAATACCAATACGCAGGTAGCAAGAAATATATGTATGTATGTATATATATATATTCTTAACTAATCGGTATTTAAACATAACCACAAAACTTTGTTAAAACTTATAAAGAATGACAAACGAGTTCCGAACCCAAGTCCATAAAGAAACTTGGATTTATGTAAACATCTACGCATCTGACACTTAAAGGCGTGAAATTATTGTTTTTTTCTTTTTTAGAGTTCTTTTCTATGCGGGCATACTGTTGCTCCGGAAGAACTACAGATAAAGGGATAATAACGCAAAGAAAAAAAAATTGAAAAAAAAACCAAAAACATGATGTCTTTAATAGCAAATATCGACCTGAACTTGAACCTATGTGTCTCTTGAAGCAGTCTCGATCTATTCGCTTAAACATTGAGCAAAATTTGTATAAGTTTGAGCTAATGGGTAGTCTGATTTGCCAGAGAACGACTATAATCGTTATATGAATATTTCATTAATAATCAGAACTTACTGGAATATATTTAAAATCCATTTTAATTTTTAGAATTTCTTTTACGCGAGTTGCGATTGCTTGTATGTATAACGTTTGTATATATATATATTTATATATATATATATATACTTGTAAACTAAGACAGCGTCTGATAACACTGAACGACAAATGTCTAATATTGATAGCAGTAGAGTTTTATTAACACGTCGTTACTTTTAATATTTATTTGTACAATAATTTGCGCTCGACGTCCACGACAAATATCGAATTAAAATATTTCTTAATTGTTTGTCTACTTATGTCTTATTAGTAAGAATTATTTGTTTTAAAATATTTTTTTTTTTTTTTTTTGCGTTTACGTATTAAATAAATTTTAATCCTTTAAGAAAACTCGTATGGTGCTTAAGCTCTGTACACTTTTTATTTAAAAAATAAAAAACAAAGTTTTTTTTCTCATTGTTTACACGTCCGATTTCGATGTACTACTGTCAATACAGGCTATTGACAAAATCACTTTTATATAAAAGCAAGAAAGACACTTAAAAGACAAAAAAAAAAAAAAAAACTTGATTCGCGAACTTGCGGTTGATTGCTAATAAATTTTCATCCGACTATCATCTTAATCTTCTTAAGCTCACTTTTACTCTCTATTGAAACAACTGTTGTATTTCGACAATTAACAAAATCTAATGATGACATGGATGCTAGTAGTCTCTCTCTCTCTCTCTCTCTTTGTCTTTCTCTCTCCCTGTCTGTTTGTCTCTTAGTTAGTTAGTTTTATGGCCCCCGGACACCGGTTTCATTCAATAACAAGCCAAGTGGCGGTCAAGAGCTTTTCATAGTCGAATCTTAATTTGATTTTTGATTTCTTGCCAATGTTTGTTTATAATAAAGATCTCGGATTAATTGATTTTCAAAAATTTATTAAACGATAAATTTTTTGCTTCTATGTTTAGGAATCTAAACGTTTTAGAACAACTTTTCTCTAAATGTTTAAAATTTTATTCTTTATATTCATTATTATCATCATCATCATCATCATCATCATCATCATCATCATCATTATTGTCGCCAATAGTCGTTATGTGTTTCGGTATCAATTTTCAGTGACACTCTTTTTTTTTCAAAATTTATGCATAAAATGCGGTTTTCTTGTCCCCATAAAAAAAGAAGATACCAGCATACGATTTGTTACTTTGACGGTATACCACAAAACATATAACTGCTATGGTATTTATTACTATTATGAAATGCATTATTTTAATAATGAATCGAAGATGACCTTTGTAACGAAATCGTTCATCTTTGGTGTTTCACTTTTTATACTACGTTGCCAGCGAGCAGTATATCGTTGTTAAAATCTTTGCCTTTTGCCCACCAACTTGTTTCGTAATTTTGATCAGATAGGTGAGTTAAAAATACGTTAAATTTGTCCGAATATATCCAACATCCAGAATAACTTGAGCTGATAGCACGCCATCAGAAAATCCACTCGACTTCACATAGACGCATCTGCAGAATCATTTTTTTTTTTTTTTTTTGATCACTAAGCATAAAAACCATTTTCTGAAACGATTTAAGTGTGTCTGTCTATCTATCTGTCTGATGCATGTCCAATGAATAGGCTTCGGCATATTTCGAAAGAGCTTATTACACTGATGTACTTAAGTCATCAACCAGTCCAGAAAATCGAATTCACTTCAGAGAGTCCCATCTGCATAAGCATTTCCTGAGTCAAAAAAATAAAGGTTTAGTCTGCATATGAACCTTTAAACTACTTTGTGAAAGTAGATTTAAGTATGTTTGTCTATCTCTCTGTCTGACGTATGTCCAACATACCATAGAGTCCAAGCTTCAACATATTTTGATGAAGCTTGCTGCACTGACATGACCCTTGTCGAAAATAGATTGGCTCGGAGCCTTTTTACGATCACCTAATGCATGAAGCTGTATTTTGGAGAACTTGTTAGACGAAAAAAATTTGACATTTTCCATATTTTCCCATAAAAATCAGTAAAAATAATACGTTGACCTATGAAATGGCAGTGAAAACTGTTGTAGATAAGAAGCAACAATCTTTTGGAGGGCCTCTCCTAAGCAAAAACTCCTATAAGTAACTAAACTCACACACGGCAGAGAAACTTAATTTTACGAAGACAATTGGTCCAGAAAAGTCTGATGACATATAAGCTGCCTGTGCTAAATTTGGACTGCATCGATCAAATTTATCGAACCTCCTCTCCTGCAAGCGTTTTCGAGGAAAGTCATGAAATATGTGTTTCGTGACGAAAACTGATAGGAGATAATAATTTCTTGGACAAAAAAAAAAAAAATTAACTTTACAACATGTGTAGAATCTAGTTCATGTTTTGGATCCGCTTTGTGTAAGGTTTTTCATGAAAAGTAATCATTTATATTAATATAAAGTGTAGGTCCAAAATTCTTGTTCATTTGTTCAGGTGAGTCAGGTGAAGTTTACACTGATATTAATTCGATTAAAGGGCCTATTAACGCCGCAGGAAAGATTGTTCGCTCCCACCAAACCAAAGTGATTCGATATGGTCAAGGGCCTGTTATCGCCGAAGAAATGATTGTTTACTCCAATTAATTCCGAACGCATCCATTTAATTAGCTAAGCATTAACAAGTGGATCAGTACATGAGACCGTGTGGAATTAGTAAAAAGATCTTCGCAGACTTTCTGAAATATATTGTCATTGTTTTCGAAAAAATAAAATCAATTTTATAAGACACTCTGCAGAAATGATCACTTCTCAGGCTCCAATGTTCCAAAAATGATGAAAATCCCCAGTTTTCGAACTCAAAAGAAATCTTCTAATTAAATGATTTTAAACCGGTAAAATGTGTGTGTGGAGAGTGTCATTTACCCTTTTTCAATCAATGCCAGGCGAAACTTCAAAAGCGCAAATTCTAATTAGAAAGAAAATTAATAAAATTATATTCGGTCGTGAACGAATCTTTAATACCCATTGCCGCAATTCTATAATATCGGGTGGGCGTTGTTTGCGATTTCGACAATAAAAGTGGATACGTATATGCTGTATGTGTTGCACTCTATCAGCAAGAAGCAAAAAACACAAAAAACAAATGTGTTCATAGTTGTTGTTACATAGATGTGTGTTCGTTGTAGGCGTATTCTTTGAAAAGTTTGGTTTCTTTTCGAATCCTTCCTGCAAGTTTGTAAGCAATATTTTCATTTTTGCCAACGGGAGCATGCTTACCAGAGATACTACACAGTTGCGTAGGAGGACAGATGGACAAATGAATAGACGGACATGCTTTGGTGCGTTCCGAATTTGAAGCTGGCCAAGAATTTTTTGAACTTTGCTTCTGAGTGCTAAAAGATTTGAAAAAAAAAATGAAATTATTACCCATTAGAAAATTAAATAGGCGTGGCCGACTTTTTCAGAGGTCCTACAATATCGCCCATAGAATATGCAGCTAAATTTTTTATTTGCTTGTTTTGTTGTTTATGAGTAATGAGGAAAAAACCAATATTTTGTTGCTTTTGAAAAATGCAGATGAAGATGTGTCCTTGAAGATGTGGTACTGTGGGCCTGTCCTTCTACCGAGTTAGCTCATTTTCAATACCAATCTGCATGCAAGAACTTCTAACGTTTTGATAGCTTCATTTTTAGGGCCCGGAGAATGTTTACGAAAGACATTACACAGACGGACAGACGAACACACCGAAATCTATTCAGAATTTGATACTGATCTAAAATGTATATATTTTGTAGGGTCTCCGAAGTTTGCTCCTGAACGTTGCAAACGGTGATGGTCATAAAAATTACAAAAGTGCTTGTGCTTGTGTTTGTGCTGGTCCTTTGCTTAAGTTGAAACAATTCCTCTCAAGAAATCTTTATTTTATTTATTTTTTCACCCCCAATCTTTAGGAAAACCACTTTGCAGATGACGTAAATGAATTGAAAAATCACGAGTAAAAACTTACTATGTTTGTAAGCTTAAGAGGTCAGGTAGGTAGTCCGGATTAAAGGAATTTCAACTTCTTCATTTAGGTTATTTTATCTTGAAGCTGCGAAGTTTTCGAATAACCTTGAGCTTCACATCTGTTTCAACATTTTTGAAAATGAAAGTTTTCTAAGAGCGTGGGCGAGGCTGGTCGAACGTTATTGTAAATGGACTTAAGCAGTCGCGCTAAATAGTCTTCCCGTACGACACCTACATATATATTACAAACACTAGAACAATATACACTGACCCTTCAGATTTACTTACACTTTAATACAGTTTGCAGTTAATGTATCAAAAAAGAAAAATTTCTAAATTTTTTAAAGATTAAAAAGGTTTTGTGACCACAGAATACACAATATATCGAAAATTAAATAAAACAAGTAAAAACAGTACACTGGGACATGGAGCCATGTTATATACCCTACATTCGCCTACAGTTTAACTTCTATTACATAGCGACTTCTTAAAGAGACATTTCAAGGGAAGGGGTTCGATGCGAACCGTTTTCAATAGCATTCTTTCTTGGGCCAAGGCACGTCAACGTGTCAAGTTTCACCAAAATATTTCACAAATGATGTCCTTTTAGTTGAACAGAAGAAAACAAGACGGACAGGCGGACAGACGGACAGACAAACTAAGATCAGAGTCATTTTCTGACTCGGTCACTATAATAGAAGGCTGGGCTATCTCAAGTCCTTCAGGGCATTGCATACACATCCGCGAAAACTTAATATATTCTTATACACCACATGTGGTGTAGGAAACAAAAACATATGATGATGATCTTGAAAATAAAACTCTTTGAGGAAATTTTGATTTATAACACATCTCGTACCACCACCACAAGTGATGTAGGGTACAATGAAATAAAAACTTTATTAAATCTAAAGTAGTAAGCATTCCATATTCGTCCTGTAAAGCAAACTCAGATTTTATCGCTTGCTTATCGAGTAATTATTAAAAAAACAAAATAAATGATAAAAAAATATAGAAAAAAAAATTACAAAAAAAAAAAATTTTTTTAAAACTTATTTTTATTTTGCATTCTTCTTAATAACCCGTTGTTTGACAATTACAAATACACTGATTTATGTGAAAGTCCTCCTGACACATAAAAGCATTTAAAATAATCAAGTTTTCTCATTTGCTTTCAAACATTGACATTTTTTCAAAAATATTTCTAAAATATAATTAAAAGATTTGTGTCGATTAGAAAGCGAGTTTGAAAATATTTTTATATTCTATTGGGACGAAAACTTTTTTCTACTCTACATTATTTGTGGGATGTTAAGTTTGTGCGGATGTATGCAACACGCAGAAGGACTTGAGATATACTTGTCTCTTATTATACCGATCGATTCAGAACGTGGTTCTAAGCTTGTCTGTCCGTCTATCGGTTCGTATTCTGTTCGTGTTCAAGTCAAAGGTCGCAATTTATTTTGCCAACTTGTCGACCAAGGACGAAAGCTATTGAAAATTGTTCGGATCGAACTACTTTTTCCACGGCTTCCCATTACTGATACAAGTAAAAATTTTGAGAAATTTCCCAGTTTCTTTACACACCCTTTCGTTCTCTCCTTTTCTAATTTTCTTTTATTTCCTTAGGTAAAGAACATTTCGGCTGAAGAGATTTTTGCCTTTGATGAGGGATTGAAAGCAGTATCAGCACTCAAGGATCTAGAATCTGTTCGCTTAAAGCACAATTACCGGTGGTAAAGTTCGCAGAAAGATGAAAAGCATTTTTGAAATGAAAAAAGCTATCATTGAGAGCCATATCGTAAAAGACCTTCCTATGCCTCCACAACTGACTTTGAGCGAAAGAATATTTTTATGGCCGTAATGTGCTTCTAATAGGCTAACAACTGAGTCCTAACTGTTATGGCCTGCCTGCTACTTCGGTTTCCCAGAAATTTCTCTATTGACAATTTTCTTAAAGGTTCCGGGAAGGAGGAAACATCGAAATCGTGATTGTCCCAAATTATAGACTAATCTGGTTACCCACATGCTTTTTAAAGCATTGATCTAAGCAATTCTTCTGCCACCCGGCGATGAGAACACATTTTTGACTTGTCAATGAATCGTCATAATGGAACCAAAATCATCCATCAAGAAAATTTTGCTAGCATTGGCTGTGAGAAACTTAGAAAGAACGCACGTGCTATAGAAATGGTAAACGATAGGGAAATTTTTCAAATTTTAGCTTTAATTAATTATTGACTCACATTATAGAACTGAACGCTTGTATAAATCATATTTTTTGACACTTTCAATCTTGATTCATTCATATTCATCATCAGCGAATATATGACATTGACCTTGAACTTAATTAGAAAGAATGCTCGTTGATCGCGTACTAATCATGCGTTATTTCAAACGGATTCTGAAGAAGAATTAAACTATGAATCGATGTCTCGCGATTTCGCAAACTAACGTATTTCCTTTGAGTACACATTTTACGAGAAATTAACAAAATGTTAATTAATGACGAATGCAAATAATTATACGAAAAAAAAGACGAAGAGAAGAAGAAGAAGAGAAGTGGCAGAGCACGTTTCATGTATGTAAATAAAGATTTAGAAAATATTGTTGTAAGACAATTATTATTGGAATTATTATGAACGCATGATTATGTGTTCATGTGCTTGTGTAAGTGTTTGACAGACATTTCAAAATGATTTCAGCTTAAACACTTTTCCTCAAGATCAACTACACTTAATGAAATTTTTATTTGCATATTAAACTCTTATGTGTAGAAGTGCATGCTTACTTACACTTTAGAGTACATGTGTGTGTGTATATATAACACGTTTGACAGTTTAGTTGACTTAGTTAAATTTCAATTTACTTTAAGGATTGATTTGAATCGATGTCACTGACACGAGATAACAATACGTGTATCTACTGGTCTTGCACAACCAGAATATATCAGATATATGGGCTGATAATGAGTTAATACACTGGAATGGGTCAAGATGCATATGATTTGAATTCGCTGTGGCAATACTAATTAATTGTTTCAGATATTTTTCAAATATTTTATCCAAATATTTATCCCATCATTCATTCATTCTATCATTCATTCAGTCATTCATCTATTCATTTGTTCAATCACTCATTCATTCGTCCATTCATTCATTCATTTCATTAATAATTCATTTCATCAATCATTCATTTCATCAATCATTCATTCCTTTATTCATTCATTCATTTATTCAATCATTCATTCATTCATTCATCCATTCATTCAATCATTCATTTATTCAATCACTCATTCCTTTATTCATTCAATCATTCATTCATTTCATCAATCATTCATTCATTTATGTATTCATTCAATCGTTCATTCAATCGTTCATTCATTTCATCAATCATTCATTCCTTTATTCATTCATTCATTCGTTTTCGTTTAAATCATTTAAAATCGTCTAAGCCTTGGTAGTAATAATAAAAAAAAAGTGGGTCCATAAGAGGCTATTGTCGACAAATAATTTAAGATCGTCCGGGAAATTAGTCAGATTAACCAAATTGATCTAAAAAAATATGTAAATTTACACAAGTGAAATGTGCAAGTATGATAAGAAGAAGGTGTATGGATAAATACGAGGATACAAGCAAATGGGAGATAAGTTATAATGGTAAGAAGGGAAGTGTATTAAAATTGATTAAATTAACGCAAACCGAAGATTTGAAGTGACTGAAAATCCTAATGACTTCCATATGAGAAAAATCGGTGAATTGAACAAAGACAAAATCAAAATTCATTATATTTTCGCCCGACGTAATTAAAGATCTGTTGATTGAGTTAAGCGAGCTGCCGAAATTATAAATTGCTTGGAAAGCAATCACTGAAAAGCCGTCCAGTTGAACCTAGCGTCGGAACTATTTACTTCCCAATAGCTGATGCAGATACTTAGTCAGATGAACTACGATTAGAGCGTAAGAATATTTGTAATTAAAATCCAAAAGCAGACACGACTAGTCAATGCTGGGAAGACTGTCGCGGCTTAACTTTTTCAATGTGGCGATTGCAAAAACACTTGACTTGGTTTTTCTTGGTAGAACACAGTTTCTCCTCCACATTTTGCACCCTTTGCATTGCTCTATCGATTCGCAGACAATCAATCAATTGAACAGATCTCACTTGCGCCCCGAAAATGCTTACCATAAGCAATTTTCAATTTTTCGATTATTTTGAAATAATCAAAAGCTTGCCTTTGCTCATCAATTTGTTCAATTTGTTGTTGTTGTTGTAATTCATCAATCATCAATCACACATGCACTGTAAGCGTTGTAACTGCAAGTTTGAAAACATTTGTGCAAAGATCGTTGGATTTTCTAAACTCAAGTTAAAATTTATTAACTCGGATTAGTTTTAACAATTCATAGAAGTGCGTGTGTTAGTTCATCGAGACTGTTGATGTAGAATTTTTTTTTAAAGTGTAAGTAAACATTTTCAAGAATTAGTTATCAAATGTCAAGTCGATTTTAAACTCAAACAAGAATGTATTGTCGATACATTTGATTGATTCCGAACAGGTTTTTTTTTTTCGAACAAACTTTTATGTTAAGAAATTGAATTGAGAAGAGTGTTTTAAGAGAATAAGCGCCACTTTCTTAGCCGGTTTCACAACAAATGTTTTTATAACCCCCACGAAATTGTTACTTCAAATTTATTGACTTTAATCTGTGCGCTTAAACAAGTTCTAGGTGTTAAAGCAATCTGTCAAAGATGAGAGTAATCGTCTCGCCATATTCACGAAGTGAGGACCAAAGTCATGCATTCACTTTAGTTCCACACTTGCGTTATAACCATTTTTGGTTTTTTCTTTATTTTTTGACATTTCGAAAAACAAATTTTGCTGACTGGCAACACTAATCTGATATTGATCGAGACTAGGACTAACTAACTAAGTCATTGTATGATTTTTGAGTTTATTTTCCTTCCGTTTTGCGTACAGTTCTCTCTCTTGGCTGCTGGCGGCGTTGTCAATGATACGTACGGTACAAGAATCGTCGACCATAAATACAAGATACACAAGGTACACGCTGCCGTCAGCGATATTAAAATACAATCGGGGTATCAGGCGATCTAGTATATTAAGCCCGTATACGAGTGTTTTACAAAAATGTCCCTCTCCATCAGTCAAAGATTAGTCCGGAATAGCGTGAAGACTCCGCCATACCTGATAGCTTATAGTTGAACTGTGCAGAATGCAAAGTCCTTTGGGGCAGTTTTAACACACAGTTCAAATAAATGTGATTCGTCAGTATGGGATGAATCGCTAAGAGGAATAATCGCGATATCTACAAGACAGTTAGTGTATGCGAAATGAGGCCCGTAAGTACACGTCCTCTCGTTTATCTATGTTAGAACAATGGAAATCGGATTATAATGCTGTCAAATAAATTTGTGGTGTTAAGCCATTTAAGTGGTCAAAGTAATAATGCCTGAAATCTACCGGCGAGTTCCGTCCTAACGGCAACACAAAAAGAGGGTTCATTTATTTCAATTAGTATCGATCAAATTTCTCTAATCCTTACAGCTGTCAATGGAGGCAGATGTGAAAAGCTTTTAATTCTTTCCACAATAATTAGGAAACCCTTTGAAATATATAAGAAGCCTATAAGCAAATCATTACTAATTTTTCTAAAATATAGCGACGATTTGTCTATGAGCACTTGTGAAATTATGACTTCGCCATCTGTCTCCAAATTTTATGCAGTGGTATAAAAGTATGCCGCTGAAACGGTTATTTCTCTTCAATCAACCGAAAGGCTTCCTCTCTATCCCCCTCTCTCTCTCTCTCTCCCTCTCTCTCTCCCTCTCTCTCTCGATCTCTCTAAACTTTTAGTTTCACGTTTATGTATTATTGCGTCTAATCACTGGATCTTTATAAATCGTCGACAATCTGTACATACAAGCCTAACATCTCATTCGCTTAGCTCATTTGAATTCCATATCCCTCCTAAAATGAAGTCTACCTAAAATAGTTTTCGGGCACACGAATAGTCTTTTGAAAAAAAGCGCCGAAATTGAATGTTACTTTGACGTGTAAGAAACACATTGACACGATAACTTATCGTGCAAAAGACAAAACGCCCTTCCTTAGTGAAGGCCAGGAGAATCATTACCATTAACGGCAGGAAAGTTTAATAACCGTAGCCCCTTCATTTAGAGCAATAGACAAGAACAGTGTGAACTATGTCTCTCACAAAAAACCATCGTTGACAATACGAAGTGATGCAGTTGTGGCGCCTGTTCATAGGTTGATCTTCCCCACAGACTCGTATTCCAGAATGTCTACAGCCGGTGTCCGCAAGATAAAAATGCAGTGTACTCATCTCTTTTCTGCGAACCTATTGCTCTTTTATTTCTATTGAAGGGAATCTTACAAAAAGAAATCAAATCACACACTTCGCATAGATGTTAAGCGTATAGTGTACGAGTCAAAGTTATGGGTTCATCAAAATTTTTTACAAATTTATCGTTTCCCCAGTAAGCTGGCTAAGCTGGTTACTTTTCTTCCATGCTTTTCTTTCATTCGGCCTTTCGTTAAAAACGATTTATGCGACAGTAACTCTTTGACATCTGTTTCCACCGATGTTGTTGTTCTGTTCCGCCAATGTTGTTGATCACTTACGAAATCATGTTTTTCTTTGGATGGATGCTCACGTTGATACGTTTGGGCAAGACTTCTCCATGGACCCTTTTATTAGCTATAACGCCAACAGTACCGGATATTGCATTAAATACTTTTGCCATTTTTCCAGGATAAGCATTGTAGGACTTGTCTTTAAAGGGCTATTGCCTTTCATGTTGACAATATCTCCATTTTTGAAGATATGCAGAGGGAACAGACAACAGCCCCTTCAACCTTTTGTTTGAAGGCCTTTTCTTTTAAAAATGATTCATAGGGCCGTAACTCTTTGACATCTGTTCGCGCCAATGTTGTTGTTCTCCATATCAGGAGAACTTAAAATCTTACAACGATACAAAAAAATTAGTTCCCCCCGCACATCTCCTCGAAACACCAATTGTGCTTTCGGAACTGAATAGACATAGACAAAATGTTCTATCAGAAAGCGAAGACACGTCGTACCTTAAAAAGGACGATACCAAAACATTAGGTCTCCCCGCACATCTCCTCAACACACAAATTGTGCTTTCGGAACTGAATTCATATGCAAAGTGTTCTATCAGAAAGAGAAGACACATCTTTACCCCCAGATGAATAATATTTTGAATAAAAAATATTTTTTACTATTTTCTTAAAAAAAAAAACAGTTTTTTTTTTCTTTTCTTAAAAAGAAAACAGTGACTCGTCATATGTTATTGTTTCAAATTGGGAACGCGCAAGATAAAGTTGAATGTTCTTGCTTCGTTCCTCCGATAAGGAACATTGTAGTTTGTTATTGTGTCGGACGTAGATATTGAGTAACCGTGGTTTCAATTGACTTTTAAATCAAAAATATCACTTTTTTCGAACAACTATTTGTGTTCATTAAGCAAATTTCAAATTTTAGCTTTTTGTTTTCAAAATAAAGAAAAAATAAAATAAAGGAAGAAAAAAGGCCTACAAATGATGAAGAAAAGCTGGAACGTTCATCAAGATTTAAATTATATCGTCCGAGCCGAAAGATGTGAAAAGGAAGGATGTATACTGGAATCGCAGAAACTATATGAAGAAGGTATTAATAAATTGCGCAATTCCCTCAAAGAATGCATAAATCCATCCAATCAGGAATTCTACAAAACGAAATTGAAACAATTTGAACAGAAGGCCCACTTTCTTAACAAGCATATTGAGAAGGCTACGATAAAGAGTCAATTAGTTGAACAATTGTTTATACCTCAAGACGTGCGGGGCCATAGCTTTGGTAAGATTTTTGAAAGATTTTTGAACGAAAGCATTGCCGAAGTACATATCTATGAACCGTTTATGGAAATAGAGCAACATTTCAAAAACCTAGTTTGTTTCATTGAGGTGCTGGTGAAATCGTGCCCAAATTTACAATTTATACGTTTAATAACGAAACGAGATCCACGTCTAACATCGCAACAGTTAAGGATTTTCCAAGGTCTTAAAGCAGATTTGGCCTCCGGCGATGTATCATTCAATCATCAGTTTAATCCGACCGTGAGAGAGAGTAAAATTATGTTCAACAACGGTATGATTATAAAGAGTTCACGTGGCTTACATATCTATCAAATGCAGAGCAGTCCCTTTCGCTTAGGATCTTTCGATTACGATTTTGCGCAATGCCTGAAAACTGAGATAAGAATATATCGTACGATACCATTTAGGTACTCATTTAATGAAACGGACGAAGAGATCGATTAAACGAGAATTCCTTTTTTTTTTTTTTCTTTTTGGACGATTGGCGGCAACAGAACCGTGGAGGCAGAGAAGCTGAAGACGCCGAAGACGCTGAAATTTGATAATTGTTCAATGAAAGAAATTTACATAAATTATTTTATTTATAGTTTAATAAAACAAAATATTTCTTATTTCAATTTTAATGGCAGTCGGAATTTCCCAATTAACATGAACGGTAGACTGTGTCTCATTTGAAGCGGATCAAAGAAATTTTTCTTAAAATAACTGACTTACGAGATCGCTAAAGTTTGGCGTCTATAGCTCTAAGCTGCTGGTACTAAAAAATCCATTCTATATGCAGTTTCTTTGGATATCCGCTTCTGTGCGGTAGACGTTCTTCATCGACTACTAACACCGATAGCTCATAGGAATCGAATAATGGTTTATTGAAAACCAAACCGCAATCGATTTATAAGCGGGAAAAAGCCATTTGCTCGAAAGCAGTCTTATATCTTTAAGCAAAGCCGATTTTTGATGGTATATTTCCGATAGCAATGTGCTGGTAACTTTAAAACTTTCAGCTTGTAAGCCTTTTTCTGCGCCTCTCCTATATCGCTATATAGCATGCATATATAGATATTTTGCCATCTGCAGCGCCAAACATATGCCATTCATCTCTTGGATGCGCCCTGTGGTCTTAGGCAATCGAAACGTATAATTAGGGCAAAAGGAAATAGAGCTATACCTGAGAGACATGATTATATCATTTTAGGTGACCCGAATACCCCTGAAACTGTTGAAGGTCTTGGTACGAGAACAAAAGTGCGAACAAGAAATCGACGCACATGTCAAAATGAACGACAATATGCCCAAGACGACTAAAAAAGATGTCCCTACAAATTCCAGTGCACTATTTGGAGAAGACAACGGCGTATCGTCGGTACTGAGATACGGGATTACGTTGGTCCTTGAGTTTAAAAAACCTTTTCAATTTCGCTTTTACGACGACATCGAAACATCGTTAGAATTGTGTGCTGAGATATCGATAGATGGCGGTAAAATTTAAGAGTCGACCTTTACTTTATACAATAGCATGTAGGTGTCCGAAAGATTGTCCCAAAATTTACATAGGATTTCACTTTCGTTCGCAATTCCATCTCCATCGCTTGGTAAATCCAAAAACTTTTGCATTTTTAGTTCAGAAATATCAGGAATGATTGTTGAGAACCGAACGCATCCACAATGCATCGCAGCTTAATTCGAATTTTAGGCGCGAGCCATCATTGGACGATTTCTTTTTCGAAAATGCGTCTGATCGGGCGATAAGAGATAATTATGCTCGCCATTGAGATATGATGATCAAATTACTTGTGCTTAAATAACCAGTTAATGATGTCGACTTGTCTTACAGCCCAAGAAATATGTATTCGCTGTATCACCAGAGCTCATGGCAAATTATACCGTAAAGGTATATCTGAAGGTCATTTACCGAATATACTATTCTGTTACGTAACCATATGCTGTACACTCTGTGAACCATGCAGTTACTTTCTATATCGATTACCGAAGGGTGAGGCTTACTGCCCACCTGTCGTTCTATTAATCCGTCCGTCCGTCTTCTCAAGTTTCCAGTATCTGGAGTTAGTGAAAATAAAAACATCACCTACAAATTTGCAAAAAAATGTAAAAATAGCCAAAACCGATGAAAAAACACAGCTACAAGGCCCACCACACCTAAGCGACAAAAACTAAAAACACGTTTTCTCCCCAAATATCTTGCTCGTTATTTATAAGGTACAACACACGCACTATATAAATTTCCACTTTTAGACCAAAAATAGAAAAAATCAGCCGCACACCCATACAATTTTACAGAGTATGAAAATTTAATTCCTTTTTCGTCCTTTTGAGGTTACGACCGAATATTATTTTCTTACTTGTTAATTATAAAACTGTGTTTTCTATCAATTTCTTCTACTACACACTTCTTGTGTGAATCTTGGCCCACCTTGCCTACACACTTGTTCGCTTGTTATCCATTATTGAAAATATAGAAACATTAGCAGTCAGCATGTAGCTCTTAAAAACATTAGTCCATAAAAAACCGAAATCTTTTTTGTTGGCAGAAATGCAAAATTGAAAAAAAACTAATAATAATTAAAAAAATAATAAAAATAATAACAATAATAAATCAACAGAAAATTGCAAAAAAAAAAAGCTATTAAATAGTAATAATAACAGTAATAAATCAAAAGAAGGCGAAAACCTATATTCGACTGTGGACGACTTCTTTTACACCCACCACATTTATTTTAACAAAAACTAAAAAGTGAAAAACGAAGAAAACAAATTTCCATACTCTGTAAAACTGGTTGGGAGAGTGGGTGCTTTTATTGATTTTTGTAATGTGGAAAATACATGGATTTGATGTGAGTAATGAGCAAAAAATCTAGAAAACAATTCTACATTAATGCTGCACCATAGGCGAATCCATTTATTGATTGGGTCACTGTCCAAACCTCGAGTATTTTTGCCAAATTTGAAGCCGGAAGCTGCGTTCGTTTACAACAGCCAGTGGACAGACGAACATGCTTGTATCGATTCAGAATTGGATGTTCGTCATGTCTGTATATATATTCTATAGAGAGAAGTTTCTTTCTGGAGGTCGTAAGCGTTTGGACAAAATGAATATGACCTTTTGCTACGGTGGTCGGCAGAAAAATATTACTTACTATATAAAAGCGGATTGTCAGGTCGTCAAATTTGAAATTTGTAGAAGAACAACTTTTTCACTTAACCTGTTCAACAACAACTAACTAACCACATTGTCAGTTTGCTAACAACAAACTCCAATCATAATTCGTAAGCACTTTGCGAGTTGGGCCAAACTCGATGGTGACCTTCAATTCGTCATTGCCGAACTTTCATATTGGACGACCACGTGGCCAATTTGTTAGGCAAAGTCACCTGCACGAAATTTGGCCAACTAACTTGACACTACCTGGCGTGTAGCAAGACTAGAGTCAAATACACCGTTAATGCTTCGCGATTTCTGAGAAGAACTCATTGTGAATTTCCTTTCCGTTTCTTTTTTAGCAAACTTGATTATTAACAAAAGTTTTTAATATTTTTTAGAGCTTTTTTAACTTCCAGCTACACCAACATATAGAAGTGAGCAGTTATATGGAAAGTGGTCGAAAAGGTGGCCCCATTTTCAATAAGGTTCATCCTTGGGTCAAAACACGTCAGTGTGCCAAGTTTTATCAAAGTATTTCAAAAATTACTTTTTGAGGGCGGAACACAAGAAAACAAGACAGATAAGCTATTCAGAAAGTGAATTTCAATCGATCGGTATTATAAAAGCTATCGGCCTATCTCACGTCCTTGTGGGTGTTGCTTACAAACCGGACAAACTTAAAGTACCCTTGTACACCAAGTGGTGTAGAGTGTAACGAAAATCAAAACAAAACCAGTAAGAGCAGTATAGTCGAGCAAGGTTCGCCAAGCAGAATTATTCGAGAATACCCAAAACGTCATATGATGTGAGCCAAATTTAAGAAACTTAATTTACTTCCAAAAAGATTATGTTATTTCTCAGTTTCGATCATAGAAAGCTAGAAATTGCACTTTCTACAAAAAAGGGGTCTACAAAACAGATTAAAATTCCCTACTGTCAATTCTCTTGCTAAGTTGCCACTATGGACCAACTGTCATGGTAGAATATTAAAAGTTAAACCTTTTTCTGAAGGGCTTACAACTCATGATAAATCTTATATAAAGTGAGGTCAAGGAAATAGACCTACGTAGTTCAAATTTAGTCCAGTTAATTTTCAGGTCAAATTATTATTATGAACAAATTTTGATCATAAAACATTCACAAACATTCAAATTCGGTGAGGTATTGACTTCTTTGTCAATTTACTATTAAGAACTAATTTTCTCCATGTAATACTGAAAATCAGAGGTTTTTGCCATAAAAAGATTTTGTTTTCGTAAGAACGGTTATGTGAGAGCGGGTGCAAAAACTGAACCAAATGTTTCATACCAATTTAAAATGTCGAAGTGCCGTTCGTCAAAAAGTATTGAAAATTGCAATATTTTTTAAACACATTTCAAAATAAGACGTTATATAGGGAGTGATATAAAGGTAGATCGATCCGAACCATTTTCAATAGCGTTTGCCCTTGAGTCAAATCACCTTAGTGCAGTAAATTTTATTAAAAAATACCTTAAAATTGTGACCTGTATGTTGAAGGCAGAAACGCGTTGACAGCCGCAGACGGACGGACGGACAAATTTACATTGATTCAGAGAAAGGATCGATCGATATAATAAAAGGCGGGTGTTACATATGTCGGCACAAACTTAATACACCCTGTATCACAAGTGGTGTATATAGACATAAAAAAGTAAGCAAACCGGTCAAGAAATAATGATGACGATTACAAAAATTACAGGGAATCTACTTATTATTTCCCCAACTCCCTTGTTAATGAAGACTTAAAAACGTAAGCGAGAGCCAACTGAAAAAAAATCCGTGTTATAATATTCGCGAAGGACGCCTGCCTTGAATTCTTTTATTTACTGCTGTTGCTGTCTTTCACTATTTGAAAAAAAAAAAAAAGAGGAAAACCTTTAAAAAAAGAGAACATAGGAATTCTTAATACAAAAGGGATTGAATGAAACAAGGCTGCAGTTTTTCTAATTGTGCGATAACGTTTTTAAATTTTATTATTTTTCAAATACTTTCAATACTTAGCGATTTGTTGTTTCTTAAAATTTTTAAATGTCATAATTAAGATTTTATTGTAATAAAAGTTTTTATAGCTTATGGAAATCGTGATTATTTAATATTATGTACATATATCCCGTACACTATTATAAATATTTTAATTTAAAATTTATTATGAAAACAAAAAAAAAAAAAATAAGAAGAAGAAAACTCCTTCATTCATTTGAGTTTCGTTTAGAATTTCATCTTAGGCGTAAAAATGATGCGTAAAAATGATTTAAAGAAATTTTCAAATCTTTAGTCTCTCTTCTAAAATACATAAAATTATATTATTTATTTATATATATTTTTAAAACATTGTGCTGATAGTTTGTGCTTATTTATTTTTAAATTATGCGATAAGTTTAAAAAACATAAATAAAATCTTCTTTAAAAAACGTTGTAAAATTAATTTTTCTTTCTATTTTTTTTTCTTTTTCCTCATTTAAGTCAGAGAATATATAATAATCGGATGAGAATCACTTAAAAAATACATATAAAGATAAACGAAAATTTTGTATTTTATGGATTATCGTTTGTCTGTTGCATCATGTATGATTCCTGCTAAGCCTTTCTACTGTTAAGTGCTAGAAATTGTTTCTAAAATGCTTGCGTTCGTTGGCTTAAAGATCATAATATGTAAATGGTACTCAAGTGCTAATAGGAGTATAGCGAAGAAAATGCAAATGCTTGACATATCTTAAATATATATAAATGCCTCACTATATTTATATATTTATTAATAAAGATGTCGTAAAAAAAAAAAATAAAATAAAAAAAAATAGAAAAAAAAAATCATTTTTAAAAAAACTGTTTTTCCTCGATCCTTTAACAATTTTCTTTAACCGGATTTTCGAATATAAATATACGCGCGCACACTTATACAAATATTTCCCAGTGTAAGCGGTATGCGAAGTTTTTCTTTTTTTAAACTTTTTCTAACGCCGAAGACTACGGTGCCTTCTTATCATTATGCTCGTTTTAGAGAGTACAATATTCGGTTAATATTGGTATAGACTTTAACAACTCGTTGATGTTATTCTCCTCCAAGTGAGCGACCAATTTATCTGAGTTACGCAAAAGATTCGTAAAATTTTGTAAATTCTCAACAATTTCTTTTGTCATGGTATCCGAAGATTTATTTATTAACTCTGCCAATTTCTTGCCCACTTCGAATTTAATGAAAGCGTCCTGCAGCTTAATAGCTGTGTCGCCATCTGTTGCGGCGGGTGTGGTGGAGGTGGAGGAGGACGAGGAGGACGAGGAAGAGGACGATTTACCCAGGAATACTACGCAAAGTATGCATAAAGCTATCAAGGCTTCATTTTGCATAACTAAATGCTGAGAGGTTAACATATTAATCATTGCTTCGATCGTACATTCGTTATTTATAAATTCTATAAGACTGCTACGATCATAATCCATAGAAGGTATTTTATCCACTAATTGTTCAGCTGGAGCGTCGCCTTTGCGCGGCAAAGCGTAGGCGATCTTGTTGAGATACGCATGCTTTATAAGCCAAGCCATTAAACGCAAGGATTCGCCCGTAACTCCAGCATAATCTGATGACTTGCTCCAATGCACTAACTGTTCTATTAGGGTTTTATTTTTTAACAGTTCTAAAGCGAGCTTTTCTGGAAGAGAAAATTGAAATTTTAGAATTCTTTTTTTTCCGTTTAGTTAAAGATCTTTCTTTACCTTGTCCATCAACAGTCATGCGTAAAGTGCCTAAAAGTTTGAAAACTACTGGCGGTTGATGAATTTCCAGCATAGGCAGTATTGTCTCTACAAGACCAGCTTGTATAACGGCACATTTATTAGGTTTGGGAATAACCAAATTTCGTAACGTGCTTAAGAGGGCGTGCTGCAAACGCACGTCATCCTTTACACCGTTATTTTTGGCCAATACTTCTAACAATTTGTTCATGGTTTTATTCTCCACCATATAAATGCAATGACTATCCGTGCGGGCAAAATTACCCAAAGCTAGTACTCCGGTGGTCAGGAGATCTATATCGCTCGAATCTAGCCAGTCTTCCATATTCTTTAATAAAGACGTGGTGTACAAATAATGCATGGATTCATCTGTATAAGAAGAAAGAAGTAATGTATCGTACAAAGGAAATAAGAAAGAACATTTTAATCGGGTAACGCCGATCTTTAGATACCCTACACCATTTCGCCGATTACAGTTATTCGCTCGTTTTGGCAATAATACACCAAAAATTACACATTATTTTCAGGCAAAGCCATACTTCCCATGAAAACCCGCATATTCGAGAGTGTCCAAAATATCATATGGTGTGAGCGAGTTTTAGCAAGCTTCACTTAAAAATTTTATCATTTTCATATCAGTGTACGAGGTTTCATCAAAATATTTGAAAAATTGCGACTTGCACATGGACGGACGGACAGACAAAAAAGATTGGTTAGATGATTAGCGTAATAAAAGCTGATTCTATATTAAGTTCTTCTATACCATAAGTGGTGTAGGGTATAAAAAGGTTAATTACAAATATCTAAACTTACCGCCAGTAAGTATTAAAACGATTAGCTCACAGGCCAGTTTCATTAAGGCTCTCGCCTCATTCGTACTTGCCAGAGTCTTGTATTTCTCCAAAAGCTGATAAATCGTTTCGCAAAGTCCATCCTTGGCCAACAGTAATTTCACTTCATCACTCTCGGCCTGATAATGTAAAAGTTCAAGGCACATTTCCGCTAAATCGGGATTGGTTGACGCGGCTAAAATGCGCGACAATTGCACATTCAGCTCAGCTTCAAAATTCAATTCTGCCACATTTTCCGTTAAAATACTCATCAAAGGCAAAGTGTTTAATAATAAATCTTCATTTTCCTCCACATTTGTTACGCCAATCGCGATAATATTTTGTATTTTTTGCATAATTTCCAAGTCCATTGCTCTTTTGGCCAGACCTTCACCACCCAATAAATAATTGGATAGCAGGCCACCTCTTACTTTAATAAATTGTAAGCCATGCACTTTATCCTGGATAACCGTAATATCCAATAGTCTTATCAATACTAAATCACCTTTCATATCGAGTATAATATCACGAGCCTCATCGTTCAAATAGCAAATGTTGCCCAGTGCTCGGCAAATCTGTATCGGAAGTTCCATATTATCAGTTTCGCCATTCAAATTGCGCAGATAATCGAGAAAAATTTTTATAACTTCCGGTTTAGTGAATTTCTTTCGTTGCACTTCCGATTTAGTGATCTCTGCTATACACTTGGCCGCCTCCTTTCGTATATTAGTATCTTCCGATTGTGTTAGGGATAAAAAAAAATCCGCCAACTCATGCTTGTCGAATAATTTTGGATCTTTTGTGGCTGATATTTCACTTAAAATAGACGTCGTATTATCCGACGAACAGTTCGGGCTAACTGTGGTCGCTTTCAATTTTTCAATTAACTCATCCATTTCGCCTGTAGATCGTCGAGAGTCGAGCAATGGAAGAAGATGAAAAAGAAGAAGATGCAAAAAGTTTATTTAATGAAATAAGATTTTATTTTTTATTATATGAAATTTTCCTTTTTGTCATTATCTTAATGAAATCATGCACTATACTTCTTCTAACCAACCAACTGTCCTTAGTTGCAGCAAAAGTGTAATAAAGCAAATAAGAGAGACAAACAAAAGTATAATCAATGATTAGACTTTTTCTTTATGTTTTTCCGCTTGTTATAGTTTTCTTTTATATGGAGCTGGCCATATATATATATATATATATATATATATATATATACGTATATGTATATGTATAAACACAGATAGATAACAGCAAAAAATTTAGGCTAACAAAAAGTTGTTTTTGCTGTTGCCGTTGCAACGATATTACTATGTCGTCACACTGGTACCGAGTGGTGTAAGTGACACAAAACATTGCATTTAATTCTCATTCATAGTAGCGGTAATATGAAATGCTTTTCATCATTTAGTTTATATTTTGAAAATGACACAAATACACTTTCACATCATATATACACGTACACGTATAACCAGGCACAGGCATGTGTACATAATTATGCTCACGTGTACTTGTTTACAGACGATAAGAGTGCACTAACCGGAAATGAAATAAAACATAAGCACAACTCTGGGCAACATTATTAAATAGAACAAAATGCATTGACACCATTCGGCGACTCATTCGCATAAATCGGCGATTCCCAAGAGACTTACTTGTTACACCTTCAATTTCTTCAACGTGCGCTGAAGGCCACATAGAGTACACATAGAGTTGGGTATATAAATACATTATTATTACTATTACATCGATTAGTCGAAATGCTTTCCCCACTTGACCGCTGAGGCCGATCATCTATCTATAAAATTGTTAAAATCAATTCTTTCTATTTGGAATACCATCCTTCAGCTAACAATTGGACGAAAGTTCGCTTCAGCCAAGGCTAAGATAGCTTTGCTTTTGCCGTATTTTAAAATGACCTCAGTCACAACTTCTCGCGTCTAAGTAAGATTGCCATAAAAGCTTCCTTCTAGCAAGCACGGACTTTTGGTTTGTTTAAACCGCTCGCCCAAATTCGTCTTTTAGAGCACTCGCTTCATCCGGTATCTATTTCACATAATTGAATTCGAATTCGCAGCGTAGGCAATAACTTCGTGGTACCTTTCCAGCAATCCATTGCAATTGGAGCTTTTTGGCAAGCTTGACTGTGGGTCGATTTCAAGAACTTGCTGCGATAGATTATATAAGTCGAACACACATCCTTTATGTAAGCACTCATTGCCCTGAAGCCTATAATGTGTATAGTGAATATTTGATGTAATTTTTACGCCCCACATTTCTTATGGTGCAGACGATGCCATCTTTGCGCGCGTGTATGGAACACCAAGAAGAACTTAAGGTAGGCATAGGTTTTATTATACCAATGAATAATGGAATAGAATATTTATCCGTATTCATTTGAGCCTATCTGTCCGTCTGTCTGTCGAATGCACTCCATATATTTTTAAGTTTAATTCATGAATAAAAATTTCACAACTGACATTTTTCAGTCCAGGAATAGATTCTACTGAACATGGATTAGATCGGAACATTTCTGCGCAAACTATTGAGAAAGTCGTTAAAAAAAATTCAATTTTCAAAATTTCTCGAGAGAATCAGTTCAGTAATAGTATGTCAATATATTAAATTTGTGGACCGAATGGACGAATTTTTTAAAGGTCTTTACAATGCGACCTCTCCTACGAAAAATGTGTACTTTCTTTGTAAACATTTTATAACGAAAATTAGTCCATAGTAGGAAACTTCAATAGGAATGAACTGTACTAAATTTGGTCCAGGTCGGTCTGTAAGGGCCTTATAAGAGTTTTCATGAAAGGTAAGTCGTTACATGCCAATGAAGTGCAGTTTTTAGTACTTTATGACCATTAATTTGGATAAATTCAAAGCACTTGAATTCACGTTTTGGACGCGTTCCCATGTAAGACCTTCTACGGAAAGCATGTCTTTACACCGAAATATGCTATAGTTTTTGTTATTTTATTCCGAGAATAAATGAAGACTCATTTCGAGATAGGCGAAGTGTTGTAAGGTATTCAAAGGCCATCCTTGCCCGACTATAATGTTCTTATTTGTTGTTATATGAAAACATTTTCAATAGAAGCTCATAGTGTTTTTGTAACGAGATGACAAAAGTGTTTTTCACTTTAAGTGCCATAAGTTGATAGGCTGTTGATTGATTGTAATGAAGGCGATCTCGTTTTTTAGTTAAGATGTGAAACTTTCACATGTATATATGTTGCACATACATATACATATATATAATTTGGATGGTATTAAAAAAAATTTCATTACGCTTCGCATATTTGCGATGTCTTGCGATTTAGTCTTATAATGGGAAAATATCTTCTTTTCAAGAAGTGAAACGACCCAACTGAAATTCTTACTGCGTTCTTGAAATAAATTCGAAAACGTAATACACTATTTTGTTAAGGGTTAATGAACGGTGTAGTTTGCGAACCGACGATTTCCTAAGCAAGTGTAACTCTTTAAAAAATGCAAGCTTTCATTCAGCCTTTGCTTTTGTTCTATTTGTTAACTTTGCATGCATTCATGTTATCTCCGGTATGCGATCCATCACTTCTAACACATATATGTTATTTAGTGTAAAAAATATTATGACATTAACGTGGAAATGCGATGTAAATCCACTATCGCAAAATAAATGAGTTAAATTTAAAAGAATTTTATTGAATATTCATACCTTTACGAACGCGTTCATTGGATCGCAATTCCTTTATAAAGTAATACAAAGAATTTTATATTGAACCATCCCTGTCCAATTTTTGGACCAGCGAACTTCCGAATTCAAAAAAAAGTTAAATATGTATACAAATTCTCTGTCAAATTCGAAATGTAGGTACGTATGTCCGTCCGTCCGTCCTTTTGTCCGTTTGTCCGACTTTGTAGTATCTGTGGTATGCATTTTCGTTTTCGCAAACAAGATGTCGCTTACAAATATGCAAAAAAAAAACTGTGAGCACCTTTGCTTTCTCGCTTTGTCTCTTACTCGTTGCTCATAAATTGCAACAGATGTACGATATAAACCTGCCACAGGATTACAGCAGTCACGGCCAGAAATTTTATAAAGTATGTAAATTTGGATTTCTCTTCACCACACCTCTGCCTTCAGTGACGAGTATGAAAAGAAAGACTCTATACAGTTCGGGCACTGTCGTTGTCATATCTTACCAACACATATCAAAACTAACTAATACGGTGTTAAAGATATTTATTCAGGCTTACAGCCTCTTAGCAATTAGCTGCACCCCGATGCTTATGATCTTTCCTAGTTCCCGGGTGGGAAGTGGTGCCGTTCCCCTAGTACAATAATATCTTTTTTTCTTTTGCATTCAATAATTTAATATATGACCGCTGCCTACCGACTACATATATAAGCTTCAAAAATAATATAACTTCTTATTGTGAAGTGTGTGCTTAATTTTAATTGAAGTTTACATATTTGTAGATGAATTGAAACGAAATAAGGTAATTAAATAAAACTAACCCAAAGCCTGCCGAGAGAGAGAGAGAGAGAGAGAGAGAAGGGAGTGAATATAAAAAATAGTTATTTCTCCGCACACAGACGTAAATCCAATGATTAAACAGGATAGCCTTGTACGCCTTCTTACTTTACGTTCTATCTATAGTTTGATTTCGTCTTCTTGAGCCATTCTTACAGCGGTTATCATTAGCTTTTCAATGAACTTGTAACTGCAAATCAGGATTGGGATAGGAAGTTGAACCCAACCATTTTTAGTTGCTACTTAGCAGTAATAATAATAAATAACTTTTCAAAATTGCTATTATTATGTGCCGTTGTAGTGCACAACTTGAGCTTGGTTCAGGAGGTAGTGGATCTTCAATGTTACTATAGATCCAATCTAAGTGATAGTGAATATTATCGCATGAGCGCAGATTAACTCCAGTCATCGAATCAGGCTTACAATTAGGTTCATCCGTCACTAGGCCCATTAATTCACCTTTAATATGATAATTTTATTAGTTATGGTAATTAAAACGCGTCTACTTTACACCCACCATCACATACAATTGGAGAGCCTGGAGCGATATGACATTGTTCATTAAATTCTACGCAAAATCGGTAATGAAAGGAATCATACGTCGGATTGCATGTAGTTTGGTCGACAATGTTTACAACGTATTCTTTTACTTCATCGTGTTCGGATGATCGCTGAATTAAGAAAAGAAGCAAAGGAGCAAAAGATCGAAATAAATTTATGGTCGCCAAAAGTTTTTTGAAATATTCGTAATGCATAATAAAAACGTATTTTTTTAATTTAAAAAAAACTAAATCTGAGAATGGTCTGCGGTCTGCTTTAATAAATAGTTCCGGTTACAAATCTAATCTTTTCTACTCTTCAAAATACTTGAGTTCTTTTTGTTAAAACTTAAAAATAAATAGAAGAAAGACGAAACGAAGAGATGTACTTGACTAGACACGTGATGATATATGCGAACCCATATAGTCTCTTATAAAAAAATGACATATGGCCGGTAAAGTGTGAGTCAAGTATCGTTCTGCAACAACAAAGAACACTCACGGCATTACGAGCGAAGAGCCGTCTTAATCAGTTAAGTGTGTGTATGACAAATAAACGTCGACATCATGATCCGTCCATCCGTCCTTGCTACATTTTCTCATAAAATTGCATCATTATGTCTGTGTATTTGTCGCAATGATGCATTTTTGTCATTTTGCCAAGTTGTCTCATTACAACTTAATTTCATCTTACACATACTCTGCGGTTGTCGAGGAGAAGGTCAACACAGTTAACTGTTGTTAACAAAATATATGTATGAAAGGGGCAAGAGAGTTTGAGAGATGATTAGAAAGAGTTCGCAATTAATTTCAATTTTCTCACCCAGACCTATGGAAATTCGGAACAGCAATTATAAATTTTCTAAAACTAGAAATGGAGAAATGGTCTGTAGAAGTGGCCAATCACTTATCCTCCTGATCTAGAAGACGTCGACTAAAACCAAATACGCGTACGATAAACGAGAGATAAACCGAACGAAACAACTATTACTCATCGCAATATATAATCAGGAATCTGCATATAAGCCTTACTCTCTCTCCCTTGTGTACATATACTATGAGGCTCCGTTAACGGAATCGTGTCCGGGCAAGTAGCAAGCAATCGTCTAACAGAAACCATTTGAAGACTTTACATAAGTAAGGTGCGTATGCCTTCAGTCCTTCGGGATTTTGTTCTCTTATATGAATTGCCGGTGGAGTGTGTTAAAGAAACGCCACCACAATAAGCACTGAATAAACTATTTGCTAAGAACGCACAAATAAACTAAAGCTATGTTGAATAGAAGAGCTTGTCCGAACTAAAAAAATTGTCATACACGCTGCAACGAAACCCGACAAATATGATTCCGATGCTTATGTTGATCACGCACACGTATATTCTCGTTAATAACTATTGCTGCTGTAAGAACAAGCGAGGTTTCCGAATGAATTCACATTCGTACCAGAGTATGGGCTTTGATCGGTGTTAAGTTTATAGATTTTCACTTAAGCTTTTTCTGCTCAATTTGCGTAGACATACTTACGTCGAGATTGTTGCCCCAACTAACAGCCACACATTCCGTGTAATTGGTAGCAAATGGAAAACGTGGTAAGGGCATAACTGAAACGTTCCTTAATCTCATCGTTATATCGCTTTTCAGCACAATTAATGCTATTTCTGGAATAACATCACTGGGGAGCTCAACTTTATCATGTTGATCTTCGAAAGTTGGTATGGTATACGTAATAAGTCTTTTCACATCAATAATTTCTGTTGTATTTGCTCTTTCACGATGATTCTGCGTTCCAATTATGACATATTGATCCAAACTGAGCTGTTCGCCGCTGCGGTAGATTTCGTAGTTCGATGACACTAATATCAAATTCTCCGTTAAAATGCAGCCGACAAAGTAATCATGTTGTTCTTCATTTTTGGCTATCTCCACATAGACCATATGTTCGAAGACTTGGGGTGAATCATCATCGCCTTTAACGTTCAACTTCAGTAAGTTGAAGGAAAATCCAATAGAAAGTAAAAAAAAATGTAAAAATAAACGCGAGAATGCCGACATTTTCGATCAAAATTTAATTAAAAAATGTACAATTATTTGTTCGACTGCGCTGTAGTCTCTCGAAAGTGTAAATAACAAGAAGGTCAATTATTTCATTGATTGTAGTATGAAAAACTGAAGAGGCAAAGGGTTCTTCGATTGTCGACTTTCATGCAGCAAAAAGAGTAGATTTTAGTTTTCTGCTGAAAAACACTTTGTGGCCGTCACACTTGTCAGTTGGTGGCTTCCATGGTGAAGTTTGCTGAATTTCGAAGTGCGCATACAAGGCGTAGGGTGTAACAGTTTGTCACACCATGACAGAGAAAAAATTTTTATTCCAATTTTATTATCTTGAAAATTTCCTCCTGATACATTAGCACACTTTCGATAAGTGCAGAGAAGATATTGACGTAACTTTTAGTAATTAAGGTCCGCACTGAACTTTGGATCTTTGTCTTAGTGAATTTGAATATTAGCCATATTGGCTGCTAAATTGATTTGGCAAATGATCGCTCATAGGCAAGTTTGAGTGCCAGCAAATATTGATGTTGTACGTACGACAAGCTTGTAAGACAAGAGCGTTCATCTTGTGATCATGAGACTAAAGTACTTTCAATATTTGGCCTTAACAAAATTGGTTGTTTCTTTAATCCAGGAAGACACGGCAAACCGCTTAAAGAAAGAAACATAGGGTATATATGCTGGAAATTTAGTAACAATGTCTATAAAACGAATTGCGGCGCCCTTAGGGGTAACGGCGCTTGCATACAGTACTGTGCTCAATAAGTAAGACCAATATTCAAGTTAAATTAAGCGGGTACATCGAATATCAGAAAAATTCTTTTTCTAAATTTGGTAAACTTGGTAGCGTTGTGACAGACGTCTGTGACAAATTTCACACCTTAAACGTCATGAGTGTTTCAGCAGCGCATGGTTTTGTATGACGTAAAAAGTAGTTTTTCTGATTTTTAGACAGTGCGAGTTCGCTGAGCATAGAAGTTACATAATGAAATATACTGTGCAAAAAGGTTTAGGATGTTGGGAAGAACCTTTGATGACTAGACTTAGCCAGAAAGAAATGTGAACATGTAGTATACCACAGTTGAAAGAAGACCGAGAACGGGTTGAGGACGAAAGCCGTCCCGGACGACGATCAACCTCTACCGATTAAAGTCACGTCAAACAAATCAAGGATCCGGTGCCCGGACCTTGCTGATGCTGTTGGCACTTCACGCATCAGTCAATAACATTTTAAAATACATTTTGGGCACGAAGGGCGTCAAATATCGATTGGTACCGAAGGTTCTTCGAAACCATTTCGTTAAAAATTCAACCCATATCGCTACACAACCACCGAATTCATCTGATTTAGCCCCATGTGGATTCTGGCTATTTGCTAAACTCAAAAGACCACTCCGGGTACAACGTTTTAATTCGATTAAAGAGATGCAAGCTGAATCGCAGAAAGCTTTGAAAGCCATTCCGGAAATCGATTATAATAGTGCTCGAGAATTGGAAGAAACGTTGCTTGCCATACGTGTATAGTATCTCAAGTGAGTTACTTTGAAGGTGACGAAAAAGATTTGGAATAATAAATGGACTTAAAAAAGACAAAATCAAATTAGTCCCATTTTTTGAACACAACTTGTTAAGTTCCGCGAAATCATGCCCCCTAAAGAGTTCAAAGTAAATCGTCGTTGAATATTGCTGGATTTTATATCAATGATAGAATTATAGTAAATTCTAAAAGAAACAAAAAGAAATAAAGGTGACTCCAAAGGAGGAGGGCGGGAAGGAGGTCGCAAAATTCGACAAAAATCACAACGTAGTCTACAAATTTGGCAAAAACATTCAATGCTGTTGCAAATAAACTAATGTTCAAAATTGGTGAAGGGGCGGGCTCACCGCACAACATCATTCGGTTCTTCGTTCATTACTTATTACCCAGAAAATTTGCACGTATACACTGAACCTGTAGAACAATCGAAAATACATGCAACGTCCAGTTCATATTAGAGCATAGAAGATCGAATTTTCATTCTGTCGTCAGAATGTTTGCACGATTTCGGTATACATTGAATTCATCAAGACTTCCCACTCAAACTGCATCAATATTTGCGGACTCATTTAACATGTTTACGGCCGGTTGTTGTCGCGATTGAAGACGAGGGTAATTTCCTATCGATCAATTTGAAAGGTCCTACCTCAACTTCGCGCTTTAATCAATTTACCTCTTGACAGTGCGGAGCGGAATCAATTATTTGGTCAGCTCATAGTGCTTGATTCCGTTCCAATCAAGCCAAACACAAAGCATTACTTTGCGAGGTGGTGATGCGGTCAATTTCTTACATCTTGAATTACGATGTTCTTGGCACCTGACTGTCATATATAGTTCGCTTTTTATCGATGTTTATTATCCTCTTCAAAAGTTCGAATTAGAGTTCATTTCGGTTTAGTAGCGATTCGCAGCCGGAAATTAGGTCCATTACATTGTAACGAGTCTTCTTGGGCAGGGTAAGCGAAGGGCTCCACCACAACTCCTTCCAAGAAATTTAAATTAAAAAAACTTGGACCTCCGGATTGGCAATTAATAGTTGGAAATTTGATTTTGTTTTTTTTTCTTTTTATTATTTATTAGCTATTTTTATTGAAAGAGATTAGCGTATAAAAAAAACCAGCTTGGTGACCCGACTTTCGCTTTTTTTCGTTTTAATGTTTTTTTTTTCTTCGTTTCGTACGATTATTATTTTCTTTCCGCGTTTTCCGTATCGCGAGATCTTCTGAAAATGAACGGAATACGTCGCGGGTGTTACAGCAGTCAGCCTTGGCCTACAGGGCCGCTTGTCGGTCTCTGATCATTTCACGTCGTGAGAGAGGGTGTCCATAAGTCCTTCAGGGATGACGGCTAAGCCATATCTGCCATCCCCTATCCGTAAAAGTTAACAATCTTATTAGTCATTCAGTGTTGTAACAATATTCTTATGCTATCTAATATTATGTGTGCTAGCACGTTATCATCTCGGCTTTCCTTGTATAAGTGTTATTATGCTATCCTTATGTATATTTTATTATTATTACTAC
>KK499884.1:378557-449128 GCA_000688715.1 Glossina pallidipes
AAAAAAAAAAAAAAAAAACTAGAAGAAAAGTCGCCTGGAAATGAATTCCGTATTCACTTACCTTTTGGCTGCTGTAACACGACTGAAAGGCTAAGTGTGCTGCGACGCGCTCTTTTATAGTCGCGATCACCATTACTGTCCCATTACATCGATGTTTTGGCTATATTTGTGTTACAACCTCAACACTTACTTGTATGTGTGTTGTAACAATATTCTTATGCCATCTATTATTATGTATGCTGGCTGAGGTCTGATTAAACATGTTAGCCTGCAACTATGTTATCATCTCAGCTTTTCTTGTATAAGTGTTATTATGCTATCCTTATGTATAGCTTATTGGTAATACTACCTTAAGTACCAACTCGTAATATCCTATTACTAGCGCTGGCTTAGGTATCAAATCGGATGATTTTATAAGCCGCAGAACCATTAAGTATGTCTGCGTATGATGCGTACCATATCAACATGCATGATTTCATAAACCCTTCTTTTCTGTTGCACTGTTTGCTTGTATGCATTTTTTTTATGCCTACCTTCTTGCTATTGCTATTCTAGGTACCGAATCGTATGATTTGCTAAACCGTTAGGCCTGCCTTCATATGATATACATCATATCGACATGCATAATTTTATCGCTTCACTTTTCTTCCTTCGTAATGTTTGTTTGTTTGCCTATTCTTATGCCTGTCTTGTTGTTATCATTGATCTAGATACCAAATCGTATGATTTGCTAAACTGTTAAGCATGCCTTCATATGGTAAACATCATATCAACATTCATAATTTTATAGCTTCGCTTTTTTCCTTTCGTAATGTTTGTTTGTTTGCCTATCCTTATGTCTGTCTTACTGTTATTACTAATCTAGGTACCGAATCGTATGATTTTTGCAATCCGTTCAGCATGCTTTTGCGAAGGCACCGAACTAACGGGCTGTGGGTAATTCAACGCTACCGGTAGCTTGTTGACAATTATCATGTTGCTCACCGGATTACAACATGTGTCTTTATCATGTTTATATATGCCCTACTTATGTATACATTTTCTTCTTGGACAATGTAGAGACTTATGTATATGGCTCATATGTATCCTACTTATATATACCTTTTCTTGTTGGACAATGTAAAAACTTATATATATGGTTTTTATTATCGTACTTATGTATATATTTATTTATATATTTTCTTGTGTTTATTAACAAAAATTTGTGCGGGAGAAGGATGATCATAGCTGATGTAAGGAGAACAGACATGTAAAGGTATTCATTCTCTCGTGCGGAGAGGCAATTCGGACTGACTGTTTTTGTGGTCTTAGGGCAGACATTTACACGGACGGATTTATTTTTAGTAAGGAAGCAAAACGCTTCCTTACAACATTCTTGACCAATTATTCACGCAGTACCCAGCAGCATATCAGTCTTCTTTTTGTATCCGATATTAAAAGTATTTTTTGATTATTGTTCAGCTTTGCAAAGATCGCATAAGCTGCAAAATGTTTTGAAGAAGTTTTTCGATTTTATTCACGGGTGATCGACCAAAAATCAAAGCAAGCTATACTTGCTTTAATCAAGCACTTCTTTCAACGCGAATATATAGTAGAATTTGATAGTTGAATCAGAAAACTTAATCTAAACTGAATTTTGATGGTAATGACGGTGTGATGTATTGAGCGCGGACCGTCTCTACCATCGAACAAGCTCACTGCTTTTATGCTTTGATCAAGCATTTCTCCCAGCGCAGTTATCCAACAGCTGTCGACAGCCGTGTGAGAAATCGTAAATCGAACGAGGCTATACACAGTACTTGAAAACCAACAAACTCTGAGCTTCGTGTCATAGGCGAGAGTAAAGTAATGGATACACGAAACTTTGAGCATCATGGCGATCTTACAAACTACGCTTCTAAGGTCTACTCTTTTATTACTTAAGAGAAAGGGAAAATAATCATTCAATTGGATAAGATACTGTAAGGCATGTAATTAACTTCGATAGGAATAGCATGAAGTAATCGGTTTTATGATAAAAAACCTCAAAGCTACAACAAACAATTTACTACTCTGTGACAAAGATGCTCAGGGAATGACAACGACTGAAGAGACAACTGTTGGAGGCAAGAGTTAGCGAAGACCGAAAGCGAAAACCATCAGAAGCAGAGCAAACTATATTTTCAGCCTCCGCGAAACAATACCTAAAGGTGGTCCGGCGAAGAGGAATGATCGACGGAGAGTGTACAACAGACTTAAGACTGCTAACCGGCAGAGCATGTTGGCAGAATGACAACAACGATGGGAAAACAACACGAAAAGAAATTGGATATACATCCGCATCACAAACGCAGAACAATAGGTAGAGGAGACGTACAGAGAAGCTGATTCCTTCGTAACTCAATTTTTCACAGGTCGTGGAAAATTGTCGAGTTATTTATGCCGTTTCAACTTACGAGCAAATAACGCATGCGACTTGTGCCGAAGCATAAATGATAATGCACAGCCCATTCCTTTCGTCCGTCCGGCTTGGGGATATTTGAAAGATAGGCGGTTATGTCAATGGACACCGAACGATGGAAAAAAGCGCTGCTGTGTTGCGAGAAATACTTCGATATAAAATCATATGAGGGCGACATCCGAATCTATAATCTCAGATGAGAAAGGGGGAGGTAGGACGATGTAGCGAAGATCAAGAACCCTTATGAATCCATCTCGAGGTAATGCGAAAGCAATTCCGGGATAGCTTTCTCCCCAGTATAAGGCCGCTAGCCGGCAGTGCGTTGCCATTACGTCGATAAAAAAACGTACATAGTCGCCATAGATAACGAATTATATATTCTATGGGCACGGATAACTAAGGTATGACGGGTGCCTTGCTTGAGTTTAAGGTTTTCAGTAATTTAGGTTAAAATGTGTGAAAGAATTTGTAGTAAAAGCGCAACTCACGAGTAAACATGAAAAATACTTATGTAGACGAGAGAAGATAAAGCAGAATAAATGTTGATAGCAATGCAAACCGAACGATAAATGGATATCAATATATGTACCCTGTAAGATCTTCCAAAAAAAAAAAAATCCCTATCCCTTAAGATGCAACATAAATATTTTCAAAACAAAGAATTTATTTTCATTCATAAAAATAAGAGAGGAGGCGTAAGACAAACGGTGTTATAACCGTATGTCGATATCAATAAATGTTTACTAGGTATGCAAATATATAGATATAAGATTATTAGAAATACTGTTAAGATTTCGTTGAAAACATCGAAGCTACTTGAAAGCTCTATCTCTGTCTGTCTTATAGAATGCGTTATGTTATTTAAAATAATGAATAGCGCGTCACGCCAATCTTTGAAAGATTATCACATGAAGGCGTTTTCAAGCCTTGAGCGTTGGCAAGCTGTGCTCGACTTCCAAAGCTGCGGGCACGTGCCATCATCGCCTCACCTAAAACAACGAGATGCCATAATAATATTCTCTCGCTCTTATCTTTATTTGATTATTAAAAACTGAGCACTTACGATAATTGCGTTCACGAAAACAATTTTGTTTCATTGTATAAACATAATCATCTTCGACAGAGTCTTCTAAGCGTCTCATTGAGCCCAAATACTCTTTGCCAAAATTTTCTTTTACATAGTACGGTACAGACAAATGCTGAGTTTGACGATGTACTGGATATTTGCTAATATTTTAATTTAATTAATGAAGAAATCTTTTACTCAAGAAAAAAAAAAAAGCATCAGAGAATATTAAATTTTGTATTTTACATACCTAGATGGTGATAAATTGTAAATTGGATCAGAAGAGAAGAAGGACGTCAACATTGATATGAGAATCAAGACTAGAATTAAGCCGAATGCCAAACCGGGCTGCCGACTATGCACTTGGTATTGCCGCTGATTTGCCGCTTGATAAGCCCTATGACGGTAATAACTTTGCGACGGAAAACTGCCAAAGAACATATTAAAGAGATCTTCGGCGGACATATCGTCATTATCATTATTGAATGAACCCTGCGAAGTACCATTTGGATAATATTCACGTTGACATTTATTATATTCACGTTGAAATTTATAATATTGGTTTGAGTATTTTTGAAATTTAGCCGAACCACTACCACCACCACCACCACCACCACCACCAACACCACAAGTTCCGTTACCATTCACCCCATACAAATCGTATTCTCTACGTTTAATTGGATCGGTTAGGACAGCCATTGCTTTACCTAAAAGTTTAAAAGCCTCAACTGCGCCGGGCGCATGATTCTTGTCCGGATGCAACTGTAAGGCCAATTTTTTATATGACTTTTTTATCTGACTATCGCTACTATCGCGTGCCACATCCAATATTTGATAGTAACTTTTGCAGCATTTAATTCTCTTAACAAGACTCAGTTGCTCATTATTATAATCCAAATTTGCTTTGGAGTCGGTCGAATCTTCATTTGTTCTCTTCTCGGACGGCATTGTTTTCGTTGTCCGTTTTCGAAGCGAATTACTTCTTAATTTTACAATAAGTTCTTGCAATTCCTCGGCCCTTGAATCTGGATAGATTCTCTTGGCCTTATCTAGCAGTATAATGGCCTCCTCATATTTACCGTTATTTATTTCCCGCAACGCAATATCAATAATTTCCTCGGCTGTCCGATTTTGTACATTCGTTGCCGTCGCAGCCATTGCCTCTGTTACCGAGACCGTTTCCTTTTGTTCAATTTGAACTCCGTTAGCAGCTTGTTTTTGAGAATAACATAAATGTTTTTATGGTCTTTTAATGTGCGAAATATTAATTCTTTTTTTTTGTTTTTTTTTTTTGTTTTTTTTTTTAGGTATGTGTGTGTATGTATTTCGATACGTATGAGAAATAAGAGGAAGATTCTAAAAGTATCTTATGAGAACATAAGAGATTTGTGGATTTTTTTGCGTTTTCTTCAATTTCTATCTCAAATTTTCAAAATTTTTCTTAACACCTTCGCATTATATATAGCATCGCACGAAATGAAGCACAAAATCGCAATAAATTTGCTTTATATTTAGAAAAATTATATTCAATAATAATAAAAATGAAAATTTTGACACAACTCAAACTATATATAGTCCATATGTCGAAGGAAAATCGAAGGTATCTTTACATGCCAGGAACACAAATCTATGCAGTTATAGTCGGCAACAGTGTTTGCATTAGTACTGTGTACCCCATTAGCATTATGTATGTTATATAAATGCATTTATGCGTGCAATGCATTCTTCCAAGACGACGTACTGTATGAATATTATATCTTAAAATAGGATGCGAGGAGAGGCGGGGGGAGGGGGGGCGAATGAATAATATTTATTAATGTTGACTGACAATTTGGCAAAGTGACAATATTAAACGGTGCTTCAGGAAGCTTGATGACCCACATGTCACAAACAGGCTATACATTTGCTTGATAAGACGAATACCTGCCTCAGTTCTCAGACTCAATTCAAAAGCAATTCCTGTTTTCTGCCTGAAAAAGTTTGGGTTAAGACCAGCTTCTCTCGGATTCGGTTGAAAATAGGCCAAATGGGCCAAGGACATACCTCTCACGCCACTTAAACTAAGAACACCTCGATTTTTCAAAAGGAATAAAAAATTGGTTTTATTGGCTCATTACTCATAAACACTACGGCAGATAAATCAATAGAAATTTGAAGGTATACCGATACACCGATCTGAATCCAAAATCTATGTGTCGTAAAAATGGTGCATTCTTATAGACTTTGTCATCCTGATTGATAATTCGGTTTATAAAAACGCAAGTCAGAGATCGATTCATGATTCTCGATATCCAGCAAAGTCGTTCGTAATATTGTTGTTTATGTATCGAATGGTAAGTTTTTATGGCAGCCAATAAAGTGTCCATTGGTCTTACTATCGAGTGAAAAATTTCTCATTTATAAAATAGCTGTGGAGTAACATATTCAAATGGACAATAGCGGAGGTGAGAACATGCTACAAGAATGAATAACGTTTTTTTGCTTCTTTTTTATTGGCCAATCATTCACGAAATGTTCCCTATTCGTGCAACACGAATGTCGGCTAGAAAAAAGGGATGAAAGAGAAGCGGGTAGAGAGCAGTCATAGCCAAACCATCTAAAGCCAATATATGAATAAAATAATCAAATATCCAGTAATGACCTAAATTAATTGCCAACCTCACGACTCAAGCAAAGTAATTCGTGTACGCAGTAAGCCTGTTCCGTTACAACGCAGTGAGCTATCAGTTATTGACGTGCAAGAAAAGATGTTGAAAGATACAAATAAAATAAAATATTATTACGAAGTGCACAAATTTGATGCAATTAATAGATATGAAGACTACCTGATCTCACTAACCACAGAAATTTCAAATATGTGTCAAATTTTCATCATAACCTAATAAAACTTCGACTTTTCCGCTTTAAAAAAGAAAAATTTTCGGGAAAATCCTTATATGTGGAGTAGGGTTAAACATATAACCCGAGATGGCCAAAATTCGATACAGTTATTTTTTTTATCTTAAATTACTATTATCATCTAATTCATACGAACGTCAGTTTTCGTTATCTTCTATAAAATATATGTCCAAATTTTTGTACATTTATTTGCTGCGGTTTATGGGCAATAACACCAAAACACCAATTTTTTAGTCCTTTTGAAAAACAGAGGTGGACTCAGGTTACGCGGCGTGAGAAACGTGTCCTTCGACCAATATGGTCCATTTTGAATATCAAGTTGACTGCACGAGCTTCCATAGTTCCTGCCAAATATGAAGTCGATAGCTTCATTTTTGCTGCCAAGAGAATGCTTACAACATTACACAGACGGACAGACGAATCTGCTTAAGTTGAGTTAGAATTTGATACTGATCAAGCATATATATACTTCGTTCTAACAAAGTGAACAGATGATCTCTATAATAATAATTTATTTCGATTGTTTTGTTTATTTATTTTCTTCTTCTTTTCATCATTTAAATGCATGTTGATTGTTATTCGCACACCGATGATAACACAAGTGCAACGTTGTCTATGTCTTTCACTGCACAAGCGTTTCTCTATTCGATATGAGTCGGCTTCATGTTCTTCTTCTGTTATTCAGCAAATTAGCAACCGAAAATTCGCAGGGATGTGTGAAAAAGGCAGCAGTCGGTTTGTATAAACCGACAAACCAATACTATCGAGAATGACTATTGTGTCAAGAATCATAAACCGATCATCCCAGACGGTTATCGAGTCAACTCGATATCGAATTTGATTGTCCTCGTCAACGAGAATTTGGTTGCTGGCACTTGACAGCGTATGAGCCTTTGCCCGATATCGCAAATCATCATATTTTAATTCAAAAGCCAAACAAGTATCGAGCTTATGTTCAAAACCAAGTTTTGTAATCGAATATATTTTATTAATAAAATTGAACGGTCAGACGGTTTGACGTTGTAAAGGATAAACGGGCGTGTCATTGTAAAGCTAGTCAGTTCGGCCGTAACGAGGGGACTTCACTCTTTTTCCAACAAGTTGTCTACAGACGGTTACACTCAAGAAATGAATGCGACGAAAGACGGACAATCGAAAGCGTCTTACCGAACGACCTGTGGTTATGTCTTGGGCTTTTCTGCATCCTGCTCTACGTACGATCTCCTTCAGCATATAGTTTTGTCTGGGACACCACACCCTTAATCTAATTTGCTTTGTGGAAACGTACAACAACAAGTTTAAAAGCTCTATGAGAAATATATAAAGAATAGACCAGAACTACGTTGCAGCCATATTGTCGGCGATCGTGTCACCTGTACAACAACGAAATAATGATGAAGAATTTTTTATTTGGCAATTCCACACACTTTTTGGCCATAAATGTATATAAGCACTCGGATCCATTTCTATGCTGTATATAGTGTACTTGCTTGTAGCTTGTGGAAAAGAATTAGATACAAAAGTATTACAAAAGTTCAATGGAAGACTTCGTAAGAAGACCAAGGTATTTAACACTTTGGATAATTACGAAATTGCAAAATGTAGAACAGCAACTATGGGAAGGATATGAATGAGTAGGCTTTGTAAAAATTGGGGGAATAGCAGAAATGTAAACAAATAGTATGCACATTAAGCAAATTAGTTTGATTCAAGCGTAAGAAGAGTTGAGAAATGATGGAACACCATCTGGATGGTCGTCTACGAGGCAATTTCCCGCTTACGTGGTCAGCGCGGCAGTGTGCAATTTTCTTCCTTACGCAAGGAGAATGCATAAGAATGAAAAAAAAAACGCTGAAAATCTAGCCTACTACGTCGGTAAAAACTATCGGGCACGTTGTCAGCAATGAGAGCCCTTTCCATCCATTTGCGCCTGCTGCAACAGAAAGCAAACGTATTTTCTTTCTGGGTGAAGTAGGATTCTTTTCTTTTTTTTTTTTTTTGTTCCATATATGTTCCGTGCATAATGAATGCTGTTAAAAGTTTTTCCTGTCACTGTAGATTTGTGGAAACTCAACATACTTTTGTTATCACAAACACGCGACAATCGACAATGATATGCAGAGTGTTCTTAAATGTTTCTTATATGAAAATGTACACGATATGATGTCTCTTATGTATGATGATGATGCTCGCATACATCTAAACGTTTACTTTCTTGTTTATATGCACGTTTGAATGTAAACAAATACGTTTACTGTAAACACGTTGGTTATGTGGAGAAGCTTTTTTATTCAAATAATAACATCATCTATGTGGCTTTTGTTAACATTCAAGACGACGTTAAAGTGGATGAACATAATGATAAGCATAACCAACCATTGGTAGCATTATTTTTGTAAAAAAAAAATAAAAAAAACGGAAAAAAGCAGAAAAATGTCACTTGGTAACACATGTGATTCCATTTCTGTATTTTCCACTCTTATTGCAGTAACAGATGCAGACAATGCTATGAATAAGTAATGCATACAAGTGCGCACATATTCATTTCTTCTTAGCGATATGCGAACGTGAGTAGGCATGATTGCCAGAGCAAGCCTTTGCGTGCACACACATTTAAAATTCAAATACTCAAATGCTTAAAATAGCTTTATTCTGCTTTAAATCAACGTCTAACTGCAATAGCATAAAATTCATTTAAATAAATAATCATTCATAAATAAATGCATATGAAGTGATATAAGCAAAAGCAATGTGCGAGTGCGTATACCTTTGTTTTTCTATTTTTTGTTTTTTTTTTGGCATTTCCAACAACACGAAATAAATTGCAATCAATACAATGGTTAAGCTTTTTTGATTTAATTTACTTCTCGCGGAGCAACGCGGAGCAAAAGAGCACAACAATAGAGCGCATAAATTTTGCAGTAAGAGATTTAAGGAAAAACAAAGGGGACACGGCTGACTATGGAAGACTCTACAACACTTCGCTTAATATAGTTGTTCTGACACCAAGTTCTCAAAATAAGGTATGATGTAGAAAGTGGTCGAAGAAGCGGTCTGATTCGAACCATTTTCATTTCAATAGTGTTCGCCCTTAGACCAAACAATGTCGCTAAATTTCATCAAAAATTCTCGAAAATTGCGACATATTATAGGTTGCAAACAAGACGGACAGACGGACAAACAACCGGCAAATCAACTTCCAAATCGATCGATATAATAAAAGGTGGGCTTATCCAAAGTTCTTCTAGGTAGCGCATACATCCACACTAACTAAGTGTATCAGCATAAAAAAATTGAAAATAATGTATAACAAGAAATACAGACAGTGTTACAAGAAAACAATAGCGACAGTCGGGCGGACTGACAAGGTTAGTTCGATTCAGAAAGTTATTCTACATGTGTCGACAAAATAAAAGGTACGGCTATCTCAAGTCCTTCTGGATATTGCATACATCCGTACAGGCTTAATATATCCTTTCCTATCCGGGATATATAAAAGAAAAGTACGTAAACAATAGTACAAAACATATATAATCCGTTAGATTTTTGGTTTTGAAAACAAAAGAAAACAAATATATTTGAATATAAGGAATTTGTTTTCCAATCTTTGTGTGTGCGCCGCTCGAATGTTGATTCTTAAAAGCTTGGTTAATTGACACACCATTTTTCCATGATCGCAAGACTTACTAATAGTGGCTAACACGTTTCAAAACAGTCTAAGTTTCTCCCATCACCTAACTTGTTTGCAAAGTAAAAAAGCGCAAGACTACATAACTAAAGCTTTCAGAGCAATTTTCTTTTCGTGTTTTTAACATTAACACTATTACCACGTGCTTCATACCATGTTTATCTATGTATGGACATAAAACAATTTAAAATTATTTAAAATTTGAACTGAAATAAATACATTTTACTTATGTTAAGCTATCATTTGCTAATAACTGAGAATGACTTCCTGAATACATCATACTTTCAGTATGACAAAAGGTAGATCTATCTGCGCGCAAACTTAATGTAAATAATTAATCTACAACACATGGTGTAGAACATAAAAATATGAAAATGGCACATAAAAAAAAGACAATATAACAAGAAAGAAGACAGATAGACATACAGACAAAGGGACACAAAAACTTAGTGTCGATTCAGAAAGTTACTCCGAATCGGTCGGTATAATAAAAAGTGGATTCTGCCCAAATGCTTCTGGATATTGCACACATCCACACCAACTTAATATACCCATAAAAAATTACGCCAAAATTCTCTTTTATAATTCATCATCATATCGTGATATTTTTCACTTTGGCTTGAACGCTCTTTAAAAGGGATAAAAATGATACAAAAAGATGAGTGAGTGAAAGTAACGAAATTTTAAATGATTCGAAAAATCGAATTTTCTGAACGCAATCGCAGACTCATACTACAGAAAATCAATGGAAGATGACAAATATTGTAAACATAATCTTTGGCAAAAGCCAAAAAAAGTGTTTAAATCCATTAAACTAATTGAATCAATTGAACGCCGCAGAAATCGCAGATTAGAGTTAAACCAAAAATTCCCTAAAAATTTAAAACTTGAAACTTGTTCATCGAACTTTTACCGATGTTCTCTATCAATGCTTTAGATTGACGACAATGTGTACGGAAGAAGTTCTCTTATATTATAAAATACAAAATACAAGAAAAGAAGAAGATGTTATGTTATTATAAAAGATTGTAAAACATAAGTTTGTGTTCATTAAATTGCGAGGTTTTTCCCAATAAATGCGTTAAAATTCCGTTTTGATCTTGAAAGGCCCAAAAGCAAAGCAGAGTTAGAATGCTCCATACTTCCGGCAAAGGCTGTGTATATGGGTACGTATGAACATATACATACGTATATGTTTGCAATAAAATAATGACGAAAACATAGGATATTCATTCCGCTGATTATCTCTCTTTAGACGATATATTTTTGATGGCCCATCTGGAAGCAAGTTTTTACTAATAAACTTGGAGAATAACAATATTTCCGCCTTCTCTCCAGCCTCCCAGACTACAATATTTACTTTTCAATGAATAAGATTTGGACACATCATAAAGTTACGAAAAAGACCCATTGGATATTTCTGCTCGAGAGCAATTACAATAATATCACGACAGTTTAGCTTACTACGAACGAGTATGTCGCAACGTACCCTCGCATAATGGAAGCGGTATTTATGGGAAGAATACATTAAACTTGTGCCATTTACCTTTTCGAAAATGTTGGCTGCCACGCGAAGTTTCGCCACAGATTACGCGGAAGAAACCTGTTACGACGCTTATAAAAATTCAGGTGCTAGCCATGAGGTTACGCGCGTTTTTATAAGAAGAAACTTGTTACGAGGCTTATAAAAATTTGGGTGTTAGCCATGAGGAATAGCCGATAGTTTTCAGAAAGAGAAATGTAAGTATAATTACATTGGCAGATTCGGATTCGGAGATTGATATTGGAGAAGAAAACTGCATCATTCGAAATTGGAATTTTCATAAGTTCATCTTTCATGTTTACGAATATTTTACAATAATATTTCCTTACAACATATTATGCTGCACCAAACATGTTAACTAACGCCTTTGTTCTTCAATCCTTTCTCAATTACTTTCCTATAATAATCTTGCGACAAAAGAGTATACATTTTACCTTCTTCTTAAAAAAAAAAAAAAACTAAAAAAAACGGAATTTTTGCTTTTTTCAAGTTTTTTCTTTTTTATTAGATCCACCACAGGTGGTATATTGAGCTTACCAAACGGTGGTGTAGCCTATAAATATGCGCCGAAGACTCTATAAATTGTATGTCATACGCATTAAAGAAGATATATTAGGTTTGTCAAATACTTGTGCATGTGTGTGCTGAAATATGCTTTAGAGGTTGATATGAATGCATTGCTTGCCAAACCGATTAACTCCATTTTCTCAATTTGTTTTTTTTAATTGCAATGTCGAAACATTTGATTGACTCCCAGTTGCTTACACTCAAAACTAATTTCTCTAATTGTAACAACGCGAGGAATGATAAAGTTTTCCTAACCTTTTTTAGCCATTGAGTAGAAAATAATACTCTTGATACTCTAATATCGATCGTAATGAACATTTAATTAAAACAGTTTTTACAAAATCCTTTTTAGGTTTTTTATATCATACACCGGTTGTGCGGATGTATGCAAAATCCAGAACGATCTGAAAAAGGACTACTTTTTATTATACCGTTAAATTGAAAAGCACTTTTTGAATCGATCCGAGCTTGTCTGTCCGTCTTGTCTTCTTTTGATTAACTTATAGGTCGCCAAATTTCGAGATATTTAGAGAAAATTTAGTACATTAATATATTTTGACTCAAAGACTAAGGCTTTTGGAAATTCTTTGAATCGGACCACTTCCTCGGCCACATTCCATATAAAAACTTATTAAAAAAGTCATTATGTAAATAACTGTAGGATAGCATAGGGTATCGAATGCGTGTCGTGTCCTACTATAGTGTTTGCATTTGTTTAGCTACTGCATAATAAATAACTCATTTCGCAGCGCCAAGGCGTAATAAAACTTTAGTTAAAACACATTTACACAAAGCAATTAAAATCGATTTCCATCGATAGCTAAACACACGGTATAAGAAATTGTAAATAAGATAATTTCATCAGTTTTCTCTATCCTTGATTTTATGGAGTTAATCGATTTGGCAAGAGGGGCATACGTGGATTGCAGAATTGCTTATGTCTGTCTGTCCGACTATTTCTTCTTGAAGTCATGATTATGAGCGCTCTTGAAATAAAGAAAAAATAAACCGGTCTATAATTTCGCTGCAAATTAGCCCAAAAAGCGATACTTTCCTACTGTTTTCTAGACTACAATCTGAGACTATCCGCTCTTAATAAACAAATATGATTAATTAAGAGATGTTGCCATATTGCGTGAAATTTTTTATGAAATTGTTTTCGCAAGATATTATCTAAATAAGAAAGTAAATGTTCTATTTATGGCATATTGTAAGATATTCTACAAAATCAAAAATTTTTTAGACCAACTTGTAAGTTCTTCTGTCTTGCAACCAATCAAGCCGGTCACTGCAGCAATTCACTTAAAGGCTAGCTATTAAATACTTCTGTAATTATCATTTTTTTTTCACTGTCAGATAGAAAGATGAAAAAGCTTTATACCACACATGAAGGAAGTACAACAAAACAGTTTAAGAGGCTATGGAAAAATGAAACACGTGAAAGTTTCGTTTTTCTTAAAAGATCTAAAAATAAAAATATATCTCCAAAACAAAAGAAAATAAAAAGGACATGAAACTTCAGACGTAGTTGTTTTCATTGCCATCATCCATCTTCTCTAACAGAAAGTTTGTTGACTCATTCGCATATTAGCCATAGATATATGGCGAAAACATATATAAGTACACGACGCTGTAGTCTTAAACAACAAAATTGGTAAGAAATTAAAAAGACTGGAAAATATTAAGCTTTCGAAAAATCAAGTTACATTTTTTATGTGTTCTCGCGTGCCGACATTCGATGATTATTATTAGGGTCAAATCTTTTTGCAATGCTACACGAGATGAAAACAATACCAACGTGAATGGAAAATTTAATTGATATAATGGTAAACGCACGTTTTCTTAGCTTTACTTTGCATTCGCCGTAAAGTATATATAGCATTAAATTATTCGGAGCACATTAATATTAAATGAAATGATTTATTAACAATGACTTGTAGATTAAATTAGCGATTGATGGAATGGAAGGAAGGACAATCATATTTAATGATATTATTAATGGAATAACACTGCAAGAAAATTGAAACGCTTAATAAATAATTAAGGCACGATTGAGAGGTGTAAGGTAAACACGTTTGATATAAAATAAAGCTAAAGAAAATATCGATTTTCCAGCAAATAGCCAAGACTAAGAAAAAGAAGACAAACTTTTTTCTTCTCGTTACATTTTCTTAACATACTCACACTATAATAATGCAGTTTTTAACACCCTTTACTTCTCTATTAACAAAAGGTGCATCTCTTTTTGCTTTTTATTATAAATAATAAAACGCGAATAAAGAGCTAGATCTAAAGGAAACCAATCCATATAAGGAAACAATTGAGATGCATACACATATTCATAAAAATGAAATTGCATGACTATAAAATGATTTTTAATGAACTTTACTTGTTTATGTTTGCTTTAAATAAACAATATTTATGCGAGCAAGTACACCGATAGTATCTTTTTTCATTTTATCTTTTTTTCTTTTTTTTCTTCAATTGCTTACGCAAAAGGTCGATGGGATTTGTATTTAGAATTATACTTACTTGCCATTGCTTAGGATTTATTCTTTTTTCTTTTTTTCTCAATTGGCGTTGCTAGCTGTCTGGGTTGGTGCAATGTCTTCTTCTTGCCTTTTTAATGAAAGATTTATATGTTTCGTGGTATGTGCATACACATACACAGCTCTTTTGTTTATTTTACACCTTAATCGCTTTTCGCTAATAATATCACTGGCAATTAATATTTCACTTTCTTCTTCCTTTTGCATTCACTTCTATTAGATCGCTTTTTACATTTATGTACAAAATATTAGGCACTCACTTTTTATCATAAATGTGCAATGTTTTATTTACTCTGGCAAACGCAAAATAGTAGACAAATAACAAATAATTAAAGTAAAAAACTTTTATTTAATACACACACACACTCGAGCGAATAATGCGACGAACAACCATGCTCTCTGTCTAAATTGAAATCACAAACAAAAATGACAAACGATAAATGGCAACGAAAAAATGTTTTACTAATAGAACACTTGCAGCATTTTCTTGCGAGAAAGAGAAAAACAACAACATTAACGCCATCTGTTATTCACAATTATTTTTTTTCGGTCACTGATTTCATTTAATACAAAGTACATAAAACATTTCTGTAATTATACAACTGCACCACCTGATTCTTAAACATATGCTTCCCTTTACTATTTGTCAGTAAGCGAATAAATAATGCATTTTTAACTTGGCTTCACTTTCGCAAATCATATGATTTCTTTAATTTCAAAATATACATAAGTAAAATCGCAACTAAAAAAGATGCAAAATTCGCACAATAAACTACAAATCTAAATATTTATTATTTGCTTTTTCATCTAAAATTTTTTAATAAAATAAATCTTTCTCTGCTTCGTTCTAGTTTCCTACTTTCTACTTGAGAGATACAGTCTTTATAAATTTACGTCATGTGTCTAAGTTGCTTACTAAAATTTGGCATGCGATAAATTATAATGGGACGCAATCGAAATTATAACATGAAATAGTTTATTTTGTCTTTTTAACTAATGTAATTTTATATGAAGATGTCTCGTTTGCTTTAGATCAGTAGACAAAGTGCTAGCTTCTTTCGGCTCCCTTCATGAGCTAAATATTAACTTATTAGTTTAACTAAAGAAAATAATGTCAAAACTATGCTATTTCATCGTTAATATAATATTTTATAAAACAGGCAAAAAATTGGAAAGGTTTTCATTATTATTCTCTTTTAACAAACTTATATAAAATTTATACAGAACAAATCCGCCTGAGCGGCCGAGGAGACAAGAATCTCGACTGGCAATTCAATGGTCGTGGGTTCAAATCTCAAGTGTGGTAGAGTTTTTAATAATAATAATAATAATAATAATAATAATAATATTTATAAAAAAAAAAAAAATAAAGCCGAAAGCCTTAGATGCTATGACTTTAGTCTTAGAATTTGTTCTCTGGCTAAATTATTTATTTATATAATAATAAATTGAAAGTTTCAAAGTGAAAAACAATTTTTATAATTTTTATTACTTATTTTGTATTTCGGTAAAGGGTAAAAACTAACACTTTTTCTCTTTTGAAATATTTAAAATTTTTTTACTATTGTCATTTTTTTATTCTTATATTTTTAATATAATTATATTCATAATTGTGTTTAGAAAGGCGTGCATAGCACAGAACTACAAATGTTGTATAAAACGGTTTCAAATATTAGATCACCCGCTTGATTTAATAATTTTTGAAAAACGGCAGCATTTATCCATTCTACGGTGCTGCCAGCACTATACAATCTAGCCGCCATTCCACAAAAGCGGCTGAGTTTCACAAAAGCGGCTGTGAGTTCCACATTAGCGGCGTTAAGTTCCACATTGATTGAAAAAAGAGGAAGAAGATATGAAACTACTTATACAACTAAAGCACTGTTTTTTAAACTTATGTTTAAACAAATTTTTTTTATTTTGTCAAGACTTGTAGAAATCGTTTGCCTGTCATCGTGTATTCGTCTGTCCGCCTGCCACACTGTGTAGTAATTTAATCTTGCGATTAGCATATTTTTCCGATTTTTTTAAATTTTGTTTGATTTTACATATAACAGAAAAATGGCATACGTTCCTTAATACCAAAGAAAAGCTTCATCTTTTAAATGAGTCTTTTTGTGCTACGTTATTATATTATATTAATGGTAATTGTTGTTGTGTGGAAAAGTAAATTAAACTAATTTTAACATTTTCTGAGCTCTCATCTCATGCTGCGCCGCATTTTGCGCTCCATCTCACATGGTTTCTTCTCATCCATTCTGAAAATACACAAAAATAAACTTTAATTTAATTTAAATTATATAGCAAATTAGGAACAAAAGCAAATCAAAAGCAAATTTTATACTACACTAAATAGCGATTAGAGGGAATATTTTGAAAATTAGCAAACACGTATCGAAATACAATGTGACTCTGAATGAATTGTTGTTACTAGATGACTAAATATATGCAAACGAATCAACTGCAATCGCTGGCTGGAATTTTTACGAACATTAAATTGTAATGTTTGTAAAATAGTTTGCAGAATAGACTCAAATTATACAAATCGACTAAAAAAAATGTAGCAAAACTAATAGGAAGAGAAAGTGTTAATAATAAATCTTGATGATGTTTACGTTGGCGAAAAAACAAATTATAATAAGGACGAGAATTGCATGGAAGGCAATTTTTTTCCAACTTTTGAACAAAATATACGAAGAGGGCATATAAAAACAACGTAGAGCACAATTTTTTTCCAACTTTTAAGAAATTTTTCCAACTTTTGAACAAAATATACGAAGAGGGCATATAAAAACAACGAAGAGCACAATTTTTTTTTCCAACTTTTAAGAAATTTTTTCAACTTTTGAACAAAATATACGTCACTGTTATTGAAAGTATAGATCGCATTTGACAACTAAATAAACACCATTTTGAAACTCGAATCTCACTCCTATATCCATGAATATGACTTCTTTCGGAGTTTGGTTACAAGCTGCTATGTGATGTTTGTTTAAAAAGTGCACTAAACTAACTTTTGATTGCAACAAACAAAGTTTTTATGAAATGTTTCGCCCTTCTGTGCAAGAAATCTTTCCCAGTTCACAATCTGCAAATATAAAAATAAAAGTTAGGTGTCATCTTCGTCGTAGAAATAAGAACATTTTTTATAAAGTGATTTATTTATTTATTTGAAATATGAAATAATACAAAAGCCCTTGTTTGATTAGATTTAATGTAAGTATGAATAATATGTAATAGTATTATTAAAACTTAAAATTATTAACTTTATTCGTTTGTAGTATTGCAAGTTTGATATTATAATATTTCTTAATGGAACTTTTTTTTTTAATGCATGATTAATGCTTAACTATTAAAATTTACATAAAATGCGTATATAAAAATAATAAAAAAAAAAATTTGTTGAAAAAAAAGTCTTAAAAACATCTATGAAAAAAGAGACAAACTTTAAACGTAAAAATATTTAGGAATAGGAGTTTTTTGCTTTTATAAGACAAAGCCAATTTTACTCTCTTCTGAAAAAATGCTATCTCCGAGAGTAAAATTTACTTTGCTGTATATTCCTGCGATGTAAAAAGCCTAATATATTTTTAGTGATTCTTATTGTCTATTTTGTCGATGTTAGAAACATGTAGGGTTGTATTTTCTTAGTACTATCAGTTATTGCCGTAACAATAGCATTAGAACTTGCAACAACAAACGGATACGGTACTAGCTTTAAAAAAATATTTTTTAAAAAATCGAAATGAAAATATATCCAGAATTAACAAATTCCATAACAAAATTTAAAAAATTACCTGAAGAATTAAATGAGGTGCATGAAAATAACATTTCTTTGTTAAAATGTGCAGCTTATTTTGCTGATTCCTTACTTAGAACTACGGTTAGAAAGATATAGGAGCTCCTCATGTAAATTCTTTTAATGAAATGGTTAGTTATGGTCTGCAGAATGTGGTAAAATACATGCAACCACAACATTTTGTAATGCTAGTGCGAGAAAAAGTTGAATTGAATGTTCAAAGTATTAGAATCAGCAAACCAAAAGTATCGTCAACGGTTTTTGACGTGGCCGTTGCTTTGCAAGACATTTGCAACATACGTACGGCGGTATGTGTTGCATAAAGTTAAGCTGGAAGGTGAACAGTATGACAAAGAAACCAATTGATATAGATCATGTGGGGTCTTTAAAGCCGACAGCAGTGATAAAGGGCGGTGAACACTATCCTGGATGGGGCGGCATATTTTAACAAAAGGCCACGAAAAAAAAAGTAGTTTCTATATAACTACTTTTTTAAATGACAATGTATTACGTTTTTGGCAGATTTTTGAAAGTTATCACTGAATGAAAAATAAAAACAAAGCATCCGTATCGTTATGAAAATAAAGTTTAGAAGTTTTTATAAAAGGAAAATTTTAACAATTTCGCTTTGATATTCAGCTTTTTTGTTTTTTTTTTTTTGGTTAAATTGCTTTTAATAAATTATTCTCGCTTGATATTATATCGCTACGTCCACTTAATATGTATATAAAGTCCATTTTAATTGATGGTTTCAAATCTTATGGCGGACAAATAGAAGTTCATGGCTTTGATCCGGAGTTTACAGTTATTACTGGCTTCGAATGCATAAAAAGCTCAGATATATTAGATTCCATATGTTTTGTATTGAACATTATGAACGTGGGGCAAACGGCGAGCACTTCGTTAAAACATTTGATTTATCTAAATGGTCAAGCAGATATAACCAAAACCACAGTAACTTTAGTATTTGACAATACAAATCCAAGCCAATGTCCACTAGGTTATGAAAAATGTCGGGAAATATCAGTATGCCGTGAATTTTCGTTAGACGGTAAAGATAAATATTTGATTAATGGCAGAACGGTGCATAGTAAGAGATTAGCGAAATTCTTCACATCAATACGCTTGAATATTGAAAATCCGAATTTCCTGATAAGAAACGAGTGCATAACTAAAGTGCTAAATAAAACGCCAAAAGAGGTTTGTTGTAAAAGCAATTATGTTTTTCAACCAAGTTTTCCTACATTTTTTTTATTATTGTTTTATTAAAAAAGATTCTAGCAATAATTGAAACAGCTGCCGGCATAAATATATTAGAAGCTAAACGAGAGGCGGCCACAAAGCTTATTGAAAAGAAAGATGCAAAAATCCTTGAAATTAATGCTCTTTTACATGATGAAATTGAACCTAAACTAAACAACTTGAGACGTGAAAAATCGGCGTACATGGAATTCCAAAAGATTTGTCGTGATATTGAATGTCTAACACGAATTCATGTATCATTTTCTTATTTAAAACATAAAGAAGCTTTAAAATCGACTGAGGTCAGCAGGGAGAAATTAACCGCCGAAATTGATGCCGTCAGACAACGTATAGCTGAGAATGAGAAAGAACGCAAAAAAATTAAAGAAAAATTTAAGGAATTGAAAAAAATAATTGACCAAACCAAAGGAGAAGAGATGAAGAAAATCAAAGTTGAACTGGAATGCGAGTTAGCGAATAAGGGAATTGTCGAAGGGAATTTAAAAACAAATCAAAATATTATTGATCATGAAGAAAAGAAACTGAAAAGCCTAGTGAAAATGATTGAAGATGATGAAAAATCCTTTCAATTGAAAGGCAAAGAAATGAATAAAGCTAGGAAAATATTTCAGGAATTAAAGAAGGTCGATTCAGCAGACACTTTAGCTTATGAGGATGCTCGAAAGAGATACGAAATAGTTATGCGGGATATTTCAACTAATCAAGATGGCCAGACTTCCCCACTGGCAGATCAGCCGAAGGTGGATATAACGATAATGTCTCAAATGAAAACCAAAGATATCGACGACAATTTACCGGATGTCAAGGGTGAATTGAAAAAAGCCGCCGAAGCTGTGAGAAAGGCTAACGCGAAGGCTAAAAAATCGCGCAACAACTGGAAGAAACACAAACAGGAATGCAATATTTTGTCTATTGAAATTAAATCGTTACAAAGGGATATTACTCATGCAAAAGAGCAACGTTCCACTTTAGAGACTAAACTCGCGAAACTAAAAGCAGAGCAACAGGATATACGTAATAAGAACGCAACTGCTACAGCAAAGATAACTGAATTGCGGCGTAAGATAAACGAACAAAAGGACAAAATTTATTCTCAAAATAAAGAACTTAGGAGTGTGTATAATAAACTCAAAGAGGTGGAAGAACGGCATAAAGAACTGCACTTACAAATCAAAGGAAAAGAGCCCGAACCTCATAAGGTGAGCACGGACAGCAAAGATTTACTTCAAAAGATGCAGAATCTTTCAGCAAAGTATCCCTGGATTCATGAAGATGAAGAATACTTTGGCATGAAGAACTCTCGTTATGACTATTGCAAGGAAGATCCTGTAGAAGCTGCACGTAAATTGATTGCTATGAATGAGCAAAAAGATAAATTGGAACATAGCATTAACCCGAGAGCTACGATACTCTTGGCACGCGAGGACAGGAACTATCAGAAATTTGTAAGACGTCAGAAGATAATTGAACAAGATATAAGTAAAATGAAGACCGTTATTTGTAAAATGGATGAAAGTAAGCGAGAAAAAGTTGAAAAAGCTTGGATGGTTATGGATGGAAATTTGAATAATATTTTTAGCACATTTCTGCAGGGCGCACAGGCGCGTCTAAATCCCGTTAAAGACAATAATCAATTAACCGGCCTAGAAATTAAAGTTGGATTTAATGGTATATGGAAGGAATCACTTGATGAGCTATCTGATACTCAGCGGTCTTTAGTGGCTCTATCCTTCCTATTAGCGCTATTAAAGTTCTCCCCATCTCCACTATGCATTCTAGATGAAATAAGTGCCGCCTTAGATACGCAGAATATAAGCAATATTTTAAGGGCCCATTTTACTTCATCGCAATTAATCATATTTCCTCTAAATCAAAACAGTTCCAGCAAATGCGCTACACATAACTAAATTTTAAAGATGACTGCATGCTAAAAAAGTGTTCAAGGACAACCAAGCAAGACAAAGACAACAAATTCGTTCTCTTTTTTCGAATAATTTCTTTTAGTATTCTTTGTGAGATTTAAATGGTAAAAGCAAAAAGACCAAATTATAAATATATATTAATGGCTAACCATGACGCATTTTTATTCTGAGCTTAGAAAGCTAATTAACTGCTTTAGTCTTTTTTTATTTTTAGGCGCGCCCCATTTCAACGTTTTGATAATTGCGAAGGTCACAATCGTGGATTACGGGTAAATGTTTCGCAAAGCAAAAGTGCGCCCTTCTGCACTTTATATTCTCACCCAATAAACACAAAGTTAACGAATAAAATGTGGGTGCAAATAGTGACTCAAAAGTCTGGAAGTAGTCATGAGTCGTTGCGATGATCCCCTTACGAGCCTCGATCCAGCCGAAACAAGTTCAAGTAAAGGCGTCAAATTCAGACATATTCCCTACGTCCCCAGTTCTGCTGTTGACATTATCATCATCAAAACCATGAATCTTCAACCGATTCTTTTTATAGCATCATGATGTACAAACTTTTCGTGATGAGATTCAGACATTATGTGACCTTCTTGATGGTGAACAAAATGTGATTCTAGCTGGCGATTTCAATGCTAGACATTGCTTGTACAGCGATCAAGTCTCGACCAACAAAGGCAAGATCCTTGTAAATGCCATCAATGCCAGCAGTTTTAATGTCTTAAATAATGGTAGTACTACCTGTCACTGTAACCGGAGTGTTCGCACGGCGAGCAATGTCTTGGGCCTAACTTTTTCGAAGTCAACTAGTTTATCATTCAACTCGAACATCACCAACGTCTCCGTTGGCAAAAGTCAGCACTCTCCCATCTTATTTCACAGTCGCAACAATTCCGTTAAGTAAATAGAAAATTTAATTTCACGCAACTTCCTTATGGACCGTCTGTCTAAAGTTGAACTTCCTTCCGATTTATCATCAATTCAAAGTGTCTTTCAGTCTGTGACCAAGCCTGCTAGAACCAACTTTTCTGATACCGAGTCCTTCCCTTTTCCTGTCAGCACTTTTTTGGAAATACCGAGCTGCCGGGAAAAAAATGAGTAAATATGTCAATCCATCAAATATCATCAAATCATTGAATACATGAAAACTCTGAAGACATGGAGGTCTGAGGTTAGAAAGGCGAAAGGGGCACACAGAGCTATCATGATTAAAGAATTATGTGTGAATGGCAACTCGCGTTTTTTTGGAATTATATCAATGGTCATCGACATTTCAGTCCAAAATTAAACGGTTGTGCCGTGTAGAATGACCATGATAATAACAGTTGGCTCACATCCGACCAAATTAATTTTCCATTGAATTTTTTTCTCTCTCTTAAGCTAATTTAACAAGAAAGTACGTCCGAACGTACTTTTCAATCCTTAAAGATCTTTGGAATCAGTTGTTGTAGAGGTTACGAGGCGGCACTGTTCTCTTTAAATACTTAGTCTTGGCTGGTGAAAAGTTTGCCTAATGTCTGCAAAACAGTCCCCCTTTTTATAACAGCTCTTTCTATCTGCTAAATCCCCTTCGTTCTTTGAAGCTATTGTTTATAAAACATATTGAAATAATTGATTCGATTAAATAGAAATCTATTACGTGATTCGATTTAATCCTTCGCCATGTAGACCATGCCGTAATCCTTTAAAAAACGAAAGCACACGAGAGTCGAGGAATTGGAGTTGCGAGCTTTATAAGATAAATAATCCTTTGAAATATCCTTGCCAGAACACAACTATGTGATAGTCGAAATATGACAAGCATAAGGAATTGATTTGTATTCGTGTTAAGTAATTTAATGAGAATGAGTTCGCAAATAGCCTGGTGATCCGTAAGTTGAAAAATCATGCAAACAATCAGTAAGTGATCATGCAGACGATAATAAGGGTGACACGATCAAAATTGGAATTTTGAGGTAACGCGTAAATCGCAAATGCAACCCTAAAAATCTTCTTGAACCTGTTCGAAGTACTAAATTGTGGTATGAAAATCCTGTTGTTGTAATTACACAAAGTAAAAAGACAATAAGTATAATCCCTAATGTTACTTTGTGTACCCCATTGGAATAAATTTGAAAACCGCGAATATTGTAAAGAACTAAAAAATTATATTTTATTAAGATGAAGTTGCCTGTCTTCGTTCGTTCCTTAATAATAAAAATCCATTTTTTTATATCAATATATACGTAAAAGTAATCTGTAAGTATATCCTGCACATACTCTATGTAAAAACGGTATTACAGCCCCTTCAATGTCTACCTGTAGCCTGAAGCTACATGATCCCAAAGAAAATATGTGGATATTGTTAAAGTCATTGTAAGACTAATTGTTATCATAAATATCAACAAATATAAATAACTTCGTTTCAGAAACAACCACTGTTTCTTCAGAAACTGTTTTAATGCGAGATTCTTCATCTTCCTATCTACCAGTTACCTCAATTATATCAATCTATCGATAAAAATTTATTTTAAAAGTTCAGATGTAATTTAAAAAAGAGACAAATAAATTATAAATTTAGATATAAAAATATATAAATCAACCATATATGTGCAACAACAACGGCATATGATCTTTTTAAAATGCAAACAATATAAATAAATTGAATATATTGATTAAGCGCTTCTTCGCAATTGCCTAAATGTTGTTTTAATATGAAAAAGCGTATTTAAAAGGGTAAAAGACTGTAACTTTTAAAATAATCCATATATATTTTTTTTTTGCTTAATAGACGGTTCAGACCTTCTAGAATACATGGAAAAAAATGGAAATCCTTGAAAATTTTGAGCTGCAGTTGGGATGTTGCTGCTTAATTGCTGCCTCCTCTAATGTGCTAACACATCTCTTTGGAAAGTGTTAAGAAACAATCTAAAAACCAGTTTTAAGCAGATATGAGGCTAACATCAATTCCGAAGGTTTTATTGCAAATCAAAATTTTAGTATTTTCGTATTTTTATTATTATTTTTTTCATTTATTTATTTAATCGATTTTAATCGTTATTTTCTTTATCGGAGAATGAAGATATCGCAGAGTTGCTTGTAACAAATAAGAAAACAAAAGTGGCAACGCAGTCGGCAAAACAACCTGACGGAAAAGCACACTGAAATTGAGAATCGTTGTGAAAAGCACACTGAAATTGGGAATCGTTGTGAAAAGCACACTGAAATTAAGAATCGTTGTGAAAAGCACACTGAAATTGAGAATCGTTGCGAAAAGCACACTGAAACTGAGAAAAGTCTGGATTTGTACTGTTGTTGAAGGGCACAATTTTTTTTCCAACTTTTAAGCAAAATTAGGAAGAGGGAATATAAATAACAACGAGGAGCACAATTTTTTTTCCAACTTTTAAGCAAAATNGCACAATTTTTTTTCCAACTTTTAAGCAAAATTAGGAAGAGGGAATATAAATAACAACGAGGAGCACAATTTTTTTTCCAACTTTTAAGCAAAATTAGGAAGAGGGAATATAAATAACAACGAAAAGAATAAAGATTTTAATTTTTACTCTTCTCCAAAATATCAAACTAACTACAGATGTTATACGCTTGTGGTACAGAGTATATTAATATATTACTCAAATGAATCTGTGCTTCATGGCTGCGTAAATAAATTCAACATGGTTTCTTTAATTTTCTTATCATCTTTCTAATATATATAAGTGAATTTGTTCAGAAATTGATACTGGTCTCTGATTCCGTTTTCGTAGAAGAAGTTTGCTTGAAAAAATTTTCATTTGAGTAAATTTCTCACATAATTCCTACTTTTGATTTTTGTTACTCACATAATTCCGCTTTTTGAGGCTTCTCTCACTGTTTAGATTTTTGTTACTCACATAATTCCTACTTTTGATTTTTATTACTCACATAATTCCTACTTTTGATTTTTGTTACTCACATAATTCCTTTTTTTGATTTTTGTTACTCACATAATTCCTCTGACTCTGTTAAATTCCAAAACAAACAAAGTAAAACAAACAAAACAAAAAATATATATAAATAAATGAAAAATATGGCAAAGCTATACAAACAAACAAAAAATATATATAAATAAAAAAAAAATATTGGTGATTTTTTTTGTTTCTTTAACTTTATTGTTAATTAAATTTAAAATTAATAAAATTATTAAAATTATTAATTTATTATTTTTTTATTATTGTTGACATTAAAACTTCATATAAGACACGCTGTCCACAAATGGAATCACCGTAAACGTAACCACGGCTTGGTTTTTCAAACTGAAAAACTTATTTAAGTTATTATTTAATTAAATTAAATTAAAATAATATATTAAGTTATTATTTAACTTTATCTATATCTTATAACTTTAACTATAAATTTATCATTAGATCCATTTCATCTATAGCACATGCGTGGCAAATTTAAACAAAAATTGGTATTTGCAATACAACCATGTGCCGTACTAGTGGCAACTACACATACACTACAAACAAAGAAGTATCGCTTTCTATGTGCGCGGCAATTGATTTGTAATTTTTTTTTTTTGAAACGTGCAAATCTGCAATACGTATAATCCTTTTTTACTTTGTTTGCATAGCTGATTGGAAATAAGTAATATATAAACATATTAAACAAATTGAATGCCTATAGCAATAAACAATTAGAAAAAAAAAGTAAAAATCTTTAAAATAATTTGCTAATAAAAGTTTTTAAATAAATTTCAAATTAGAAAATAGCAATTTTCTTGTCTTGAAAAAAATCTTTCTTTCTTTTCTTGGAACATATGGTTTTAGACGTTCTTATTTACGTCTAAAAGTTTGTGAAGTCTAATCACAACTTGAAACATCGAGCAACCTTACAACCTTGTAGTGCCCAAATTTTTCGATGTGTGCTCAAACACTACCGTCATTATGTTTAACTCACGCGTGAAAGCCGTAGAAGTCAGCATATATTTTATGTGTTGTTATGTGAACCTTGTAGATCGTCTGATTGCCCGAAAACAACAAATGTATTTAGGTTACAAGATTCGAAAAGTCTATAATATAACTAACTGACTTGATCATCATCACAAAAATATCTACATAAGACATTGCAAGCAGCTTTCATTCTTTTCTCAGCTTAAATGCCACTTCCCACGAAAAAGTTAGCAACATTTGTTTGGTTCGTTGAAAATTCTAACAGATATTCCCTATCGATAGCAGATAAGTTATCGCATATAATAAAAAAGTAATCGATAATATTCAATCTTTATGATAAACATCTGGAATTCGTGTCAAAACTTAGCAATAATTGATGTAATAACTTTTTAAAATAGTTTTTGCAGAGAGTAAAAATAAAAATCGTCAAAATTACGGAAAAAAAGTTTAATTCAAAAATGCCGCCCGCGGGGTCAAACAATAATACCTCGAACGCGAATGCGGCAATACAGGCAGCTGCGAAGGCAGAACGGGAAGAAAAGCTTCGCGGTGCCCTTAAATCTTTTATAATGAAAGAGCGGCAACGCAAGAAAGAAGGTTCATTTATCAAAACAGCGTTGTTTTTTCGTTCTATTTGAGTAAATTTTCTGAACGTTTTTATTTTTTGTAGAATTCGAAGCTAAAGTTGAAGAAGAGCGTCAACGCAAAGAACGCGAGGCACGCGAACGGCAAAATGACATGACATTGGAAGAAACTCGTGGTCAGATTGTTAAGTTAGAACAAAAATTATCAGAGTTACACAATCAGAAACAGCAATTATTCCTACAACTCAAAAAGGTTTTGAACGAAGATGAAATTCGGAAAAAGCAACAAAAGGATAGTGAAATGATTGCTATGCAAGCATTGCAAGCACAGCAGGCAAATGCGCCGCAACCACAGGTATTTTTGCCGCCTATAAGAGTGCAACATCATCAAATGCCTATGTTAACAAAGGTATGCTACAAAGCGGAATTAAGCACTTAATACAGTGAAGTACACCTTTTAAACAATTTTCAGACCGTTGGTAATCCACCAGTGAAAAGAGGGCGGAGTCCGTCCCCAACTCATCAAGGATATTATAAGACTGCAAATTATGGTCAGTCCAGTACGTATACATTATTAGTTGGTAGTAAAATATATAGGCATTAATTTGTGTCTTCAAATTTCAGAGCACGATGATGGCCGCCGCAATGCTGATTACGCCAGAGTTTTATGGAACAGTAAGTTCAAGATCTTGGTTAAAACAAATGCTAAGCTTTTCACTTAATATTATTAACTCAATACAGAACCGCATACTACATACCAGAGTCCAGGTACGCTGTTTTATCAAACAACGAGTAACGGGCCTCCCCCTCAGCAGCCGCCAGACGCACGAGGACCTGCTCTAATTTATACGCCTTATAATCTACCAATACGTCAGGGCTATCATATAGAGTTGCCTCCCGCGTCATCGGTGCCCGTATCTAAAACGGATGCGTCGAATCAAAAGCCAACTCAGGTGTATCACATTAATTTAGATCAACCACCAATTTCGCAAACCGGTGGTAATGGACACAGTGTAGTGCAATCACAAAAGCCTCAAATAACGATGGAGAAAATAAGTGATCGTTATCATGTTGAAGTGAAACACGATGCACATGGACCTCCCCCGCCTCATCCTCTACCGGATAGCGTAGTGTATACGCCCTTAATACCAGGAATGCCTCTACATCCTAATGTTATGCAAATAAGTGCTCCTCCACAGGTGAGGGCCATGTTTTTGTCTTTAAAAGTTTTACTATAGTCGTCTTTGATTGTTAGAATCCCAAAGCTGGTAGTAGCATAACTCAAGGGTATGTCCCAACACATGAAACGCAGATACCACGTCAACAACAGTTAACAGTAATACCAGGACAGCCAGGTCAACAGCCCCAGCAATCCATTCATTACCAGCGCCATATGTTTTGATCTTACAAATTTCATTTCAATTGGAGAACCCAGGTGACTGATTGTATTAATTGCACTATATATATAAGTTTAAGATTATTTGTAACCGTATTGTTTGACGACAATATATTTCTACTGAGAATATTTATTTTAATGTAAACCTAGTGAAAACGTACAACGTGTTCTTTTTTATAATTTCATGGTTTTCCATTCCGATAATTTAAAAATTTGTATACGAAATGTATGTTTTTGAATTTGTTGTAAAATATGTGCAAAAAAGAAAAAAAAAGTAAAATAAGTAAAGAAAAGTTAAGTGAAATCTTGTGACGAATTTATGTTTTATTATGAATAATTCGAAGAATGGGTAAAAAAATAACATTTCATTAATGAAAGACTTCGAACATGTACTGGAGCTTACGTAAAGCATAAGTTCTTGGATTGATCTAAATTTTAAGGACTAAAAAAACGGAGAGTTTCAGATAAAATTCAAAAAAGTGTTAGAGCGATGACGAGCGTTCATGCCTTGGCATTAAGAAATGCGAAAATCTGTTCTTTCAAAATCATTTCCTCGATTGCGTGCGCATTTCCATCAGGTGCGTTCCTGTATTGAAATCTTAAATGATCCTAACATATATCTGTCTGCAAATTACAGGTTTTCGTTTATTGTGAGCTTGATTCGTGATTGGTAGGAAACTTCCGGCATTTGTGTTTTAAAAGTTTAATTTTAAATAAAAAATATGTTGGCAGCCAAATTTGTACGGATTGCTTTCACCTGATATGACAAACCATTTTGGCAGTTGACTATAATAAATACCAAACTTGGATTGCTGACATCGACTAACAATTCATATGATATGTTTTTTTGTGTCCTCCACAAGTATTACAAAGAGAATATGTCCCTAAGTCTTCGGTGATGAATTCGGGAAAAACTTGAATGTAATACAAATCAAAGTGAGCGAAGCTTGAATATCGCTTTTCAGGATCACCATTGACTTTAAAAAATGCATGATTTCATTTACTTCGAGAAACGTATTGTAAATGTACAACAACAAAAAAAAGCAATAGCATTACAAATTAAAGACGCAACTTTAGGATAAAATGCCTTTCACCGACAACAAATTCCGATTAAACGTTGTTTTACTAAGAAAAGTTTAAGAAAACACTTCAATTTCAATTGCTTTTGATGTTTCATCACATTCTTGATCTTCTATTTACCATATATATGTTAATAAGTGAGCTTCAGCTCGTTAAAAGCATCAAAGCAGTCACGCATCGCCTTAAAAGAAATAAATCTATCCACCGATTATGGAAAGAAATGCTTTATTAAATACTTTGACAAACATTATTTATTGTATTGTTACGAACTACCCTACCCTACTTAACCTTTAGGTTAAAGAAACCGGTACAAATTTATTTACGTACCTATCACATAACACTTCTTTTAAGAAATTCAATAACACAAATACAAGGGAAAATAAATCTTTGCTTTCAGCTAAATATTTTCAATGTCGTTGTATTTACAAGGTATCATTATTCTTTATACGTTACTTTTATGACCAGTTTTCTGTCTATCATTCATTCTACATTCTTCCATCTAAGATTAGGTTAGAAGGTAGTAGTACACAGGTAAGTCAATTTTCGCTCGATATTACTCCCTTGTTCCTTGTTTCTATTTTAAAATGTATTAGGAAACACTTGTGCACATGAGAATGAGTAAAACAACAATAATAAAACTGAAATGACTTTGCATCTGGTTTTCCAATAAAGTTTAGTTATACATTACTATGTCAAAATAATATAATAATGTTTTACTTTTCACATGAGCTTACAATAACTTAATACAGCGCGAAACATGTTTTTGTAATGAGTAATAAATTTATCATTAATGTCACAACGTGCGCGTATGTTATTTTTGTAGGAAGTGAACCATTAATTAAGGAAGATGTTTCGAAACGTAGATCGCAATTTCTTAGATATTTTCGCAATACGTATTGAAATATTGTTAGATCATACGTTACATTTTCGAGATTTTTGTCATTCACATGTGAAAGGAAATTCCGAGTAAAAGTCGATTATGATGAGCTTTGGCGCTCGTGTGTTCAATTCTTAGAAAAAAAAACACAAAAGTGAATAGTGAAGATTTTTATTCTTATATTTCATTCTTAATATTATTTTTTTATTTGTTGCTTTCAACGGCGTCATCTGAAAACATAAATAAAAACAGCATTAAATGCCATACATCACTTCGTTTAGTAGAGTTGCTCCTATAATGATTTTTCAAGTTCACCGTTATCCTAGAAAAGACAAAAGAAGCAAAAGAACAAAATTTTCATGCTCTATCATATGAGGCGGACGCAGTTTATTTCTTTTATTTTCAAAACAAAAGTTTTTTTCGTATAGACGTGTGCTTTATGGGCGTGTCCTTTGAAAAGCTTCGGTCAATTCTAAAATCTTTTGCAAATTTGTACGCGATATCTTTATTTGGAGGAGGGAGGGAGGAGGGAGGAGGGAGAATGTTTACCACAAATACTACAAAGTTACGCAAATAGACAGATGGACAGACGAACAGGCGGACGTCTGCAAATTTGAAATTGGCAAAGAATTTGTATAATTTATGGAGTTTTTGAAGCTTGTTTCTGGGCGTTATAATGGTATTGAAAAGATAATTCAATTTTGATACTCTATAATATTGGGTAGACCTGATCAATTTATTCCATTTTGTACACAAATGCATTGCCTACAGAATATGCTTTCAAGTTTTTGTACATTTATCTGCTATAGTTTATAAGTAATGAGTAAAAAAACAATTTTTCATTGCTTCTAAAAAACAGAGGTGTTCTCAGTTTACGTGGTACTGTGTCCTTCGACCTATTTGGACCATTTTCTTCTAACGTTTCTGTTCAATTTGAAGTCAATCGCTTCATTCGTGCGACCAGGAAAATGTTTACAACAGACATTATGCAGAAGGACAGACGGATATGTTTAAGTGCATTCCAAATTTGAAACTAGCTCACACTATAATATTGGCTAAGACTATAATATTGGGTAGGCGTGGTCAATTTTTTGCACATTTATTTGCTATAGTTTGTGAGTAATGATGAAAAAACCAATTTTTTCATTCCTTTTGAAAAACGGAGGCGTTCTCAGTTTACGTAGTGCTGTGGGCTTGTCCTTGGACCGATGTGGCCCATTTTCAATACCAACCTGCGTGCAATCTTTTTGCTAAATTTGAAGGCGACAGCTTCATTTTTGCGGCCAGGAGAATGTTTAAAACAGACATTATACAGACGGACAGACGGACATTCTGTCTCAATATATATACTTTGTCGGGTCTCTGATGGTTCCTTGTGCGCGTTGCAAACGTTTTGGCAAAACGAATATACCTCTGATCCTTTGATGATGGGCATAAAAACGTGATAAATAAGAAGCTATTTATGTATTGGAAAAAGTTAAAAGGTTCAGCCGCCGTCGAATACCGCTAGTCATGTATAATTTCAATAGTTTCCCCGTTCCTTAGTTAATGCGTTTGTTTATCAGTGTTTACTTTCCCCTTTTAAAGTGAAATTAAGCTACGTCGGCATCATCTCAAAATTGCGACCCGTACATTGAATGAAAGCAAACAAGAAGGACAAACGGACAGACACACTTCAATCAATTTAGAAAGTGATTCTGACTCGATCGCTGTAATAAAAGATGGGTCCATGCCAAGTCCTGTTGGGTGTTGCCACTACCACAAGTGATGTAGAGTATAATTAAAGAGTTTAGGATTAGCGGATGTATTCCTAATATTAGAATAAATTACTTTAGTGATGACAACGACGAGCTTTCTAGGAGTGCGTATTCGTGTTCGGGAGACTTTACGAGAGTTTTCTTTTTTTATATTATTATTAAATACAATTATGTATTAATCAATAAATGAATTATTTTTTATCGTTGAATTTACTTGATATATATAAATATATTCAGTTTCGGAATATTTCCAGTGGATATCCTTTTTACACTCATCAATGAAAGAGTAAGGAGGAGTATGCCCCCCGTACTCATTTTGTCCTAGTACGCAAAAGGAAACTTTGAAAAGTCTATAAAGTATATATATATTCTTGATCAGCATGAAATTCTCAATTGATTAACCCGTCCATCTATCCGTCCGACTTGAAATTTGCAAATTTTTGCGGGCAGATTGGTAATGAAAATTGACCACGGAGCACAAGCCCGCGACAAACAAACATTTGTGGATTTTTTCTCATTACTCACGAATTGTAAAAGATAGGATACTGAAATTCTTCACATTTACTTTACGAAAAACTCAACTTTTCCAAAATGGAAAAAATCGACCATGCCTACATAAAGTTACAAGTGATTAAATTTGCATTTTCAAGACAGAATGTTTAAATCAATTTTGTGCATTCCTTAAATGGAGATGTATTCTGCTTATATTTGCCTAGAAATGCCTTAATTCTAAAGGAAAGAAGACGGACACCGCCACAGAATGGATTAATTTTTTCTTCTTAAAAATACCAGTGATATGGGTATCAAATAAAAGGACTTGGAGAGGAGAATGCAAAAAGCTGAGTGTGTTGATTGTACATTAATTCTGGTGGACACCACGATCTGGTGGATTAATTTTTTCTTAATAATACCAGTGATATGGGTATCAAATAAAAGGACTTGGAGAAGAGAATGCGAAAAGCTGAGTGTGTTGATTGTACATTAACTATGGTGGACACCACGACCTGGTGAATTAATTTTTTCCTAATAATACTAGCGATATGGGTATCAAATGAAAGGGCTTGGAGAGCAGAATGCGAAAAGTTGAGTGTGTTGATTCTACATTAATTATGGTGGACACCACGACCTTGTGGATTAATTTTTTCTTAATAATATCAGCGATATGGATATCAATTGAAACGACTTGGAGAGGAGAATGCGAAAAGCTGAGTGTGTTGATTGTACATTAACTATGGTGGACACCATGACCTGGTGGGTAAATGTTTCTTAACAGTGCCTTTTAGCGAAGCGAAAGATGAAATATGGATTTAATTCCATTTACTTTTTTATGGCAAAGAAATAAAATAAATGGAGCGCCAAAGATTGTAATGGTGATGGGTATGCGAGATTCGACCACAACTGAATGCCGCTTTCTTACTTATTTTTCTTTCGCTAACCTGTTATTATGCAGTACTTTTTTAATACTCTTCTTCGAACCAATACCCCGAGGCAATCAATTTTGTAAATAGTTTGTTCGTCTAACTTATAGGCAAGCATGAATTAAATCATTCCGAGAGCGTTAGTTACATCACACAAGTAGCCGACCAGCTCAGTTAAACAATGTATGTGTATGTTTATAAGATCTTTTAGTTATAATATCTAGCTAATGTCATAATAATGTTGATATTCTGCGAAACTTTCGCAAAGTTATTCGAGCGATCCGCCTGGATTTTCAGTTGGATGTTCTCCTTAAGCTGCTGAGATGTATGGGCATGTATACACGAATGTGTTCTACCACCCTGCCCGGAAATTTCAACGACTAGTGACATTTAAATTTTACCGTCATGGTGGGCAAGACGTGTGGCGGATGTGTATATTGTCTACTGGAAGAAAATTTCTACGAGTTTTCATTCGTTGTTTTCAATTCACGTTCAAGGTCGTAGCTTTAAAAGTTAGAAAATATTTTATGCATGCATATATACATATATATACTTGAAGGTTCAACAATTCCTTGGGATGTAATATGACACAACAACACGCACACTGCAGCGTATATAGCCTGGGAATTCTCTCCGAACCAAAATCAGTAAAATTTGTTTGTTTGCCATCGAAATGAAAATGGTTAGAATACTTTCTTCATTCGCACACATACACGCACACCATTCCTATATGTTGCTCTTAAGGTACGCATTGTAATTTCTGAACACAACACACTATTGTCTTATTCCTTAGAATTGTAGAATACGCTTATCCCACACACATACACTAATACATACACACAGAATACTTACACATTAGCCTTAAGGTACGCATTGCAATTTCTGAGCACAACAAGCTCTTATTGTCTTACTCCTTAAAATTGTTTAAAAAGGTTTCGCTCTACTTTTGGCGATGAAAGTACCAGCAAACCGTTAGGAAATCAAACCACATATTTATCACTAAGTCTTGAAACAAACTACAAAACTATAAAAACCAACGAGGTTGTATCTGGTTTAGGCTACTAGACTATTAAGACAGACATGTCTGGCTTCTATAATATTTAAGTACAAGATAGATGAGATGATTCTCTTACTCGCCTGATCAAACGTATATCCTATTATCTATCGTATTGGCTATCGTAAGTAATATATTGTATAGACAACGACACATATGCATATGGACATGGTTTACATACTCCGTCTTATTTTTATGGAATTTGTTCAGTAAACCGGATTCTTTAGCTCGATTCTCTTGCAGACTTCCTGAAGGAAAAATTTAAGATACAACTTACTATGCAGAAGAGTGCCTCTCCCGTGCGTGCTTTAAGTATTAGATAAACCTAATATAGGATAGAAGAGGAGAAAATTGAATTAAATATTTTTTGCCAGAAAAATATGTAACCAATAAGAAGAAGATTGATTGAACGCATACAAAATGTTGTATTCTCTTCCTCCCACTATGTTGACATCTTGACCTACCCTAAGTTGACGGTCAAGCAAAACAAGAAAAATGGCAAAAGGGAAAGCGAAAAACTTTTCCTATTGTTTTTCCTTAATGAAAATGAACACTCATGGACATAACAGCAATCTGGCGCACTAAACCAGAAAATCTATGAAATATTCTTTTTACACCCTACACTCCGTTTGTGCGCGAATGTATACATCAGTCAGAAAGACTTAAAGTAGACCCACCTTTTATTATACCGATATCGATTGAATCAAAATCACTTTTTAAATCGATTTAAGTCTGTCTGTCTGTCGGCCTGTCCTTCTTGTTTTCTTCGATTAAGTCTATGGGACGCGCTTTTTGGGATGAAATTTAGTACACTGACATGTTGTGGCCCAAAGTCGAATGTTATTAAAAATAATCCTTGATAGCGCTTTAATTTTCCCCTTTTTTCTAAACACAACAGTTAAGCAAATACTAATATTTGTGGTAAATATTCTCCCCTTACCGAAAGTGAAGATATCGCGTATAAATTCGCAAAAGATTTTAGAATTGACCGAAACCTTTCAAAGGACACGCCCACAACGCCCAAGTGCCCACACGACAAAAACTTTTATTTTGAAAATCGGAGAAATCAGCTGCACCTACTCCATATGATAGAGCATGAGAATTTTGTTCTGTTAGTTCTTTTGTCTTTTTTTTGGAGTAAACGGTGATGGGTATAAAAGATTCGGTTCCGACCGAATTTAATTTTCTTACTTGTTTTGTCTTTGTTAGGATAACGGTGATGGGTATAAAAGATTCGGTTACCTATTAATTTTGATAACAGATAGTGAAACTATTGGTTATTAGAGATCCTTATAAAGCCTTCAGGTAACGTTGTGGAAATCTTGTTATTTTACAGGCCTTGATGGTAATGGCGATATGATACGAGCATTGCGTAAAAGAGAGAGCCTTTTTTTTTTTTTTTTTTGAAAGTCATTCGACGTAAGTAAAATTGAATTTTTCAGTAAATAACAAAAATGACTCATTAGAGCACAGAGTTTCTTAAATGATTTGAAAACAATGATGAAATAAATATATGTTTGCGATACAAGCGAAAGGTCTTTAATTTTCGAAGCTTACACTACTTGTGGCGTAAGTGTGTATTAAATTTGTGCGGACGTGTGTGCAACATCAAGAAGGACTTGAGAAAGACCCGACTATACCGATTTTTTCAGAATCGCTTCCTTTCCGTCCTTCTGTCATGTAGGTCTACATTTTTATTTAGTACACCAAGATGTTTTGGGACGAACACTCTTCAATGGTTTGAATCGGGTGCGTTTTACGACCACTTCCCGCACAACGCTTTATTTTGAAAAGGCGTTATATGAATAACTGTAGGCTGATGTAGAGTGTTTAAGAGTTTTTCCCGGCCTGTTATAGTTCTTTTACTTACATAATCTGCGTTAAGGTGTCTTTCATAAGGAGATTGGTTCCGTTTTCCTTTTTTTTGGTTATCAACTTTTCCATTAGTATCTCGATGATTGAATTCCTCATAGCAGTGAAAGTGATTTGCATTTAGTTAAATTCATTGCACCTATAAAAATCCTATTACCAGTGCGTTATGTCGACCAAAGAGATCGAATCATAGGCTGCCCATTGATGGGGTTACACAAGAATGTATATCCCTGCAGATATTCCATAAGATCTACGGATCTTTATTAGCGTAAAACTGAAAGCGATTTAACCTTAAAGCCTAGCCCGGACTTGGAAGGCTTGTGATTACAAGAATTCATATGGAACGCTAACATTTTTAATTCGAGTTCACAAAAGCGCGTAATGCGCATACGACTACGCCACCTGAGTGGCTAAGTAAGCAAAAGATCCTTCCTAGCAACACCAATAGTCATGGGTTCATATTTCAAGTTCCGTAGAGCTTGCAATAAAAAGTCAATAGCCTTAGATCCGCTTGGTCTTAGAATGTATTTCTCTGGCTGAATTAAGCCTAATTGTAGTAATAGTAATAACAATAACAATAATGATAATAATAATCCATAAATAAAAATAATTCCTGATATACAATTCCGTTTCCCAGTAACTGCTCCCATTAATGCTCACTCATTAATAAATATTTCCACAGAGCGTTTTAATGAGTTGCGAATGGCGAGAAGCCCGATTGAGAAACACTGAAATAGAATCATCAATTGTCTGCAAGCATGTACGCACGCACACATGTTCGATATATTAAACGTCTAGTTCGATGTTAAAAACTAACACAGAAGAAAGCAATTAACGCACAATTAATAGAACTCTTAGCTAAACACGTGTGTGAGAGGAGTGCAGAAGTATCGTTCGTTGATCATAGGAAAAATTTGAAATTGAAAATAAAAAAAAAAACAAAACAAAAACCTGACAATGATGCATTCTTTCTCAAGATCATGACAGTTTTAATTGCCAGCAGCGCCAGCGGCGAACTTATTACACATGTATTTACTTACATCCGTGCATTGTGAAATTGAATGAACGTTTTCTCAGCATAGTTAGCTGCTAATCTATTCGATATTAAATATTAAGTATGTGACGCTATCGAAATAAAATACATTGTTCAACGCTAAACTTATTGGAAAGAACTTTTCTTTACATTTAAAGCCATTTTAGGGACAGGTTTGCCTGTTCGGTAATATTGCGAATACAAGATGGGGGAATAACAGAGGAGGGTAAATAGAGTTAAAAGTTTTGCTTTTACATCCTGTAATAGTACACAAGGAAATTGACTCTCTACGTACGTCTAGAGACTCTTCAAGTTGTAGCGGAAGTTAGGAGCCGATATGACATGAACCGATTCCTGGATTTGAAAATGTTATTATATTCATCCTATCCAAAGAAGGTTGCATACTTGAATTGCCTGTTGGTTAATAATAGTGAAAAGTATCCATATTTAGATATGTCATTCATCAGCCTAAGACTCGTAAGATGATTTAGTCAAGTCCATAAATCCGTCCGTTTGTCTGCTTTATTTTCGCCAGTTCTTGGAACGCTTACGCAAACGTTTATTTTGGAATATAGACAAAATAAAATCTAGATATTCCTTATCAGATCCTGAGTAGGCTTAATCACGTTTATTTGTCCATCTATCCGCCTGTCTGCTTGGTTATCTTCATCTGTTGTAAAATATAATCAAAATAAAACCTAAACATTCTTGATTAATTAAGGTTCTACGTTGATTAAATCATGTTCGCATGCTCTTGCGTTTTTCTGACTGTCTGTCCGTCTGTCCGATTGTTTTCTGCTATTCGATTAAAAGGTACCTAACGAAACCCGAGCTGATCGGTTTACAAAAAATACAATCGATTGCGAAGTATTGTTTACATATTGCAATAAAAGAGGGGAGCCAAATGCTTGGACTGTAACAGCCTATAGGGAACTTTATCTAAAACCGGTTGCTAATATGCTTTAGCGCCACTTAGGTGACAAGTTGTCTTGATTGCGCACTTGACTTATTGTTCATTGAATGAAATATTTTGTAATTGTAATGCATCAAACCCGGACAGACATATCAGGTATGGCGGATGCAAAGAATTTCCAGGCAAATGAAGGAATACTAGCTAGAGACTGAGAGAAATTAACGTGAATTGTAATTAATAAGAGACAAGCAATTAATATCAAGAAAAAGTTTCTTTAAAATATTTCTTAATTTACGTCTTACACGACCTGGCGCCTTGAGTCATTTTACAATTTTATTTTCATTTATTTTATTTTTAACAAATTCTTCACACATCATGTTAATCTAATATTGTAGAAATGATAATTCTCTCCCCCATCTGATTGAAAATGTATCACTTTTGATTTCCTAATGCAAGCGGAGAGTGATGGATGACATATAAATTTTTTATTATTATATTAATAAAATGTTAAAAAATCGTACGTTAACATAGATTTCCTCCTTGCTGTACAACGGTATATTAAGTCTATGTGGGTGTAAGCAGCAAAGAGGAGAATTTGAGATAAACCTAACTTTTATTATACCGATCGAATCAGAGTCACTTTTTGAATCCATTTAAATATGTCTGTCCGTTTGTCTTGCTTTCTTGCCGCACTTTCCGAGATGCTTTGATGAAATTTGGTAAACCAAGATATTTCTATCCACGAGCCAAAGCTATTGAATATGGTGCGGATCAGACTAGTTTTTCGATCACTTCCCATATAACGATTTTTTTTGAAAAGTCATTGTCCAGTCAGAATAACTGCATTGAGAGAAGTGAAGCAGAGTATATTTAGTGTCGGGCCATGTCTCACTGTAGGAATTTTACTTGTTAATACATAAAATATAAATTAATAATAAATACGAATTAAATTGTGATTAAGATTTGAAGAAATTTCATAATTTCAATGTCATACAAATACACACGCATTTGTGCGCATTTCTTTTTAATGAACAAATATTTAAATATTTTTTGCACGAAGAATAAAAAAGCATTTAAAAAATGTTAAATACATGTTTGAATAATAAAATATTTATATGATGTCATTGTACGAGAGACACCCGTTCGATCGATTCACCCACATGTGCTTAAGAACACTTGTGTTCAAAATAGTAGCAGACCAATATTACATTCTTACATATACATTATCTTACATATATATATCTATCTTTTTTTTTTTTATTATTACATATCTATTTTACAATCCACCTAAAAACGTAATAAGCCGATCTTATGACAAGATGAGGAAAAGAACAGAGGTTATTGTCCCCCTCGACGAGAAAAAAGTAACAATGCAGACGTGATGTTTAAATAAATAAAACAAAAATAAATAAAAAATAAATAAATAAATAAAAAAATAAATAAACAAATTAAAAATATATTCATTAAAACAATTTGAGAAACGAAATTGAGTTACTTTCTAAACGGACGTTCCAACATGCAATGCCGTCACAGTCTTCTTATCGCATTGGATTCATCTAAAAGAGAAATGTGTCAAGACTTTTACGTCATCATTCAGTCTGACAAGACGTCATGACGAAAGGCTGAATGAAAAATTCAAGTCCTCATGAACAGTTTTGTTGCTAACGAACGAAGGGCCGGTCATTCACAATAAGCCGAAGAATCCTGGATCGGTATTTTAAAGAATAATGACATCTTAGAATTGCTGCCGCTGTGTTTGGAATACTTGGTTGTGCACTCCAAATTTTTCCTAAAATGCATTCCGAATATATTGATGGCTTCCGCGAATGCAACTTGGAAGTTACTTGGAAGTTAGGTAGCTTCCACGAGATCACTTTGCTAGAAGCTTTCATTGCCGTTAAAGAAGACGCAAAAGTAAGTAATTTTGGATTAAACACAAAGTTAGCGATACCTCATAAGAGATTTATTGGTCAAAGTCCGCTTCGGATTAGCGGTAAATTACGTCATTACACTTAGAATTAACCGAAGTGTCTTAAAGATTCATTTCAGATTGTGGCCAATAAAGACAAGAAAGTATTATCGGCAGACTTTTGAGCGAATTTACTTCTTGTTGGGAATATTTTAAGAAGTCCCCAAAGTACAAATATTATCATTATTATTACAACTAATTTATGCAGAGAAATAAACTCTAAGACTAATGTCTCTGAAGCCCTCGCATCTAGGGCTATCGGCTTTACTGAAAACTTTGCTGCACTTGAGATTTGAATCCACGACCAATGGAGTTGTTATTAGAGATACTTTGCCTACCCAGACGGATACCGAGAGTACCGGCCGGAACTCTTTGAATGAGAAGTGAAAAATTTTTAAAATACTTACATATATTATAGAGTCGACTATGATGGTAAAATGCCACCAGGACAATACCCCACTTTTACTCCTGTAAGTACTTTTCGAAATAAGGCTTTATGCGGGAAGTGGTCCGATCGGAAACATTTTCCAGCCATAATACCAAATGCATTAAAAAAGTGCCGCAAGATACCTTGCGGTATATTCAAGCGAAGATCAATATTTTCATAACTCAAAGAATTGAAATTGCCATGGATTTGTAACGGAATTCTACTAACAACAACTCCTCTACATCTGCTGGAAGATTTTTCATTCATCTGCGGTATAAAAGTATATTAATTTTGTATTGAGATATGCAACACTTGGAAAGACTTGAGGTAGAGCCACATTGTCGGTGCCTTTGTCCGTCTCGCTTGCTTGTGTTCAATCTACAGGTGGGGATGTTTGAGATATTTGAACGAAATTTGGTGCACGACGTGTTTCGGTCCAAGGGCGAAGGCTATTGAAAATGGTTACAATCGGATTACTTTTTCGACCTTTTGCCATCTAACGCCTTATCGTGACAAGTCGTGATATCATATGATTGTAGAGTGGTGTAGGGAATTTAATTGTGGGCTGTGGCCCTGTAGAATGCCCTGTACAACGACTTATATATGTATTTCGAACAACTTATTTTCCCTCCTATATATTGTAAGGACTTTAAACACTTTAATACACAATTTCGCTTTAATGCAACATACAATTTTAAATATTAAACAAAAGTACTTAAAATAGATTATTTAATACTTTTATATAAACAGGGATACACACACTCAAAAATACAGTTCAACATTTTCTATTTCATTTTATATATAAAGATATTATATTATTCTTAATTACTATCAATAAAGTTTCCTTTGTATGCACATGTGTGTATAAGTGTACGCATGTTTACAAATTTGGTAAATCAAATTTAAGAAAGAAACTTATTTTCACTGACTTTTTGTCAGTGTGTTGAACTCTTCTTTATTATACACTGTATGTGCCTCTTGAATTTCTTCATTATCTATTACTTACGTTTGGCTTGTGTCTGGTCAAGTACAACTTCTCCTTCCCATCGAATATATTCATCACTCAAATATAAAATACTCTGTAGTTCGTAACAAAGTTTTCCTTTACTAAGGAAATTGTTTGTATGCTTTCCGTTTATTGAAATATGATTATATGCAATATCCGTTGTGGGTATAATGATGTCTTATAATAGTATCCGGTACAAACATTATGGAAATCAGTTCGTGTAGTTTTATGCTCACAAAGTCCGGAAATTTGAGTAAAGCCATCTCAGTTAATTCTTGATCAGTAGAGTTTTTTTATACCTTATATTACTCCTGGAAGAAGGGTATATTAAGTCAGTATGGATGTAAAGAACAACTACAAAGACTTTAGACAGACGCAACATGTGTTACGCCACTCTATTCGGAACCACTTTCATAACAAATTCAAGTATGTCTGTCCGGCGGTCCACCGTGTTCTAAATCTCTAGGTCGAAGATATTTTGTAGAAATTTTGTACACTGACACGTTTCGAACCAAGTGCGAACGCTATTAAAAGTAGTTCGGATTGAACCAATTTTTCGACCACTTTCCATATAATAGATTATTTAGAAAAGTCGTTATATGTACAACGGTGAAATAGTATAGGACATTTAAAGGCGGGCCACTGACCTCTCTTTTTACTCATTTTAAACTACATTTTTTATGTTCTCAACGAAATTGAAAATTTTTCTTTAGTGACCTTTTAGAAGAGTTTCAATCGTGAAAAATAACAAGCGAATGGAATGAACTTTATTGGTTTTTTTAGTTTTATCGTAACCTCAGACTCATTAAGTTTTATTAAAAAGCAACAAAGTTTTTTTTGCAAGGTTTTGAAATTATTAGTAATAATACTAAATACAATATATATATGAATTCTCTTTAATGGAATTGAACGCGTTTAGTCACTTATTTTTAAATTTTTAAATAATTTATCTTTAAACGATTATTCAATATTTTTAAATTTTTTTTAAAGATAAAATTAAATGAAAAATTTTTGCAATATTTTTGAAAATCGCTTTTTTTTTGCTTAATTAAAAAAATACTACTAGTTTTTTTAACACACAGTATATTTATATGCGTACAGTAATACATTCATATAAAAATAAAATAATATTATTAGAGACAAATGTAACATCACAGTGAGAGATATTAATTTAATATATTAATAGTATAAAGGGGACATAAGGCAAAAAAAAAAAAAAAAAAATATTTTAAAAATGAGTATGCAAAAGGCAATCTATATACAAATTAACTTTTTGAAAATATTTTATCTCTCACTTGTCGGTTTGTTGATCAGAGAATGATGCTTGTTCGATATACAAAAGTGCAGAGTGAAGAGGTGTTTGTCAGGCAAAACCACCAGTTGTTAATGTAATTGATGGTTTTACGAAGCACAAACGAGATTTCCAACAAACAGTCTCAACAGTCTCTAATAAATATTACGCTGTTTAACACGAAAGCGCTTAAATTGTAAGGCCAGAGTTTAAAGAAAATTAATAAACAAAAAACACAAAAGAAAACAACAATAAATAAAGCATTTTGTTAATAAAATACAAGTTTAAGGTAAAAAATTCAAAATTGACGAAAAAGCTCGACTAAAGGAGTTTCGGTTTCGTTTTCGCTTTCTTTAATTGTAACAGTGAATGAAAAAACTAAAAGCTTAAACCGTTAATTATAAGAACGAGAAAAGCTGTTTTTTCTTTGTGTATTAAATTGAATTACTTCTCTTTCTCGCTCTCTGTTTATAGTTCAATAGTTTTGTGCATGGGTTAAGAGTAGAGTGTTTATGTGATTTTTGTACATTAAAAGAGAATAGTATGACTAGCTCCCTCTATACGTTTGCCAAAAACAGAACGATCACGAAAGAGACAAACAATCATAATATTATTTTTCCACGGTTGCAATGAATAGTGTATATATGAGAAAAGAAATCATAGAAAGAAAAGAAACTGAGAAAATGTCAAAAGAAAAATTCGCAATTTTTTGTGAATGATTAGAGATCTAAATATTAACCACTTCTTACGCTTGAGACTTGAATAAATTTTTGCGAAGAAGACTTTAAGATTTAATGTGTGATTACAAATAAAAGTATTGAGAACATTTTCACATAAGATCATTAATGATAAATTTTCTAACTAAACGTGGAAAAGTATATTTATAATGCAATGATGTCATCAAACTAAAAACGAAACAAAAAATTGTCGGATTAAAGATTGAATCAAAACTTAAGTACACGGATTCGTGGGATTCGCATCAAATAGTTTCAATTTGGTGAAAGAAACTATGGAGGATTATAAAAAATTTTTTATTACCAAATATCACAACTTATGCAATTTAATGGATCGTCAAACTGTTGGTACCGAGTTATTGGTTTACGGTACCGCAACCACAATGTTTTTGTTTGCATACATAAAACACCGCCCGTTGTATTTAGTGCGACCATTTAAGAAACCTTCCCATATACCAGATAAAATAATCGATGCACGTATTAAGCATAAGGGACTTGTACGGGATGTAAAACAAAGCGGCCAAGATACTTTATTATTAGTGAGCCATCGTCCCTTAATAACGTTGCTTGCGAGCAAAAATCGTTTATTGCCCGTAAAGTTGGCTGGCATTGAAGTCAATGGCAATGGATTAGCTTGGATACAAGGATGTTTAATTGGACGTGAAGCCACTTTTCTACCTTTAAGCAAACATGACTCTAACTATGTGGTTAGTCAATTATATTTAGTGCATCCCCCTAAGGGCCGATTGGTGGACATCTCTGAAACTTTACTTAAATTACGTTTTGCTCGTTTTAAGCCAGATGAGACGCAAAGTGTTAAGAAAAATGCTAAATACTACAAACATCTGGCCAAAGTTGAAAATCGCACAAAAACTTTTGAGTCATGGTTAGCAAGTCTTTCTCGTTATCCTTGGATTTATAAAACCTTTTACAATTTGAAAACTTCATTGTTGCCTAAAAAAGAGCTTTTACACGAGCTTGTACGTTGAACAAACAAAGTTAGAAAAAGACTAGAACTGATCTATGTGCTTAAAATGCCTTTAACAATTACAGTTAGCTTTAGATATAGTAAAAAAATGAAAGAGAAAAAAACTTCAATTAAATTTTTATTTTCGTGTTACTGTACAATCATCACAAAATTCTGCTCTTAACTTATTTTAACATTTATAATAAATTTTTATAAAAAAAAAAAATTCGTGTTTTGCTTTAAGATTTTTGCAGCTTTGTTCAACTTATAAAATTCCCTTCAAAATGAGTTGTGGAATGTCCATGGTCAAATATATTTTATTCTTATTCAATCTGTTATGTTCGGTGAGTACTTAAACTACATTTTTATCTTTGTACGATTTGTACTTTTATATATGCACGTTAGAGCGAATTTTATTCGAATCTAATGTTCCGCTTATAATCAAATTTTATTTACCGCCGCATTTCAAATTCGAATGTTGATTCTTAAAATCTTGGCCAAGATGGTTGACATGTCATTATTCTATAACCACAATGGTGGCTAATACAGTTCAGAGCAGCCTGAGTTTCTCTCATCACCTTATTTACTTGCAAAGTCTAAAGTCTAACCGCAAGAAAGCCAGATATTTTTGGCTAGATCACAAAAGCTTTCAGAGCAATTTTCGTTTGATTTTATTAACAATGTTACCTACGCGTGGGCCTAAACCAACTTAAAATGACTTAAAATATGAATTGAAATAAATAAATTTTATGTATGTTAAGTTTGAACACAAGGAAGTAAAAGAAGAAAGACGAAGAAGTAAAGACGGACGAATACGCTAAGATCGACAGATTACAACAGCAAGAACAAGACAGACGGATGGACGGGCAAGTTTAAATTTATAGATTAAAATAGAAGGAAAAGCAAGACAGGCGGACAGACAAGTTTAAATCGCTAGATTAGAACCCAAAGAAACAAGACGGACAGAACCATAGACACAGTCAGACCGCTATCAGATGGATTAAAATATAAGACAACAAGGCAGACAGACAGGGAGACAAGATGGTTCTAGGTGTTGCTACAAGTTGCGTAGGAGAGGAAACAAAAGGAAATTCCGGTTTTCAAATCAAAAAAATTTCAGTTTTTTAATGAAAAGTACGCAACAATCAAAACCCTTTTTTCTGCATATCCACCTATATGTTTCATGGTACACCCTGTGAATTGTAGGCTACACAACTTTGATCTTTTTAAATTTCAACAACTAATGCTCGTTAGATGTTCAAACAAAATTAAATAGGAAGAGAGTAAATAAAAATAAATGAAAAACGATTTTTTAATTCCTTTATTAGTTAATAGTATTTTTCGCTTCACATAAATCTAATGTCGTGGTTGGCTCGAGTCATTGCATTCGTTTGAAAATATGTTCTTTGCATAATGAATCTACCATGTGTGGTAAGTTATCTTGCATTAAACATTAGTGAAATTATGAGAAACTTTAAAAAAAATGATTGCAATAGTAGCGCTATGTAATTTAGGGAACTCGGAGCGATTAAGCCTTAGGAGAAAAAAAGAGACTAATTTTTGTATGAATTCTTGATCGATATTTTCAAATTTCTATAAATAATTGTTCTAAGCACAATTGGATGTAACCTGTTAATCGTTGGAAAGTTTATTGATTAACGATTCATTTTATTTTAGTTTCCTATTTGGCAGTGTCGCCTTTAGCCGTGCTACCCTATAAATATAATTTTTCATAGTAATTATGAAGCGATTAACATAAACCAGTATTTTGTTATATATATTTTTTCAATGTGTTTGTGTATTCATTGCGTTTTAAATTTTTTGCGACCACATTTACCAGAATCTTTGTTACCTTAACAGAGCTACGTTACATTTTTTGTTTGGATTGTGTCTTTGCTAATTTAATTTAAATTTAACTTCAACCGCCTCCCGCCTTCCGCCTTATTTGCGACTGATAAACGTTAATCAATCTAAAATTCTGATATCATTTAAGCATGTCCGTATGTCCAACACTCCACTTACCGGCTCGTTTGTGTAATTGGCGCTTGACGGTGCAATGTGTTCATGCAACGCGTGAGACAGGAAGTTGAAATATTACATGTACGTACTCAGTTGATGACCGTAGGTTGACTTTAAAAATGGGTGTGATGCCTTCATAATTGATAAGAAATTCCAACATATAATGTTTAGTATATATATTTCTGCGAAACTCAGTAAAACCGTTTACGAATACTATCTAACATTGTCTTGGGTGCCATCCATTGAAAAGTTTACCCAACATAGTAGCAAAAATATATGTGTACTGCTCTATTAAACTTGGAAGACTTAAACTGTGTAAAAATATCTTCCGCACAAATGCATCCATAATTTAACAAATTATTTTGCATATCTAGTGGTGACGCCTATCGAAGATCAGACGAATAAAATTTTACGACTTCTTTAGAAATGTGTCACTTTTTTTACCGGGTGCGCCTCTCGGCAAATTATTCAGTTTGCATTGTTGTATTGATGGGAAATGTTTGATCCATCATCTATGCTGCTATGAAAATTGAACTCTCTATGGGATAATAAGAATGGTTTTTGCAAATCTTATCAAGTAGATATTCCTCTGATTCGTGACTTAAGAAGAGAATGCCACTTTCCCTCTGTCCTTATAATAAATCTTCAGAGTTGTATGCTTTGTTCTATTCATAAATAATACAAAATAATTAGTGATTAGCGTGTGATAATAGCAAACAAAGCACACTTTGAGAATTGCAATTAAAGATCAAATTTATCCGAGTACAGTTGTAAATTTATTGTAAACATCTATTGAATTCTGAATTAAGCAAACAAACAAAAAGAAGCTTTCCATCTATACAGACATAAAATGCATATATATATCCATACATACATACATACATACATAATCATGCATATATCTATATCTGTACTTCGACATATATATATATATATATATATATATATACAAACAAATACACACATATCTATACAATACATATATACATATATACATACCTCACAGATTTTCTAACTAATCATGGCTGTTTCCGAAGTTATCTACACAGGTTCGGACGTGATAGTTCACCAGTATTTCCCACCTGTACAAATGCGGAAGAAAATTTGTAGCGTACAAGGTTCAATTGCCCAAGATTCGTGGCGTGGGTTTGTCCTGTAGCTGTAACCGCAATGAGACAGTAGATAGCACGGCTGAAATGCCCGAAATATGGGGTACAGAGAACGTGTCTGTGAACAAGGTGCGCTCCGGAAATTAAGGCGTTCAGGGAGACAGCAGGTGTAGAGAAGAAGTGGTGGAAGCCAATAGTGTATTCTAGTAAGGTTCCACTACAGGGAGCGCACTAATTGCAACCAGCCCCGACTATGGTTCCGGGGGGGAGGAGAGTGGTCGGACTAATGTGTGTGTGGGTGGTAGTTTCAGTATGTAGCCGCCATGAACGGCGAATGTTACTTGCCGCTGGTAGGACCAGTAGTATCTTTGGATGTTTTCTAACTACAGATCGCATGGCAATATACATATATACATATATATATATATGTGTGTGTGTTGTGTGTGTCTCTCTATGTGTTTTTGTGTGTTCATGTACAGGTATACCTTATGTTTGCGTGTTTGTGCATTTGTGTATTGTGTCATTGTTTCTAACGTTTTATATGCATTTGGGCGCGCGCGTGTTTATTGTACACATGACATGATGGATACACATGGCATAATGAATTTCATATAAAATGTAAAAATAAATAAAAAAATAAAACAAACGTAATTTAAAGCTTCGAGTAAAAAACAAAAATAAAAACCGGTTTCTCAGTACATTCATTCGACTCATATAAATTTGTAATGCATTTATTCATGTTTCGAGGTTAACATGTTTTAAACCGACTTTTGTTTTTCGTTCACATTATAATATGAAAAGTTGAACTTTTTTACACTCAGTACCAGACATGCAGTTTTTCATTGCAACGATCGATGCCATGTACCACCCATGTAGTTTACCACCCATTGCTGAGGGTATCCCTAATCTAACTCTTATCCGCAGACGAATGCAGCACACAAAGGAAGACAAAGGAAGACGTCAAAATATTTTTCTACTGGCATTTTATTTATCCAACTTTTCATGGCATCCTCAACTTTCCTAGCAATGCTTTATGGATGTATGTGTGTTTATGATCGCAATGTAAATTTCGATGCTTACGCTTTTACAAACTATTTTTATAGCCGTGACATTAAATATGTTTTGAAAGTTCGATTATCTCCCGAAAAGTTTGGATGAATGAAAAAAATGTACTCTTAAAATCTTGTTACCATTTTCAAGTCGATTTAAATTCAATTTACGGTTCATGGCCGTTTCCTTAATTTGGAAAAAATTAATTCATTTTTTTCTATATTTTTTTGTTTCTCTGATTTTAATATGTTGTTGGAGGCGTTGAACTTTTTGATCTTAAGGTTTTGTATGGATTATCGACTGAGTGAGGGGAGTGTTCAGTTTATCCTAGCGCTTGTAATAAATTTGTAAGTGCTCCGATCAGTGTAAGATTCAAATCCCATTCATCATTACACCTTCCATCGATGCGATTACTTTACTGTTATAATTTGTTTAGGTCAAAGAAATAAATTTCAGAATTAAAAAAAAATTGGATGAGCACCAGCAACTAAGACAATCGGCTCTTCTCTTTTTCAAAGGTAGAACTACTAAGTTAGTTATTGCACTCTCCAGGCATTTGCAAGAAATTCTATTCGTTTTTGTTTTCTGCCGGCACATTTGTGGTTATGGTTAACAAAGACGGGCAAAGAGGACTAAGATTTCAGAAAACCAATTCGTTTAATACTCAGTTCCATGCAGCCTCTTTAAGCGCTAAACGTAATGAATGCCTTTGCATCGCGCATCATTCACGTTGCAGGTGTACTTGAACATGCTTGAGCTTCCATCGCGTGGCTGAATTAAAGATCATATAAGAAAATATTTTGCATAGTGCACGATGCAACCGGATTCATTGTGTTCCGCTTTTAGTGATTCTTCTTCCACCCTGTCTCTCTCTTTCCCTTTTTCTATCTCTGTTTCTCTCTTTATTTCCCCCGGCGAAAGTGACGAATGCAAATTGTATTGGTATTCACTCTCTTTAATCGTACAAAGTAGAGAACACAGCAGTTCGCTCCAATTATCATAATGATACACATTTCTCTGAATTACGCGAGTGGTGACCGTTCGATTCGATTCAAGCCTAAGATAAAATATATGAAAATAAAATATAAAAAACCGGTACCTAGTTGCTTACTCATAGCTGTGTATGTTACGATATGGAACAGTTCTGCACGTGTGCCCTCGATGCAGTTTTAATAAACTTTATTTACTGCATTCATTGGCTTTATTATCTTTTTCATCGTTATCTTATTTATTTTATTTACTTGTCTTTTTGTTTATTATTGATCCGTTGCAAGATAGTTCGCCTTCCTAAAGATAACTGCACTAAATTGTTTTTCATATAAATTTGTCACTAGTGGCAAAATATTTATTGTGATGCTCTGAACTTATCTACTGGTGTGTCATATACGTACGTACGTATTATATGTATATATATTTGCAACCTCCAGGAGGAGGCTTGGGTTAACTGATGTGTTGTATATGTGTGTACTATATTTATTTGCAATATCAATCTGGCATGTATGTCCATGCGTCTGTGTGTGAACAATTGGCGATAACGATTTCAAATTTAGCAAAAACATTGGAAGTTCTTGCCCGCAAGTAGACGAAACCGTTTGCGCGACACGCCCATAGTATAACATGAACTGAAAAGACAGCTTTCTGGGTTTTTTTCATCATTACTCCTAATCTATAATAGATACACCGATAAAAATTTCCACTTGCGTTCTATAGATAGGAGATATATTACCTCCGCGAAAATGAAAAAGATTAGCCATGCCCATTCTATATTATGAAGTATCAAAATTTATTTTTTTTTAAATTTTCTTTGCACAGCTGTTGTATATTTTGTTTGTTATACACAACACCACTTGCAACACCCAGCAAGAAGGACTTGAGGTAGACCCGCCTCTTATTACATAGATCGATTTAGAATCACTTTCTGAACTGATCTAAGCTTGTCTGTCCGGCTGTTCGTCTGCTTTTCTTTTGTTTGATGAAAATTGGTGCACTGCCCAAAAAACAAACGCAGATAAAAGTCATTCGTATCGGATCAGTGTTCGGATCGCTTCCCATATAACGCTCTATTTTGAGAACCCATAATATGATTATTGTGAAGTGGTGGACAGTAGCTAATGGTGGCGCAAGGCCTACTACAGTGTTTCTACTTGTTTTCAAATAAATTTAGAATTTGATTAAATTTTTAGGGGACACTAGGTGATATTGAACCTCAGGACCTTAAGGAAATGTAACTCTTCGTGCTAACCTCTCAGATCATAACATACATTTTTTCCAAACAAATGAAACGAAGTAGCGAGAGTTTCTCGGGCTTTAATGTTCAGCTCCCTTAGCTCATTTTCTCATGCGGCCAACTATTTTATTGCCAGGCTTACTACTTGCTTTGGACTATATATTCTGCCGGACTTTCTGCTTGTTTTGGTAATTTTTAACTGAATTTCTTCTTTTTCTATTTTTATAGATATGTGGCATACTGTTGATAGTGTTCGGAGCCTTGCTCTTTACCAATATTCATACGGTTGAAGATTTTGCCGAGGCTTTGAAGACACAACAAGTACCCATCACTTTGATCGTTTTGGGCGTCGTAATATTATTGATATCTTGGTTTGGTTGTTGCGGAGCCATACGTGAAAGTTACTGCATGTCTATAACGGTAGGATTTACAATTTTCTCAAGTGTAAAATGAAAAGAAAAGCGAAATCTTTTATTTCTTTCAGTATTCCGTACTATTGTTCGTGTTAATGATCGGTCAATTGGTTCTTGTGACATACATGTGGTTGAATAAGGATAAATATCTGATAATCATGGGTGATGTGGTGGAGAAGGCATGGCAGAATCGCACCCGCAAAGGTGACTACATGGATGCCATACAAATAAGTGTAAGCGCATTTCAATTAATTACATATCAGAGCTGAACGTTTAGTATTTTATGGTCTCCTCTTCTGGCTCATTTAGATGGAATGCTGCGGCAAATCCAGTTTTGAAGACTATCGGTATCAGGGATATTTTCCACCATCTTGTTGCAAAGATGCTCAAAATTGCCGCTATGAGACGGTCTTTAAGAAAGGTTGCAAGCAAGCTTTTGTTGATTTTTGGGATAAAAATGCCGACATAATCAAGTACGCTGGTCTAGTTATTGCAGGCATCGAGGTTTGTTTTCATGCTTTGCAGTTTTGCTCAAGTGTTAAGAGAATAAAAAAACAAAATATTCTTTCTTACCTTTTTCCATAGTTTGCCGGGTTTATATTTGCCTGCTGTTTGGCTAATAATGTGCGAAATTATAAACGCCGTTCCGCTTATTAAACACCGGGAAACTTTACTTGTTTCTGCTTCGCATCTCTTGCTAATCTGTACATAATTCTGCGAAAATTATTTAAATGAAATTGATTTCGAATAATAGATTAATATGCAGACAATAATGAATAATCTCAGATATATATATATATATATATATATATATATATGTATATATATTTTTTTTTATATAAAGTCTCCCAATATCGCACACACAATACGCAGTACCTAAAAAATGTAATTGTAACAAAAGGTACAAACAGATGTATATTTATAAATTTAAGTATGTACACGTGTACATATACATGTAACGAAAATTATATTTAAAAACAAAACGAAAGAAAAACTCCATCTCATATAAGAAAAAATAAATACTTTTTGTTAACACTTTAACTTACTACACTGGTTGTAATCATTAAATGGAAACAGAGAACCATTTGCTTGCTTGTGTAATGCGGTCATTTAAATCAGCGATGCCCAAACTTTAAGCTTACCACGTTCGGCAAAATATGACGATCTAGAAATCTGATGAGGCCCATTTAAGATTTTAGTTCGAGAAGGGGCTTGATTCGCCTAAAAGTAGACTAAAATTGTTTATTTCATCCTACGGTTAGATAAGTAGGGTTTACACATCGACAATCGAGCTACCGCCAGCTTTATTAGGATTCAAGCAAAGAACTTCGTGCTCGCATTGAATCTTTTTTTACTCAACCCAGTAACTCGTCTGATGTTGATTTGCTGACATGCAGAAGAAGAAGAGGAAGAAGACACACACACCTTTGGTCAACAAACATATATTACAAAAGCAAATAAGCAAACTTGATATTGGATCAAAGGATGTTCCTTGCAATCATCTAAAAAGCGTAGGTAAAAGGACTTTGAAAGAAAATACCTGACAATTTTTTAAGGCAGAGCTTAAAGCGGCGCATACATCTTTAGCCACTTAGACAACTTCCGTAGAGAGGTAAAAAAATGAATTTCTTAATATCATGAATTTTTTCGTTTCATTAATCTAAGCGCTTGTTTCGAATACGACACACACACAACAAAAAATTAATTTTTTTTCTTTTTTAACGAAAATCTACCAGAAAATTACCAGGTGCGTAAATATGAAACCGGAATTTGCACGTAGTCTTAACGCTAATTGCAGGGGACTTTGCACATTGCTGCGTAGAGGGCATAGCAGCATTTATAGCTGGAACAGCCAGCAACGATAGGCAGTCGTAATACCAACACATGTCGCAGGCGAAAAATGCTTTTTCCAAAAATGAGAATGTCATGGTTTCTGCCAAATAAGAGCGTTCGCCGAGAGCATTTTTCTTCTTTGCCCGAACTAACCACATCGACTGCAATAGTGAATTGCTTTCGAAGGAAGACGATATTTTGTGTTTGTTGGGACCAGAAGACGGGCTGGTAACAACAGCGGCAGATTTAAACAATTTGGAATCGTACGCTGCCCAAAACACGTGCGAAACATTAAAAAAGGCAAAGGCTCATCCCAGCGCCCAACGGGAAAGTGTTGGCCTCTGCCACTTACTGAACAAAATCGACTCCTTCCGATTAATATTACTGTTTGTGTCGATCGAGAAAGCAGTTCCTGAGCAGCGCCTCTCTTCTCACGAAAATCTCTGAAAGTGTTCCGATGACTAGTTTGCCTTAAATTGTCAAACAGGTGGGAAAAATCCGTAGCTAGCGATGGACAATACTTCGAATAAAATATTGTTTATGATTTTTATATAATAAATGTGTATGTGTGCATGTTCTATAGAAAAATTCCGATTTCATATATGCCTACCTAATAAATAGGTATGAGTTTGAATTTGTCGAAAAAAGTACTAAAATATGCGACAAGCCCGTAATGAAGCAACCGTTACTTATGGTACAAAAATAGTGTAAATAAAAAATAAAAAGAATAAAAATCGTAAAGTTTTGTAAACAAAAAATATTAATTGACTCTTGTTTTTCGTCAAAATTGCAAGTGATTTCATTACTCTGACTGAGGAGAGAAAGAGAGGATTAGATGATGACCTTGTACTCTTTTATGAGATATTCTTTCTACGTACTAAACGTACTAACTATGGTAAGCTCTTTTCTTAGTGTTCTTAGTTCTCCTTCTTCTTGTACATGAACACTTGTTAGTGTTTACTTACAGACGTACAGATGGGTGGGCTTACATCAAGTACAAAAGTGCAGCGAACTTAGTTAGCCGTGCGAGTGGTGCTTTCTTGTTTTTTACTATCCGCGAAAGTAAATACAAACTTCGAATTTACGCTAAATAGGCGTAAACGACCAAAGTGTATGCAAAAGAATTAAATTTGCGGGTCGGTAATCAAAACGTCCAATGACTGCAATGGTGGAATCTCAGCGAGTGTATACTAAATACTTATGTGTGTGCGGCTCCCTGAGAACCAATGGAACTAAAGCGTACATCGGGTTTAGGTTGACTATGCCCAAGCATTACTCAGCGATTAGTTTACAAATTCTGTCGAATTTATGCACTCATCGTATGTTAAAAGTGTTTTCTAATCCACTATCTCTCCTCTCTGATGGCCAAAGGAGCTGTAGAGCACATCGATGTTAATTAGACCTAAGCATCTTCCAGTAATTAGTTTACGAATTTATCGACTTTCTGAATATCTCCGTAGGCCTGATAATCACAAAGACTTTGCACATACTTTGTAGCACTTCGCAGTGATAAAGGTGTTCTCTACTTCGGTAGTCAAAAGGCTAATTAGGTCGATTAGCGGCATCTCGAATTTACCTACAAGAGTCTAAATTAGAGCATCGAACATTAATAAAGACCCACAACTGTCGCCTAGAGCCTTGGTTGCAAGAAATGACAGCATCACTCGCTATCAACGAAAAGCTCAAATGCCGTAGACGCCGCGTATAAAAAAACGTCTTGCGGATTTAATATCCTTCCTAAATACTTTTAGAAAAAGATAATCCATATAGTTATCTCTCTAACTTTGTTTATGGCGCTTCGACTACTACGTTCTTCGAATTAATCTTATATCTACCGCTACGATCTTCGAATTAATCCTATATCTACCGCTACGTTCTTCGAGTTAATTCCATATCTTTTTCTTTTGTTTTTTTGATGGTCAGCCACTTGAAGGTAAGTTGATGTTTATGGCGAAAAAGACAATTACCCGAGGCGGACAGACTCAAGTTAAAAGTGTCACAGCGTGCTCTAAATCTTCAAAACTAAAACAAATGGATAGGAAGGCCGAGAAAGGCTGTTGCCCCCTTCTGAAAGATTGGTACTTTGAGAACGAATCTTTGTTATCGAATACTTGCACATAACTCGGACGAAGGTTCAACGCACACTTACTGAACGCGTTTTTTACTTTTCTCATTCATGAGCACGTGAACTTTTCGAGAACCTTATGCAAGAGTTGGAAGCTTTCGCCCATACCTCTATCTAATCCGATAGTTTCGTCCCTTCTTGCTTCTCCTTAAGTCCTTGGCCGTATTTTTCGACTTTTGAAATCGAAGTCCCGTTCACGGGAAATCATTCTTTGTTGTCCGGTCAATAATCTTCGTATAGCCCTTCCTGATCAGCACCGTGCCCCCACGTGTAGAATACATCTCCTGAGTGCCTGGACGAAAACTGCCCTCTGCGCTTTTTCCTATTAATACCATTGAAGTGAAAAAGGTGTTCATCATTTCACTTATGCGATATATATATATATATATATGTATATATAAATTGTCCGAGTCCATATATATATAGGTCATAAATTTTTCGAGGCATTGATTGAGGCAAGAAAAATGAAAGTAAAACTTGGGTTATTTGTGAAAAGTTTTCGTCTCCCATACAAAGAATAGGAATTAATGGATGGAGATGGTTATTGCTTTCATTTTGAAAAAAAAAAAACTTTGTGATGATGCAGAGCACCATTGAAATCATTATCATTATTACGTTTTTTTTTTCTTCTTCTGTTTTTTGCATAAGATATGCGGCATCAGTTTGTTTGGTGTTGGATGCGAGCTTTTAAATAAAATGAATCTTATTCCGGAATACGTCATCAAGTTACACATTTTGCAATTTGAGCTACCAAGTGTCGTCATAGCGGTAGGCATTATAACAACAATTTTTCCATTGGTTGGATGCATCGGTGCCCTACGCGAAAGTAAATGTTTTCTGATCAGTGTAATTATTATCCGGCAGGTAGTCCTGCCAAAAAAAATTTGCCCATTATTTGTATTCATTTAAAAAAAATTCATTTCTTTTTCTCTTTTTCCATCTCCGTTCAAGTCTGGAACATTATTGATACTAACGATTATTATACAAATGGCTTTATTTTGTTATTTATTGTGCTGGTCTGGCGAAGATATCGAACATGTTCTTAACATTGCTTGGACGAAGAACACGGACGATTTTAAGTACCCTATGGATGGTTATCAATTTTTAGTAAGTGAACATTTTCGAAAATCGTCCCTTGTAACAATGAAATCCTCCTCGATGCAGTTTGCTTGCTGTGGCTTGAAGAGTTATGAAGATTATCTTAAAAATTCCAAAAAAATTCCGAGTACTTGTTGCGGTTACTTAGCGGGCGAATGCGAAGAGGAAGTGTATAAGGAGAGACCGGGCTGCCGTCAAACGGTGGTCGAATACTGGGAATTGTGCATAAATGCTATTGAATTTATTGCCATAATAGCCGCTACTTTGGAAATAATGACTTTAACGATAACTTGCTATCTATTTAAAAAAACGAGCAAACTCTTTTGATAGTGAACTATGCGTTCACAAACAAAAAAGAAGGAAAGAAAGAAAGAAAGGCAAAAAGGGAAATTTTCTTCAATTTCTCTTTTCCTTTTTTCCCTTTCGTAAACTTATGTTCATCAAATGTATTCCATGTCGCATTTTTAGCTGAGCTGAATTCGAATAGTAATGAAAGTAATCAAATTGTTTTAAATGCCATGCCCAGAAGTTGAGAGGTAAAAAAAGGCTCAAAAATAATTTCATTATTTCAATTACTTTTCGGCTTCGGCTTCGGCTTCGGCTTCGGCTTATAGAAAGACAATAAAAATCTAATGTACGACATTGGAGGACGGACTTTTCGTCAAGTAATATGAAAATATTATTCCAAAGCAAAAATCACTTGGTAGAAACGATGAAAATGAAACAAACTAATGCCATTATGCTTGAACAGAGGAACTTGAATTAATTTCTTTCCTTTCCAATTTCGTTTTACCTCTCGTTTCCTTACTGTAAGGAGGCATACTTCCACGCTCGTTTTTGCCCTCACAGAGCACTCGCTCGGGCAAGGGGTGCTAGTATTAAGTATCATCTGATTTAAATTGAGATTCCGGTAAGGTTGAAATCCGTCTTCACAATACACTTGCATTCAATCGCAGTCGGTTCCTTTTGGGAATAGGCATCGAAAATTTTTGCTTTTAGCATACTATTGAAAGAAAGTTTGCTTCGAAGTGAAGTTTGCAAGACGTTTTACCCGACTAAGGTTAAGTTTGAAGGCTTCAAAATGCTGGGAATAACCAAAACACTTTCTCTTGCATTGCATGTATATCCGCTTTTAAGATAGGTAACAGAAGAGCAAGGATTTTCGCATTCACGTTGCGAAATGAAGTTTCCAGATTCTCTTGTTCATTGGTGCGTTGATGAAGCGCAAAACACTGCAGGTTCGTTCAGGAGTGCTGATTGCGGTTTCGCTAGCACTACCAGAGCTTTTTCTTCAAACAATTCTGGTTATCGGAAAGCCAGTTAGTCCAATGCCTATCTAACATATCATTTTCGCTCGTACTGAGCGTTAATTTCGCAAGTCGCTTGCATCCACGGATCAACTACAGGCATTCGACGGTCTCGTCATTTTCGAATGCAGTAAATCGAGCGAATTCGTTTTGATGCGGTAGCAACTTTCGTCTTCAGATAGCGCAAAACTAAGTTTTCAGTACTGGTTTGCTTTTACTCTAGCATGCAATTTAGCTTCAGATTATCTGGGGGCTGATTTCATTTTGCGATTGTAACTCGCCGCCAATTTTCCTCCTTTACATGGATTTCCCCCAAGTATTTGTCTCTAGGCCACCTCTTTGAGTCGAACACAGTCAAACCTGTTTGACAGGATTACTTTTTACCTGGCGAAAATATGGTCAAAACTGTCGTCGCCTATGCCAATTCACTATTTCTTTAGGTCTGGCAAAAATTGGCCTGCAAAACTCTCTTCGTCTATGCTAATTCATTCTCTTGAACTTTTTTCTTTAGCATCCTTGCTTTGTCATCGCTCTAAAAAGACGGGGACACCGATTACTTAATATTTGAGCGTTAGTGAGTGTGGACACCCCCGTGTCTATTAAGTGTTTATTAATGGCACGGCAATATATAATGCGCGCCGCCCATCGCCTTCGAAAGCACTTTTTCCATGAATATCTAAAGATCACTATTCTCCTGGAGATGCATATGTGTGACCCCGTAGGTGCGTTTATGATATGATATTAATCTTTCTGATTAAGGGGGGAGAGGCGCCTTCCTCTTTTTAGGCCAAAAACCGGGTTAGCTAGAACTTCATACTCAACCACTTTCGTCTCTCTTTCCCGGAATATGGATCCAAACACAATTCTAGGCCTAGTAGGCTAGCATTGCAGACCAGCTTACATTTGTAGTATCGGAAAACCTCAAGGAAACGATGTCGATACAACTGGCGCCACATTGCCGTACTTTCAAGAAAATTTACTCCTTCGAAGACTTCACTAGTAGCACACGTACAATGAAACATCATTCTGCAGGTTGTTTCAAGCAAGCATGTCATCCACTTTGTTCCATGATTACCTTGCACACAAAGCGAGCACATTGCCAATGCATTTTTATTATATATCTTTCAAACACGTCATTCTGGAGATTTGTTTTTAAACAATATTCGGTAACATATGGAACTAAAATTTTTTCCATTTATCGTTCGAGCTATTAAAAACTATTTTTTGCGGTTGTGTGTGTGAACGCAAATATTTCGAGCCGTCATGTGCTCTCATTTTACTGTGAAAATTGTTTTCTACTTTCTAAACATAGTGTTCGTGGTGAGTATATACTCGGTTTTCGCATTGTGCAGCGGTATAAGTAAAGTTAAATTGTGAGTGTAAGCATAATGGGTCCATAGTACCAATATGCCCGGTGGTTTTGCCACAAAAGTTCTTACTTAAGCGCTTAATTGCGAACCTAGTCCTTGAAGCCTACGACACCTAGTGGTATTGGGCATTGCTCAACACCGTCTTCCGATCTTTGGATGGATTATTTATGCACGCAGTCAAATACATAGGATTGGAAGATGCCATATGAAGGGGCCGCCACAAAGGATCTGTCTGAACTATATCGCTGCATGTACAGGATTACTTTTAGCGACCTTCCTCGATCTTTTCTAATTTGTAAAACGAGAACATTTGTGCTTGGAAGACTAAGGAATTTCTTTGCATACAATTAGACTCGGATTAGGAGGTCCGCTGTGATTTCAAATAAGCAAATTGCTAACGTTAATAGAAGGAACATTTTGTACCATTTGCAGATTAATTATTTATTTATTTATATTTTTTTATTTTATTTCATTTATTTAAGGCGTGGGGTGCGGCCGAGATTGTTCTGGGATGTTTTGTTTTAGAAAAAGTAAACCTCCTTCCGCATTACTCTCACGATATTGATGTTCTACAAACTGGAATTCCGTTTCTTCATTTTATGATAGGGTCTTCAACAGCTGTGACCCCACTGTTTTTAGTGTTAGGCGTAACACGCAGTAGTAGTAGTTGCCTCACTCTCGTAAGTTTCAATACGTTCGATTTGACATCGCTTTACCCTCAACTATGTAACACATTGGCATTCTTACTTTTTTTATTTCGCTGATAGTATGGAGTCCTAAGTTTACTGGTGTTTTTAATGCATATTTCATCAAGCAGTTATTTCTTTTCTGAACGTCACACATTCTCAAAGCACATGGAGACTTTAATCGAAGATGTCTGGTCTAAAAACACTGAGGAATATCATTATCCTATGGATGGTTTTCAAACTGCGGTAAGTGTTATCACATTGAACGATGGCATGCGTAAAATGCTTACAGTCGTGTATTTCTTTCCAACAGTTTGAGTGCTGTGGAATGGAGGATTACCGGGATTATGAGAAAGCATTGAGAAAGGTTCCAAGCTCGTGTTGTAGTAATACAGAAGACGGATGCACGGAGGATGAGTACCGTGCAAAATCCGGATGTCGCTCAACGATCATCCATTTCTGGGATTCCCTTTTCAAATATGTACTCATTAGGGGCATAATATTAGGCGGTTTAGAACTTGCAGTCATAGCTATGGTTTGCCAGCTGCACACAACATCCCACGATGTAATTTAGTCAAGAGCACCTACATCACACCAAAAAAAGTCAACGAATAATTTTGAACTCTTTTTCTAAATTTTCTTTGAAATTCTTCTTTCGATATTCATCGTCAAATCTTTTCAAAGCTATGCAAAAAAAATCTGACATTTATCGAATCCTTTGCTTTTCAAATTTGAAAATAAAATCCGATATATTTATATTTTGTTAAACGTCTAACGGTACTTTCACGCCGCTAAAAAATCAAAGCAATTTTAAAACTATGTTAAAAAAGACGGGCAATCTATATGTCCGTCTCTCAGTCGTAGTAGTGAATAAAGAAAACATGCTTTCAATTATGGCCATTACATCGTTTAATATCATTTAGATGAACATACGAAGATGGAGACAAGGTTTCTCAATATTATTATTATAATATTATAAACGATGCACAAATTTACGATATTTGATTTTATTTTGTTTTTTTTTTTTTTTGCTGTAAACTAAGAATTCTTTTAGAACTTAGTAAGCGCTCTTGGAGCTCGTTCGCGACGCTGATAGGAACATTTTGATAAGAGAAATAGGCTGACTTCAGCAACCAAAGCACCAAAGCAAAGAAAGAAAGAAGCGAAAGGCGAAAGGCGAAAGAAAAGGAAAAATTCCATAATTCTTTATTAACTGCAGGCGCTGGTCTATGCTTAGAATTGAAACGATTCAGAGCGAAAAGGCATAACCCAAGCGTGATTCTTTCGGTTCAGACTGAAGTTGTGAAAGTGAAATGAATTAGCTTAGATCTCCAAATCTATCCAGTAGCTCTAAATATTGCAAAAATGTATCAAATTGAAATTTTAATACGAGCTGTACTCAGACTTCAAACTTTCTTTTTTTGGTCGGCGTGCAAATGTTACTCTTTGTAAGTATATTACCAAATGTATTACCTGACAGATTGACTCCGATCCCGTGCTACCTTCACTGTGTGCTTGGGTTCAACATATTTTGTTTGGGAATGTTGGCCTTGAGAAAGGCCTGAGGTCGTAGCAGACTTGCATACGATTCGAGATATATAATAAATTTTAGTCATTTGGAAATTTAGACAAACAAGTGTTTAAATTAAATCCACGGTCTTAGTTTCCCTTAAAACCACATGTAGTCCTTGAATCCCTTATTCAATGTGACCAGTCTTAAGCATATATTAAATTTCTAATAGTCTGACATCACGGCGCTGAATACAATTCTTCAGCCGTCTTTGTTATAAAATATCAAAAAAGTACTCCTTATTGCTTTATATAGGCTGACTATTCATGAAAAGCTTTAAATGAGGAGGGGCTTAAAATCTGTGCAGTCCACACCTAATGCAATTAATTCATATATATATGAAATCACTACCAATTCTACAAATTGTTACCATAAACCAGCCAGAATTAGAGCTTGGCGTCATAGGAAACATTTTTTAGCGCCATTCGGCGCCAAGTTTTCCTCATCTCGTTTTTTTTACCCAAATAATATTTTACACTTTTGTCGAGAAATATTATAAATTAAAAAATTTTTTTATATATAATGAATTTTTCAGAGTGCGACTGTATATGGAGAACGTTTTGAAAAATAGGTCGATCGAGTCCATCGCTCTTGTACCATTTCATTAAAATGCTTCGAAAATTGCGCTCTACAGACTGAACAGAAGTATACCTAGATGGGCACAAAACAGAAAGAGAAACTTAAAACGTAGGTATCTATGTCAAATCCTTGTGCACACATCCCCACAAATTTGATATAGTGAAAATGCTTCTTGGGATTTGGCGTTTTTATGCAACTTTTATTTTTTTTATTTTTTAATTAAATCTGTGCACTTGAACTATGACTTTTAGGTTAATATAGGTTTTATTTCCAATCCTTATTTACGAGAACTGACCATATATGCAATGCTTCTTCTGAATTTCTCCATTTGAAGATTACGATTCAACTCACTTGACTCGATTGACTTTGCCTTTAAGTGCAAGCTAAATGAAATCATAAATTTCTACCTCATACTTGATGCTTAGAAATGGGCTGAAGCGCGATATCGTAAATTTAACATTAAACGAAATGAGAGATTTGTGCATTTTTTTTGAAGCTTAGAAATATGCTACAAAATTCTATAATTGTTATTATAAATAGCGAAAAAAATAAATCCTAAGACTAACGTCTTAAAGCACTAGCATCCTAAGGCTTTCGGTTTTATTAAAAAAGTGTAGTTTGTACCGTGTTTTTCGGACAATAAGACGCCTCTTTTTCTACAGAAAGATGGGCGCAAATTTTGGGTGCGTTTTTGGGGTCCGAGGGTAACATTATGAGTGATCAATGAGTGACAACAAATGAGTGAACAATGAAAGTAATACAAACGAGACGAGGCGTGAGTGAAAATGAACTGAATGTTCTTAGTACGAGTTAGAAATCCGGATTAGAGAGCCTTGACAGAAATATAGCTCGTTATTTGTGGTTAGCGTGAGCAAAAAGTAAACACTTAGGTATGTTCGCCTATACAGTTCGCTTAAGATAGTGATACGAATACAATCTCCTAAAAGACTGTTCCCTGAGAAAGCGCACCGTTCCAAACACTTGCTGGCTGCAGTTACAATGAATGTGTTTGCCAAACATTTTATAAAGCTCTAGATTATAATATTGAGTCAGTGTTTTTCTCTCCAATACTCGTTAGTCTCCCCATTTGGTGGAAAGAAATTGCCGAATAAACCCCATTATCATTTCTTTGCAGGCCAGCAGCTTATTATCCTTATCGAACGTACCTTTGCTCCGAAGTAAAGGATACAATCTATGTGCCTGTAGAACTCAAACTTTTCGTTGAAAATAACCGCCAGATATTTCAAATTTTTTCAAATTTTTTTTGTTGTTAGTTGATTATAATCTTTTGCGTGAAGTGTCTGACATTCTTGTGCAAGTCCTTACGCTTTCCTTTCATGACGATCACAGAGCATTTGTCCATTTGTTAGGCCTCACCTTTCAATTCAGGCAGAATTCCTACACTTTTAATATGATCGGGCCTTACGCAGATATTCTGCAACCACGTCACCTATGCCTTACTTCATTACGACATTTTCGTGACATTTCCGCGAGATGTTTTGCGTATTGTTGTTCATCTTTTCGGCAGCCGTGCTGCATGAGGCAGGTAAGTCGTCATGAATTCGGCTTTAACATTTGTGGAATTTGGCCTCTTAGAAATTCGGCCCGCCTTTATGCAAACTTAAATCATCAAATGGAGGATTTACGTGCAAATAGTTTACGGTCAAGTGATGTCTGATAGAAAGATGAAGACATTTTTTTCGCCTCCCACTCAAACTGCATCAACAAATTGAGAGAACTTCTGAGATACGAGTGAATTAAACGTGATATCAAAAAACAAATTTGCGGGCATATGCGGGAAATATTTGTTCATTTCGACGAAAACCAAAGAGAGGAAATTTAAATTCTTTGTTAATTATCACGTCAACATATACGCACGTACTGCGCTATTATTCTTCTTTTTGTTATGATTTCTTTAGGTCAAAGGGTCAATTCTTGAATAGGGTATGCAGATGGTTGAACTACTGATGTATTACGGACTAAGGAGAAGATAAGGTAAAAATTATATTCGGCTGTAACCGAATTTTTTATGCTCACCGTCGTTATCCTGAAAAGTCTAAAAAAGGAAAAATCTAATTTCCACATTTTATACCATCGGGTGGGCGTGGCGAATATTTTATATTTTTGTAGAATAAAAGTGGAAATTTTTATCGTCTATCCTGTGTAGTTTTTGAATAACGAACAAAAGACCAAGTAAAGCTGTTCTCTAGGCGTGTCTTTTGACTGGTTTGGACCATTTTCAGATTATTTTGCAAATTTATAAGCGACGTCTTCATTTTTGGGAAAGGGAGAATGATTATCACAGATACTACACAATTGGGCACACAAACAGAAGCACAGACGGACAAACAGACATGCTTAAGTGAATTTCAAATTTGACATTGGTCAAGAATGTATGTACCTTACGGACTTTTGGAAGCCTTCTTCTACTCGTTACAAGGGTTTTGCCAAAAATATTATGTTTCGATAAACTATAATCTTGGCTGCACATGACCGAATTTTTCTATTTTTATGCAGATACTATAGCATCGCCCATAGAATGCGCGCTCAAAGTCTTATGCGCCTATTTGTTGTAGCTTGTAAGCAATAAGCACAAAGTCAATTTTTTTTCTCTTTTGAAAAACTTAGTTTACTTGCTACTGTATGCGTTCCCTTCGACCGATTTAGCCGACTTGGCTGCAATGTTTTTAGCAAATTTAAAATCGTTTCTGTACTCAGGAGAATGGTTGCCACAAACATTACCCAAAGAGACAGACAGACGAACAAGCTAAATCGATTCAGAATATGAGAATGACCAAACACACACACACATACTTTATGGGGGCTTTGGAGCTTCCTTCTAGGCTTTGAAAACGTCTTGACAAGCTGAGTATATCCCGCGTCCTTCGATGATCGGTATAAAAGTTAATTTTATAAAATAACCTGGAAATAATTACCATTCGTCCTTGAAACACTCTATACGAAAAACCAAAGCTATTATTATTAATTTGTAATTCGCTACAAGTAGGTTTCGGAGCCATTTAAAAAATTATCTTAAATAAGATAATGCTTTCCGGTCGTGCGATCTAATTTGCTGATCAGAATCGTTTACCTTCTGAACTTTAACATTCCCTAGATACCCGTCCAATATTTTTTTAATACACTTTTTTTGGTTAAAAAAAAAAAAAAAACTTTGAGTTTCACCTTTTAATTAAGAATGCGAATGCGAACGCGAATGCGAGAAGCAAAGCAACTCTTTTTCCCATATTTTTCTATATTTAACTTTGACAAGACAGACAAGCTATTATGAGCATTGTTACAAAATTTTTATTGTTTCGAATTCTTACAACTGACATATCAAATTTTCGAACAAAATACGAAGACGCGATATTTGAATTCATTTATTAGCTGCTTACGCTTTCGTCCTACAAATCCAATCCAATGCATTCGTGTTTGACTGAACGACGAAATATTCATCGCATTTTTTATATCGTCAATCATATATTTGTGGTAAGTGGGTTTTTGTCAGATTCATTATATTATAACATCCAGCTACAGAAAAATACGGATGGAATGTTTATAAGAGGAGGAAGCTGAGGAAGCTCTCACGTATACGAAAAATTTTCCTTTATTTCAGTGAGTTAAAAATTTAAAAAGAAAGATTTTGTTTACCCTTTGCGTGAATAGGTCTTAGGAACCAAAAACTTTCGCCTAGAAAGATTGTTTAAAAGAGAATTTTGCCTTAACTTTAATCTTTAGAATTTTGTTTTGGTAAAAAGAATTCCTTTTTCATTAAGGTTCACTTTTGCTGTAAGCAGTATAAATATTGCCGATTTTCCGTTAATGGCCGGAAATTGGCGGATGTTTTGAATAGATCTCAAAAACCAGAATCTCCTGCTTCGAAAGATCATTTCATTGATTAAAAGAGAATTTTAACTTAGCTTTAACCTTTAGAATATTTTTGGTAAGCAAATGCTTCCCCATTAGCGTTCAGTTTGCTATAAGCTGCAATAACAGTGGAGACTTACTCTTAATAACCGAAAGTGCCTGATATGTTGAATAAATCTTAGGAACAAGAAACTATTGCCTCAAAAGATCAATTGATTGATTAAAAGAGAATTTTAACGTAGCTTTAACCTTACGAATATTTTTGGTAAGCAAATGCTTCCCCATTAGCGTCCAGTTTGCTATAAGCTACAATAACAGTGGGGACTTACTCTTAATAGCCGAAAGTGCCTGGTATGTTGAACAGATCTTAGGAACCAGAATCGCTTGCATGAAAAGATTGTTTGATTAATTAAAAGACAATTTTAACTTACCCTTGGTTTTTTTTTTTGTTCACGTTGCTGTAAGCAGCATAAACAGCGCAGAATTTTATCTTAATACACGGAAATGTCCGGATGTCAATCTATCTATTTCCTGTTTGGTTTAATTTCCCAAAATCTCCTTTACTCTGGCGAAATAATCAAATATTTGCTTTAATGTCATTAAACAAAGTTGTAGTTCAAATTCGTCCTTAAACACACCTATTGCCACTGGAACACTGGCACGTCCCCGAAGACGTTTTTAAGATAACAACATTTCAAAGCCTTATGGTCTACAGTAGCTATCCATTTGCGATTTGATGCAAGTAAATAAATTTTCTTGGTTGCCAACTGAGGTCTTTAACGTTAAGCAAAAAAAAAAAAAGAAAAAGAACAACAGTCGGGTCCTTGTTTTCTTCACACAGATGCCTTTGATGGTTTAACGTGGGTACACTACTTCGATGGTTTAAACCCACCCGATATGCCCGATGACACACGGGTGTTGCCCTCCAGAGAGTTAGACAATCCCTATAAGCTAGGGGCCTAAACTACACTGGAGAAACGAGATATATTTATTGGGTATGGCGCAATAAACCTGCTCTGAGAGCTGGACATACTAGCTTCTCCCGCGGTTTCCGCATATATGTAAATATGCAAGCTTCCCCCCGAAGTACCTCGGCAAGCACCACTCTGCAGTACACCAACACTGTCAACTCTACCCGCAGGTACTTGTGACATAGTGAGTGGATTCTTGACCCCGTGGAACTTAAAGTTAGACTCTGAAGCCTTTAGCCTTACTTTATACGACATAGCCACTCTTACCTTGTGATCAACGATACAATCCTGGCTAGTCTACACCAGACTAAATATATATTTTACTTGAATTAATTTCCATCCTTTTTGCTTGCTTAAAAGTTCACTTCAATAATCCGAAAATTTCACGTAATAATTTAAGCGAGCATAGGGCGACTCTGCCACAATCGTGAAATATTTATCTTTACTTGAATAAATTAAAGTGCGGTCGTATATAACACACAGACGGGCTTAAGATAGACCCAGATTTTATTGTACCGGTCGATTCAAAACCATAATCTGAATTGATTTACGCCTGTCCAACAGTCTGTACGTCTCATATCTGTCCTTGCAATTTTGTGTCCAAGCTGCAGCTCGCAATTTATGAGATATTTCGATCAAATTCGGTACATGATGACGTGTTTTCACCCAAGGACTCCCCATATAACGCCCTATTCTGAAAAGTCCTTATATGGAAAAAAATTGTAATTTCCAAAATTTCTCGGCAATAGTGGCTAAGTAGTAGTATTTTGGCATTCTAAATTAGTTTGAAAACTTTAGACCGGCTGGAGAAATTTTTAAATCCCCTCTCATATAGGGAAAACTGACGTCCATACGAGAACAAGGTATAATTTTCAATGCTTTACGCTGAATATTATATCATAATAGTAATTTAACATAAAAAAAAAATTAACTGCACCAAATTTGGACCATCTCGGCCTATTTTCTGTATCCTATTTTCTGCTTCTGTATCTGTCGTAATTTTATACCAAAATGTACTCTACAAAATCTAGACCGTCTATGCCTATTTTTGGATTCTGCCCTATGTAAGGTTTGAATTTGTATTACATTGAGTTGCGCTTTCGGTCCGCTTCCCCATAAATACGCACATAAAACATGACATTTATATATAAACAAAATATCATTTTTGTATTCTATAATAAAAATAAGAATTGTGTTAGACAATTTGCTGTAAGGTATTTAATGGTTGGCCTTGCCGGACTATAATGTTCTTACTTGTTTCGTTTAAGATATGCGGCATTTTTTTGATAGCCTTCGGCTCTGTACTTTTAAAACGCGCGGAAAATATTCACCTTCGTTCCACAGAATTTGGATACAAATTAAACTCAATATTAGTCGCCATCATTGTAGCGGGATGTTTAATAATTTCTATAGCTCTTTTTGGCTGTTGCGGTGCGAGATATAATAATGCCATAACCATTAACATTGTAAGTCCAGTAAAAGTCAAATTCTTATATCTCTTTGTAATTAATTCTTATTTTATTCTGTACTAGTATTCAATTTTAATGCATGTAATCTTCATACTGCTTTGGCTGTTGCTGCAATATCTTGTTTATGAAAGAGACACTTTCGAAGAAATGGCCGAGGAGTTTGTTAACGAAGCCTGGACGAAGAGAGACGATTCGATGGATTTAATGCAAATGGAAGTATGGACTTCGATTTCATTAGGTTCCTGCTATAAAAACAATTTATGCAAGAGTCGAAGTAGTCATAGCCACTAAATATTTTATCAACTTTCCATTTGTAGTGAAAAGTATCTCTCGGAGAATAGTTACCTTCTTTACAGACCAACCCGCCGCGTTGCGTCTTTCTGTAATTTTTAAACAATTTTTTAAAGATTTATCCGCACCTTTAACTTTCTGTTATTAATTCTACTCCGAGAGAGTGAGAGAGAGAGAAATTACAATCAAGATTTAGATGAAATTCCTATTGCTAGTGAAAATTGCCACATCCGCTTACCACGCGAACAAATTTAATACTTTTCTTCTCTTCGTAACGAATGCGAGGAAATAGATTAGAAAACTACAACACTGGAAGGTAACCAAGTAACTGAAAGTTACCTTTCGATTTCGTATTTAGCCGTCTTGGCGAAACAAAGCGAAAGTTAAATTTTTCATACGCGATTACCCCCCTATTTATACCCCGCACCCCTTGTGATAGGATAGGATAGGATATATTAAGTTTGTGCGGACGTGTGGAACACACAGAAGAACTTTTATTCACTTTATTCACTTATTAACCGATTCAGAATTGCTTTCTGAATCAATATAAGCCTGTCTGCCCATCTGTCTCTCTGGCCATCTGATGTCTGTCCATGTATCCTTGTGTTCAAGCTGCAGGTGGCAATTTTTAATGAGATTAGCGCCCTATTCTGACAAATTGTTGCATGGAATAAATTGCAATTTCCGGAATGTATCGACAAAAGTGGCTAAGTAATAATATTTCAGCATTCGGTTGGCCTTGCCTGACTATAATGTTCTTCAGTGTTGATATGTTAGTATATGCATTAGTATGCAATGGAATGTATCCATCTGTACATACAGCTATTCCTAGATATTTGAAAATTTGATTCAAGTGATGACAATTTTCTCATTTCAGTTTAATTGTTGCGGTGTTGATGGTTATGAGGATTACAAGGAATCAAACCATAGTGTTCCATTAACATGCTGTGGCTTGAATATTTTTAAATGCGCTTCGAATGAATATACCGCAGCACCGGGTTGCCGCGACGCATTCGCCGGTTATTGGGCTACCAATACAGAAATTATGATATTTAGCGGTCTAGGTATAGCTTATGTGCAATTTGTTTGCTTAATAGCTGGACTTTTGATGATGAAACAATTACGCAGATGTTCATCTACTTCATAATCTATGTTTGGCCCAAGACTACATACACATACGAAATCGCATAAGTGATTTAGAATTTTTGGCATTAAAATTGTTATAAATCAAAAAATACATTTCATTCCCATTTTGCATATGTATTTTCCTTTTTGTTTTTAATTTTTATTTTATTAATTCATTAGTTTCCTTAATTTCTGTACGTTAAGTTTGTACGGACGTATACAATACACAGAAGAATTTGAGCTAGAGGTAGACTTAACTTTCGTTACACCAATCTGAGCTGTTTGTCCGTCTGTCTGTTTGTCCGTAGAGGTAGACCCAACTTTTATTACACCGATCTGAGATGTGTGTCCGTCTGTCGGTTTGTCCGTCCGTCTGTGCGCCTGTCTTACTTTCCTGTATTTAACCTATAGGTCTCACTTGTACACCGACATGTTT
>KK499884.1:455032-647381 GCA_000688715.1 Glossina pallidipes
TATATAAAAGCATATTTTTCATGGGCATATTTATGGGGAAGCGCAAGTTAATGTAGTACAAATTTTATCCTTACAAAGGGCAGGATCCCAAAATAGGCGTAAATGCTTTAACTTTTATAGATTTCATTCCAAAATAGGCATAAATGCTTTAACTTTTATAGCTTTCATTTTTGTATGAAATTACTATTTTGGATCACCGATTTACCACTACGCAGGTACCTTCGCTGAGAAATTTAGAATTTTAAATTTTTTTTCATATAACGACTTCACAATAGGGCGTTATATTGGGAGTGGTCGAAAAAGTGGATCGATCCGAACCATTTTCAATAGCGTTCGACCTTGGGCCAAAGTATGTCTGTGTGCCGAATGTCCTCAATATATCTCAAAATAAATTTACATGGACACGCGCCAGACGGACAGACGAACAGACCGACAGACGCACGGACAGGCTTATGTCAATTTAGATTACGATTCTAAATCGATCTGTGTAATAAAAGGTGGATCTATCTTAAGCACTTCTGAGTGTTACATACGTCCGTACTAACTTAATATACCTTGCACCATAAGTGATGTAGGGTATAACAAGTAAGAACGCTACACTCGGGCGAGAACAACCTTAGATACCCTACGTCACTCCGTGATACATTCTTTTTATGTAAATACGTAATTTTCATGAAAATCCCCCCACTGGAGAATACTCAAACAACAACAGACCTGTCACTTTTTTATTTTCTCTCTCTATCAATCCCTCTTCCTCTCTCTTCCGTCATATATAAGGTGCGGTCTAAAAAATAGACCTTTGTGATCCATATTCTCTATGGTTGATTTCCCAAGAACAAAGTTCTATCATAATTTATTGAAAATTAACCCTTTTTGACGGTTGTAACAACCAGAATGATTTCAGATACGTCCACCTTTTCTAATACCGATCGATTCAGAATCGTTTTCTGAATCATTTTCTGCATCGATTTAAGGCCGCCTGTCTGTTTGTCTGTCTGATGTTCCTCCATATTTCTTGTGTGTAACCTACGGTTTTTCGAAATATTTTCATGAAATTAGCTACATTGACGTGCTTTGGACCAATATCAAATATGGTTTGGGTCGGAGCACTTTTTCGACCACACCTCATATTACGCCTTATTTTGGTAAGCAAATTAGAAGAAAAAATGTCGTAATTTTTAGAAATTCGTGACAAAAACCGCTTAATTTCAGCATTTTAGGTAATTGTGAAAACTTTGGATCGCATGGATCAATTTTTACACCCCTTGCCATATAACAGTTCCTAAGGAAAGTAAATTCTTGTATGGGAAGAAGGCCTAATTTTCAATACTTCTTGATAGAAGCTAAATTCTAATAATAATTTGGCATAGAAACTCTCCTTACCGAATTTGGACCACCTAGGTATATTTTTTGGATCACAATCCCAAAATATGAAAACTGTCTAATTTTTAATATTTTATGATGAAAATGTGTCCTTAGTAAATCAAACATAGAGAATTTGGATCACATAGAACAATTTTTTTGATCCTGATATACAGAGGGGTTGCCATGGCGACAAAGCTTTATTTGTAGTTCGTTACGATGGAAAAACGCATGTGGAAAATAAAAAATTTTTCACAAGTAAGTGAAGTTTGCTAAATTTAGACCAAGTTGACGTTTGGATATGTCCCAATATCGGGGCTTTCATGAAGATTTTGCGTTTACATAAGAATAATGTATAATATTTGCTGTATTGCTAATTAAAAGAAGCTGTGTGGGATATGTAATGGTCGGTCTCGTCCGACTATAGCATTCTGATTTCTTTATGGTTTTAATGAAATAGACGTAAGTTTCATTTGTTGGAAACTTAAAAAAGTGTGTTTTGTGCGCCATTTGAGGGAATAATTTATACCTTCGCGTAGAGCTTGAAAATAGTATGTTGGAGAGGTTTTGGTTGAACAAATGCTTGGAGAAAAGGTGCACGTGAAAATCCTGACAAGGAATTAACTTTATTTGGTTGGCGGAAAAATTTCGTCGTCTTTTACTATCTGCGGGCAATTGTACTTGTAAGGTCAAGGCAAGCAGATGGAATGGGTCACTTTTTTTCGTGTACCTGTAGAGGTGTATAAGAGAACTACTTTTAACACTCTCCATCAGCTAGCTGCGAAGCGCAGTGATTAAGGCCCATTTAAGACATTGCATCTGATATAAGCTCTAGAAAGAAAGCAATGCATCGGTTGCTTGTGAAAACTTATGCAACACGTTGGGAAGTGAAATCGTAAATGTTCCGACCTATCAAAGATAGTTTGTCAAATTACGTTGCGGAGATTTCAGCCTCAAAGATGATCATCCATAGAGGCGATAATGACATTTTGCCGTCCATGTTGTGGAGGTATGCACTTCTAGCTACTGTGCAATTGCCAAGGAACTCGGCACCCACCATTCGACTTTCGATGAGGAAGATTCGCACAAGTTCAAGTGTTTTATTTGCATGTTTGTTTGCATTTGCTGCCCTAGAAGAAGTGCATGACACTTTTTCATTAAATAGATGATCAGAACCATTTATCAACTGAACTCTAATATCCTTCTAGATAATCGTTCAATTTTGACATAATTAAGAAAATTTCGGACGTTCGTTAATCAAATTGGATTTTGACAGTTCCGTCCAGTGATGTTTTAAAATGACTTTTTTTTTTTTCTTAATTATTATCTTTTTCGCTGATATTTATTGACCTATTAATTGAAATAAAATTGATTGAGATAAAAAGGAAGAAATAAAATAAAAATATCTGGCTTTTCTCTTGAATAAATTTAATGTTGTCATGTGTAAAAAATTTATTGCTTGGTTTTGCGATTGTATTTTTTATATAATTAATTTAATATTTGTGGTAAGCAGCTCTTCGTCAAATGTCACAAAAACTTACGTAAATAAAAAAAAAACTAATTATCATAAATAAGAAGAAAGAAGGCTGGAACAGTTATAGTGTCATGTAAGAATCCGTCAAGTATGTGAAAGATATTCCGAGCTCCTAGCGAACGCAAAATAAAGGAAGAATTTCAGTAGAAATCAGATTTGGAAGACTGGGTACTGCAACTTTGCAAAATCTCTTAATATGCGAATACTTCACGTAGTTTGTTCGCTATCGCAGACATCGAGTTACAACTTGACCGAAAATTGGTGCAAAAACGTTTGCTAATAATTGGACAGGTAATCGCTTTGTAGCCGCCGATATTTGTACCGTCAGTAGATTCACCATTCATCGGCTTTCTTTTTTAAAAATTTAATTCAATAAATAAACAGACTATCTGCGGGACTCATAGTTAGTAGTAATTGCCTCTCCTTTCTCAAGCTTCTCAAGTATTTGACGATAAATAAACAAAATAGAGATCGAGATACTTTTCCTCATTAAACATAATAATAATAATTTCCTGCCTAGTTCCCTGACTACCACGTACCACGTACAACGCATATATCTTGAGCGGCTAATCACTTATTGATTGGGCGCAAAGCTTGCTAGCTGCAAGCAATTTCTATCTCTTTCTACGTTCTCTCTGACCATCGCAGTATTAAACGTCTAAGTGAATCATCGGCCACTTAAAAAAAAAAAGAAAAGATCGGGTCTTATTGAGTTTGCTCAATTTTCAACCAGTCTTTCGTGTGCCGGGAAGCGTATTTTGCTAACTGCAATATGTAGCTTCAGACTGTTTCAGCGAAATTAGCCCATGATAAATATCATAGCACAGTGTCTTATTTTACCATAGTTTCGTGGGAACAATGAGGCACGTGTTACGCGGATGTACCATGTTGAAGTGAAGTTCTTGCAAATATGAAGCGATAGGTCTGCTTAAACGTGGACATTAAACGTATTGTTTACTTCCAAATTTTGAAAGATTACGAATAATAATGAAGAGGCGGACAAGTCAGTGAAATTGCAACGAGTGTTGTGCACATTATGAATAAAATGAAGGAAATACGCCAAATATTTGGATATGGAAGCTTCAATTTTTAAAAATGGAATCAAGTGTTAGGGTTTCCTGACAAGGCATTGCTAAATCTTATCATACAAAATGAAAGATTTCCAACCTCCCATATAAAGCGAACATTCTCCTTATTGCATTAGTTAGTTCTGAATGGCAGCTGAATGTATTTCTTAATCAAACAGTTTTCGTGTTATCCGCCAGGATCACAAACATCAAAAACAATTTGTTCTCATATGATTTATTTATATATATATATATACATATTTGCATTTAAGTTGTGCGGCTTATTTTTAATGATTTTCGGATCAGTTATTCTTTACGCCATGGAATCTATTCACACATTCACTGAAGAATTTGTAACTAATATCAATACAGTGCCAGACGTTATTATTATACTAGGATTTGTCATAGCTGTTATATCATTTTTTGGATGCGTTGGTGCTAGATATAATAATGCCATACTTCTCATCATTGTAAGTATTACAAAGGTGAACATATGTTAAATTTTTCTTTTTTTTTTCTAATTCATTCTTATTTTATTTTTATAGTACGTTATCTTGATGAATCTAGCCTTCCTCGTGCATTTGTTATTGATAACTTTCTTTTGTGTGAAACAGGATGCGTTACTAGAGCTCGCGGCCCGATTTATTGATGACATTTGGGAGCACCACGACGAGTCAAGGAATGCGATGGATGCTTTACAGCTGGCAGTAAGTATTCTCTTTTCATTAAATCCTTGCATTAGAATCAGCAATCACCGGCCATCAGAACAGAATTTCCCTTTGTACCGTAAAGTATTAATTGACATATCCATCTGTTTCGAAAGTTCCACTTTGGACTGTAAACTATGCACGTATGTTATATTAGTTTAGTAGTTAGCTGAAAATATACAAAATTCACTTATTAGTCAATCGTAGGCAACAATTTTTAGATCTTAGCAGAGGCGAACAAGGAAATTGGAAAATTAAAATTCGTTTTTCTTAATGTAGCTCCAGTAAAGAAGAAGGCAGTCTGCGTCCTTCTTGATCGCACTCATATATAGACATATATTTATTTGGCCTCTAAGTAGCGACATTCACATCTCCTCACAACTTACTCCTAAATATTTAAAGACTTTCCTCAACAATTTATTTATATCTTGCAATCGTTGCAGTTCAAATGTTGCGGTGTTCACGGTTACGAAGATTACATAAGAAGACTTCAAAAAATTCCGTTTACATGCTGCAATTTAGACATTGAGACATGCGCTGTGGAGGGATATAAAAACGTACCCGGCTGCCTTGACGTGTTTCTTGATTATTGGGATACCAAGTTGCACGTTATACTTTATAGTAGCCTAGGCATAGCCGCCGTGCAAATGGCTTGTGTTATAATTGGCGTTGGAACTGTGTATAAATTACGTAACGTAATAAATGATTAAAATTTTCTTAATGGACAAATGAAATAAAATTTTAAGTCGAAAGGAATTGTTTTTTTATGACAGCAAACGAGGAACATTTGATGAGAAAAAAAAACGAAATATTTAAATAGTAAGGAACAAGTTGTGAAATGAAACACGTCATGTTTCTCTCACGAAACTTGAATTTCGACATAGCCCGACATCACGCATCATAGCCCACTTAACTTACGTAAAGTACAATTTCGAGCAATGAAAATATATATTTACTGCAGCTAATATATAAATATTTTTTTTGATGCCTTGTACGATATCACAAAACAAAACTTTGCTAACAACGTAATGTCGGTCATATGTAAAAAAGTTCCACTAAAAGGCCACTATGTAAAAGAGTTCGTTAAGTTCTTCTATACATGTGTCAAAAACTTGGCTCCGCTTAAATCACTCTTTCATTGACTTCCATCCTAATACTACGGGATTTCAATTAAAGCCATTTGCCATATAACGAACAATTTCAAAACGCAAACTTTCTGTAAACTGCGATCCACTTAATAATCTTTTAATAATTTGCGATTAAATTGTATTTAAACATTAGGTGCTTGCATGTATATAAATGTTTACATATATTTAAAATATGCGATGCGGCAGGGATGATGAAGGATAATTGACGACAGTTGCTAGGTATGGAAATATGAAACCGGAATTCGACTATCGATGACCTTAACACGACGTGCAGAGGAAGTGCATGCCTGAAGTTGTCTTTTCTTATAGCTTGAACATCTGGCAACAATAAGCAATAGTAACATGAACAACACATAGCGTAATTCAAAAATACTTTTTTTTCAAAAAGGAAAATTTTAGGTTTATCGCTAAATAAAAAGCCTGGTCCGAGAACAATTTTTCTCTGCTCAAATAACCCCAAAGAAAGTCTTGATTGCTTTATATTGTAACTGAAGATGAAAAATGGATCTATTTAGCGAAGCCGCGCCTGTGTGCCACCCACATTGCAAGACTGAATCGCTTTCGCAGGAAGACGATACTGTTTGTTTAGTGAGGCCAGAAGAGTACGCGGTCTGCTATTAACTGTTAAGGAACACTCACAATCAATGTTGAGACTTCAGAATTGTTTTTCTCTCATTGCTCCTTGCATTGTACTCATGCGCTGATTTGTGCATAAACGAATGCAAACAGAGGCATTCATTGCGCTTGGAAATATTAAATCCTTTTTGTTTTGTTCTTCTACGTATATTGATCTAATATTTTTTTTAAGAAATTAAGAGAGTGAGAGGACTAAAGAGAAAATACGTAAATACGGAACTTTAGGAAATCTTAAAAGTTCTTGCACGGCTTGAAAATCAGCTAAGGCACCACGTATAATAGCCCTGAGATTAGCCCTACCTTTCAAAAGGAATAAAATTTGGTCTTTTGCTCATTACTCGTAAACTATTGCAGGTAAATGTACAAAAATTTGAACACACGTTTAGTGCTCGTACAAAAATTCTCCGAGCAAAACTCAATATAACCTGCACGTCTTTGGAAAGGCTATTAATGGAGGATTCACTTTATTCTAGTTTCATTTTTGTCACAGTTGATGGCTTGTCCGCATTACCTAAGCAACCTTTGGCTTTATCAACCTCATTTCTGACGTAGTGTAAACATATTGTCCTTTCAAATATTAATTAATTTACATAAAGACATGTTTTGTTCATAATATTTTGTAAAAAAATTCTCGAAAACTTTTATTTTAACTGTATTTTGACTTCGTTTAACAAAATTTTGTTAACGATGTAACAGAGCTCTGCAAAAAAATGTGTTGGTTTATATCTTTGCTAATTATATTTAAATATAATTTCATGCCCTTCCCACGATGTGAGATTTGTCGTTATATATAGTTGATCCTGGTGTAGTTTGCGAGTAATAAGCAATACAGTCAGTTTATTCGCCTTTGTTAGCGAATATAAATGCTGCAGTGGGATACGGCTAACCATTAAATACCCTACGCCAGTTCGCTTAATACGATTTAAATAAAAATTTATGTGAGAAGTGGTCGAAAAGGTGAGCCTGTCCGAACCATTCTCAATAGTGTTCCACCTCGGACCGAAAAATGCCTATGTGTCATAGTCCATCAAAATATCCCAAAAATTGCGATATGTAGATTGAACGCAAGAAAACTAGCCGGTCAGAGGGGCAAAGACGCGGATCTCTTTCAACTCCTTGTACCAGAAATGATGTGCGCGAGTTGTCCACTATTTATTTTGTATTGTGTGCGTGCCCTTTGACCTGAAGAACTTTCAATTCGTTTGCTAAATTTAAAGGCGACATCTTAATTTTTGCGGTCTTGTGAATGTCCAGCAAAGTCATTATAGAAAAATCGACTTACAATTGGAATTTATGGAACCATTTTCAGTATTGGAAACGCTTTGAAAGAAAGGAATGAAAGGCTCTAAGCTTTCTGTGCTAGGTATTAAAAAACAGTTGGCCCGCCAACCATTACTACCAAATAATTGGAATTTTCCTGTGATAGTAGGGATATGTAGGCCTTACTTGGTATTGAATTCCGACACCAGATGGTCAGACGGGCAAAGACGCTTAGATCGATTCAGAAAATTGGTTAGGTATAATAAAAAGCGGATCTATTTCAAGTCCTTCTGAATACTGTATGCCTTTGCATAAACTCAATATAATCTTGTGCCATAAGTCATGTGGGGTATAAAGCCTACTTTTTCTCTATTTATTTTGTATTATGGGCGTGCCCTTTGACCTGAGGAACTTTTAATTCGTTTATTTAAAAACATCTTGATTTTTGCGGTTGAATGAATGTCCAGCAAAGAAAAGGAAATACTAGACGTGCCTGGATCGACTTACAATTTGTTGGAATTTATGAAAGCATTTTGAGTATTGGAAACGCTTTGAAAAAATGGAAAGGAAAGCTTCTAAGCCCTCTGCGCTGGTTATAAAAAAATGCTTGGTTCACCCACCATTACTGCCAAACAATTGGAGTTTTCCTGCGATAGTAGAGATATATAGGCCTTACTGGATATTGAATTCTTTTTCTTTCTAAGCTCAATAAATATGAATGAAATTTTTTTCATTCTATATAAGCATTGTATTTTTTAATGTCCGCGCTATGCGATAGTTACCTATGAAGTTTCATAGAATAAGTATGTGTAATAGGTGTATGTATGTATGTATGTATGCATATAAAATGAAAAAAAGACTTCTAGAATAATAAACCATTTTTTTAGCATTCAGTTATAATTTAGATTTCATTTAAATACGTATCGTTTTGAATTGTGTTAAAACAACGAGCAAAAAATAAATAAATAAATAATTAAAAAAAAAAGCGCTGATAATAAAAATAAATATTTAAGGAAATTTTAAATTTTAAATATTATCGAAACAATGGATTGCGGTGGTGTTTTAGTGAAATATATATTATTCGTATTTAATATACTGTTTGTGGTGAGATATCTCAAGATAAATATATGTTATGTGTTATACACACATGAATATATTTATGTTTATAAAAACACTTTCTGCCTGCTTCTATACTAATTAAATGACTAATTATTTAGTGAGAAAATTGCTTCACAGTATGTTAGATATTTGAAATGCATATTCTTGGACAAGCAACGTGTTTTCAAATTCAAATCAATTTGTTGCGTGTTCAATATTCAAAAAAAAACAAAATGTCATGCGTTACTTCTAAATGACAAAATATAGCTGGAAATTACTAAATAATGTTTTAAATAATTATTTTACATATACATGTAATCGTATTGGTGTTTAAAATTTTCCCTTAAAGTGCCTTCTATACTATTCAAGTCGATCGAATTGATTCATTTATCAATTTGTAGCGATGGCTATGTTCGATTTCAAAAATAAATACGAGTCTTACTGTCGGCTTATGAGGCGGATTTTTAAGAGTCTATACGTCGCCTCATAAATATTTTTTAGTACTTTTCTAATTGTGGGCGGGTCACTTGGTCGTTCGGAAATGTTCTTAGACTCACCTTCCGAGAGACTTAGGAAACATTTGCTATATATTAAGACCGAATATTTTTTTATACTCCCTTCTCAGACTTAGGCTTAGGAAATCTTCGTGAAGTACTAAGGCCAACATATTTTGTAGACTCATCTTTCAAAGATGCTTAGAGAGTATTTTCTAATTATTAAGACCGATATTTTTTTTAGACTCGCTTATCAGGGGGACTGCGAGAGAAATTGTTTTGTAGACTCATCTTTCGTGTGGCCTTTCGTTCAGTTTATAATTTGTAAAAAATTATCACACATGATATTGCGGTTACTTTTCTGGATGCAAATTTTGTCAATGCGTTAGTGTCCCGAATTTTGGATCAGCTGCGTCTTCCCTACCCAAGCAACGGGACTTCTTTTTGATTGTGCGAATGAAAGGCACATCGTAGTAGAATTCGTTCTGAAGGCGAAAAGCGTTAATTTTGGCCACAGGACGACCTCCAAATTTACAAATATTTTTTTGCTTTTCGGCATTAATAGTTAATTTAAGGTATAGTGAACAAGTAAAAAAGCTATATGGGACCGCAGTCCGCCATAAAATACCCTACACCGCCCAGCAGTTAATAAAATAACGAATTTTCAACGTAGGATGTGAAATGGGAGGTGATCGAAAAAGTGGAAAACTACTGGGTATCTCAAAAAGAGCGGCTTGTAGATGGACAGAAAAGCTTAGACAGATTTAGGAAGTGGTTCTGCATCGATTAGTAATAATAAAAGGTATCTCTACCTCAACTCCTTGTAAATACTAAGTATATCCGCACAAACTTCATATGCCCTTGTACCGCAAGTAGTGTAAGGTGTAAGATTTTAGAAATGCAATATGAAATTGTCAACGAATCGAAATTCAAAGTTCAAATGAGCCCACTTGTACGGATTAGGTTTAATTAAATATCCCTTACAAGTCTTGGTTTAACTTATTGTGATCCTGAGTTCCATAATATTTTATAAACATATGATACTCGTTCTCGACTCGTTAACCGTTTAATAAAACTTTTGATATATATTTTCTTCAGACTTTAGAATAATAGAAGTGTTTTGCCCCCTATACGCGTAAAAAAGCATCCATTTTTGCGGCATCTCTGATAAATATTTGTGGGCGTTGCAAACTTAAGAACAACTGCAACGTATGCTTATCTTTTTAACTAGAATTACATTTGCTTGCATTGCAAAAATTACTTAAATATCTACCCATGTCTTATATATTTTTAAATTCGAAAAGGCTTAGTTGATCTAAAAATATTTTGTTTACTTTAAACAGATATTTTCTTATTCTTTTTCTTTTTCTTTTTTTTTTTTTTCCTAATAAGAAAAAGCTCTTCGTTTATTATTCGTGCATTTTGCTTAAATCAGCATTTACTGCGCAAAATTTTTCAATTGTTTTATGAATAACAGAAGTTGTGTTAAAAAAGTTCAGCTTTCAGCTAAAATGATAGCGAATGCACTCATCATATGTGATCATCGATGTAATAGGAGGAATTTTATTTTTATCTTATCAGGAGTTATGATAAACAAAAACCAAAAAAGAAAAGAGAAGAAAAACTAATCGTCTCACTCAAAAATAAATGCTATTTAAATAAAGTAGAAAATAGAGAATATTTACAGGGAAGATTAACTTGTAGCTGAAAAGCAGTAAATTGATGAAAATATAGTCCGTCGTTGGTCATAATATTTTTCATTTTCGATCCATGAGAAATAATGGCAATTAGGCGGCCTAAGATGTGGAGAGTACAGCTAATATGCTAAGAGCTCTTGCATCCCTCCGATGCCTTGCCTTGCCTTGTCTAGCTTAGCTAGATATAAAGGGGCACAGTCTTAGGCCCTTGCAGTACACGAATCTATTAAATTTTTTTTCGGAAGTAGGTAACACTAGGACCGGCTTGGATTTATTTATCTATGTGCATTTTATTGCAGGAATCCATTCTGTCTCGTAGCCCATGTGCTTATCTGTCATCTGTATTTGCATTTTTGTATTTGCGAGCGCTTCTCTAAAGATATTTTAGTGAAGTTTGGTACCCGCTGATATGCTTCGGCCTAAGCTCGAACTCTTTCGAAAATTCATTCACATGCACTAGAATGCGGCCCCTCCCCAAGTCTTTCTATCTTTTACCAATTCTTTCTAACTTTCAACGCGGTACACGCATAGAGCATATCCCATATCGGATCATTTTCTACGACCCTTTCCCATACAATATCTAATCTCCAAAAAGTCGTTGCTAAGTACTTTAGGGTGCTTTATAGTTGCGCTTGTTTGTCTATAAAGTTTTTTCCTTACTTACGCAATCTTAGTAATTAGCGGAACTTTATCATAATACAAACACAGAGCATTGCATCTTATGAACTTCGTTTTAGCTTTTTAAAGTTCCAGTTACTGTTCACACATTTGTTCAATGATTTTTTTCTACACATTCCAAGAAATTCAGATTTCATTAAATGCTCTCTCTGTCATTTTGGGATTATGCACAAAGAGTTGTTAGAACATTTTCATAACCATTTTTTCTTATCAGTCATAATGCGATAGAAAAGCCCTCCTTTGATATCTTTGAAGTAACGATAACGAGAAGATAACAAAAAGTCACCGTTTTCTCATAAGACCATTCGCTCTGTGTTAACGCCAAAACTTGTGCTTTTTAAAGTAATGACTCATCAGCATTTCGAGCTTTTATATCCAACAACATGAAATTGGGAAGACATTATCCAGAGAGGAGTTTACACAAACTATATAAAGTATATGTATTTCTTGACAATATGAAACATGCCCATCTGTCCATCTGTCCATCTGTCCATGGTCAGCAGTCTCTTAGACTTCAAAGTTGCCAGAACCTCTGAAAGCCCCTGCACAAAGTTCGGTTTTAAAATGTGGACCCCATTGAACTAATGATTCATCAGCATTTACAACTTTTACACCGAACAGCACGAAATTTGGGAGATTTTATCCAGAGAGAAGCTCTCACAAACTTTATATGTATTTTTTGGCAATATCAAGCGTACCTATCTGTCCGCGTGTCCACTTGTCCGTCTGTCTATGGTGAACAGTCTCTTAGGCTTCAAATTTGCCAGAACCATTAAAAGCCGCACTGAAAGCCCCTGCACAAAGGTTGGTCTTGAAATGTGGACCCGCCTAGTACGACATACATCCACAAGATTTTTTCAACTGTTTTCAAAAGCAAAAAAAAAAACAAGTAAAGAAATTATACTCGGATTTGGTCGTGAGTATAAAAGATATCGACCAACCTTTCCTTCAAAGAAACAAAAAAAAAAAATTGGAATTTGAACATATTTTCTTTATTTCTCATGTTGGGTTTGAGAATTTTTTTACCTAAGCTTCTTTTAATATTCAACGAGTTTCTATAGTAATTTCAAGTGATGGAATAGCACTTCCTACAGACCTTGTTTTAAATGATCATCACCACCGTGTTCAAAAATCGTGTCAAAAAAATTTGGCTATATTTCAATGTGTTAATGTATACGGTTTGATGGTGAAGATAAAACGTGAAAAGAATTTGAATTTGAAATGGAGGAAACAAACAAATACTTTTTGAGATACTCCGCTCTCGAACTATTGTGAGTGTGAGCAAAATGAGGGGATTTTTCGAAAGCTTAAATTAATTTAAACAAGTAAAAACACTGTAGTGGGCTACGGCATACTATCAATGCCCTACACCACCTTACCTTAGTTATTCATATAATGAATTTTCAAAATAATGCGTAACCGGAAACGGACTATCTTTTGTCGTTGGATCAGAACACTTGAGTGTACAAAATTTCATCATTATTTCTCAAAAATAGCGGCCTGTAGATTGAAAACAAAGAGGACACATGGACAGAAAAGCTTAGGTGTCTCTATCTCAAATTCTCCTGGATACTACGTATATCCACAAACAAATTACGACTTGCAGTTTGAAGACAAGAAAACAAAACGGACGGACGGACGGACAGACAAACATAATCGGTGTAATGAAAGATAGGTATATCTCACCTTTTTCTGAATGTTGCGTACTTAATATACTTAATATATCCTTGTGGCACGAGTGATGTAGGGTATAAAAGTCTGTATGCAATGACATGTTACTCGACTTTTGTTAATTGAAGAATTTTCAGAATAAAATAAATGAGTGGACAATGGGCGGTAACATCGGTAACTCACTTTGGTTATGCATACGCTTCCTTACTTATCTGTAATCAACAAAACGACGTTTTAGTGAACCTTTTAATCATATTTCTGTATATTAGTACTTAAGAGACTCATACAAGTCCATAAGTGCTCTTCAGTTGTATATGTAATTTTCATTAACTCTCTGCGAAAAACAATGCTTATCTACGCGGATTAAACGATGACGAAAAATTAGTGCCGAGTTGCTTTATTTCGCACACACCTAAATCTTACTCACTATATGCGAAATATTTGCGCGTTATTTACTTACTTTTGTAATTGCACAAGGTTGAGTAATTAATATGACTAATTACTACTGGAAAGTATAAATATAAAGTTTTTAAAAACAGAACAGACAGAACAGCGGAAAAGAAATTAATTTTAGATTGAAGTTCAAGTATTTAAAGCTTTCCGTTATCTCCCGCTTTACTTTATCTTCTTCTTTTCGGATGTTAATTAAAAATTCTATGACGTCTTTTAACGAACTGGAAGCCGATATCCATATTTTAACGATTGCTCTGCAACCTTGAAATAACTCAGAGTTTTTAAGAAGCTTGTAACCAACAATCGCATTTTCTGCTGTTTTATTAGAACATTTTCATCTTTATTCGTTGCATTGCTTAGCTTTCCCTGCTCCCACAAAACTATGTAGTATTCAAGGTGAAGAAAAAAGATCTTGTGATGACTTCCTTGGAAATAAAATTATTGAAAGTAAAATGCGTTTCGGTAGACTGGAAATAAAAGCTTCTTCTAAGCAAAAACATTCTGGCTAAAGTCTCTGCCAAGAACTACTATCTCTCGAGAAGAAGAACTTCTCCTAGGAAACACTGCTTTCAAACAAACCCCTTTTTGCAAAAGTTCGTTCATTAAGGAAGGAAGTTGTTCAAGGAAATTTCGTGCTGAAGAAAATAAAAATCTTTGTCAAGAAAAATCAATTCCCCAACGAAGTTCTTTCTAAAGTAATCCTTTCCGTAGAACCTAATGCGATTCGTAGCATTTATAGTGTTTTCCCGAGTTTAAAGTAAACTAACGGTTTTTTAGTAGAGCTATACTAAGGAGATTTGCAGATACTTACTATCAACCTTCCTAACGTATGATCCAGCCCATCCCCAGTTGCTTTGCTTGAGTGCAGGAAGACTGTACAGAGAAAACCAAAGACTGAATAAAATGACTTCAGACGTTTTATGGTTGTCGACCATATCATGTTCATTGTAACTGTATTAGTTGAGAAATGTTTCCGTGCTACATGTTCTAATGTAGCTGTGCGCGCAATATAAAATTAAGAAGAACTGCCTTAATGCTATAGTACGATACCTTACCTTATATGCTATAGTACGATATCCTTCTTCGCGTTATTTCATAAAAGAGAGTTTTTTTTTCCAAAAAGGTGATGAGAAGTACTGCGTGCTCTTTTCGCTCTTCCTGGCAATTTGTGAGCAATTTTCCAAGAGAACCGTTCATCTTGTGAAACGAACCATTCCTCAAGCCATTTATGTGGTTGCCAAAGTCTGCTGTGCATACACAGAAAACGCGTATGATATCGAAGCGTAATCTTATGAAATTAAGTTTGGTGGGTAGGGTCTATGCGGCAACAAATCCCAGCCAAGTGCCTTCAACTTATCCTTAACTACTTTTCCTATGTGTGTCAATGCTTTGCAGCATTGCTACTCTTGCTACTGATATCTATATCGCTTTCACTAAGCCTTTAGTAGCTCACAAAACACAGTACTTCTCTTGTCCTGCTAAACACACACAATTGCCTTTTCCTCGATGCGATGCAATTTCGTGACCTTTCGCCCTTTAGATTTTCAAAATAAATCAATTTTTCGCCACCCACCGATATGATGCAAAATTTCTTTGCTCAATACCTTTAAAAGAGCATTTCATTTGTGTTGACTTCCTCCGCTTACAGCATAGTCAAGTAGTTATAAGACGCACCAATCAAGAAGCTTAATTCTCAATACAGAGAGCGCTTGATTGGTAAAGGCACAACACTTAGCGATCGAGCATACACATCTCAGGTTGAGGCCTTTTCCAACCGCATTACATGTTTTGCGGACATCCTTCTTTGACGCTCCCGGGCGTTCTCTTTTCTACAGATTGAAACCACCACCACCACCACCTTTAAGTCATCGGAAACAGTTTTGACATATTCCAATCCCTAGGGCGTAGCTAATATAAATTTTCCAGAAGAAACCGTTCAAAATTTACATTTTGTTTTAGTCAAATACGTAAATTCTCATACCCCAAGTGCCATTTGTTAGGCAGGAATCTTGCCCTTTTTATTAGTAATAACACGTATGATGCTCTCGCTTTCCGATTTTCTTTTGTATGCAGCTTTGAAGATTGCGAAGGATGTCATAACTTCGTTCTTAAAAAATGCCTGTAGAGGAGTGACGCCGGTACCGACTTGCTCGTACATCTAGTATTTCGATCGAAACAGAACAATTTCTCGGGCCGACCCTCTTTGATGGTTCCGGTTACATGAACATGTAAATGAAAGTTTATTCTGCTAATCTTTATTGGATTGATCCGCGATTATGTTCCAAATAAGTGCTTCATTGAAATTGCAAATTTTTCCAATGATTAGATTAACCCTTAAAGCCTTGAATTAAGTCTTGAATTTCGAAGGCAAATATAAACTATTTTTACTCCATGTTCCTTGCCAAGTTATATAAAAGTGATAAATTAATTATATATTGCTTCTCTCATCTTTGAACAGGTATGCGGTCTACTTTTAATAATATTTGGATCCTTAATGGTTTCAAATATTGGCGAGATTCCAAGTACGCCGGAAAGCATTCAGGCAAATAGTGTACCAATCGTTATTCTAGTACTAGGCTGCATTATCTTCGTAATTGCCTTTTTGGGTTGCTGTGGCGCTATTCGGGAAAATGCCTGCTGTACTATGACAGTACGTATGAGAGAGACCACGTGCATGACATAACGTTACAAATTAATTATTTCACTCTTCTCTTTGCCAGTATTCTGTAATAATGCTGACCCTGTTTATATGTCAATTGGCTTTAGTTATTTTCATTTGGCAGCAAAGGGTACAAATTTTGGATAAAATGGATGACGTGATAATAAAGATTTGGGATCAACGTCATACCGATCAAAAGGTTATGGATGCTTTGCAAATAAGTGTAAGGATATAGTGTTTTTTCTTTTAATCGTTTAATGATTTTCTTTCTTTTCTTTAACGTTCAAGTTCAAATGCTGCGGTAAGAATGGATTCACGGATTACACATTGGCTGGCGAAGCGATTCCTCCGTCTTGTTGTGAAGTCACGGCAACTTCATGCACCGCTATCGAAGCTATAAGTCGTCCGGGATGTGTGCGTGCCTTTACGAATTTCTGGGAAAACAGTATGAACATTATACGTTACGCGGGATTAGGAGTTGCGGGCGTTGAGGTATGAGTTGAAATTTTTGTTCTTTTAGATTTTACTTAAAGGTATTTCTTATTTTTATATTTCAGTTGGTTGCATTTATTTTCGGTTGCTGTTTAGCTAATCAAATGCGTAACAAACACCGCAGATCGCATTATTAAAGAAATTCTTAAGTAATTATTATAAAAATAATTTAACAAAAAAAAAGAGTTTTCTTTTCCCTATTTAATTATTAGATATGTATCTGATCCGTCAACATTCATTATGTATGTGTAGTGATATAAGTGCAAATATATTGTTTTATTTCTTCAGTATTTAATTAATCCTCAAACGCACAATTTCACGTACAAGGAGTGGGTTGCTTGAAAGTAATTTCTGGCTTATGTTGAATACCCCGCCATCTGAAGACCATTTTTCTTGCTTTTTTATTCCAGGGAGAGAGGGGAAGGGATAGCTTTAATAAATATTTGCAACGCATAGATGTACAGATTGATCGAACATTTCATTAACTACTTGCGGCCTTCATCAGTACGGTTATTGAAATCTGTCTTCATATTGTACACCATTTGCGGTACAGGAGTGCATTAAGTATGTGCGGATGTATGCAACACCTAGAAAGACTTGAGATATCTTTCGTTATACCGATCGATTCACAATCACTTTCTGCTTGGCCGTCCGTCGGTCTTCTTTTCGTGTTTATGTTCAACTTATAGGTCCCAAATTTATGAGGTACTTTTATGAAGTTTGATGTACCGGCGTGTTTTGGTCCAAGAACGAATGCTAGCGAAAGTGATTGGGATCGGAGCATTTCCTCCGTAACGCTTTAGTTTGAAACGTCGTTATATAGATCACTGTAAGGTTGTGTGGGGTATTTAATCGTGGGTCGTGGACGACTATAATGTTTATTTGAAAGCAGGATTCTGAAGGTCGGGAACACGCGATTGCCTGTAAACGTTTTACATTTATTTAGAATTCATTTGATATAAGAAATTTGGTTTAGTGTGAGTTTCTGAGCATTAACGATTGTTATGCAATGAGAATGTAGAATAACCAGTAAAATGTTCGTAATAAGGCATTATACGGGAAGTGGTCGAAAAAGTGGTTCGATCGGAACCATTTTCAGTAGCTTCCGTCTTTGTGCCAAAACAAGTCGTTGTAGGCAATTTCGTCGTTATGCCTCAAAGATTACGGGCCTTAGGCTGAACACGAAGAAACAAAACAGAAAGGTGGGTAGGGGGATAAGCGGACCGATAGGCTTAGATCGATTCACAAAGTCATTATGACAACCATTCTGGATCGATCGATGTAACAAATGGTGGGCCTATCTCAAGTTGCTTTGGATGTCGCATACGTCCTTATAAACTTAATATGCTTGTACCATAAGTGGCGTACGGTATAAAAAGTCCAAATTATCAAAAGCTTTAGTGATCTCTTTTTTTTTTTTGAAAGATACAAGAGCTTACTTACTTAGTTATTGCTATAAAAAAAGCTTTTCAATTATTGCAGCCGTGTGACTGTAGTACTGTAGTACATTACATTAGTTAAGTTTCGGTATAATGGGAAAATTAATCTTATATGGCATAGATTTAAGTCCACCAGTGCGTGCTTGTCGGATGACACTTAAAGAATTAAATCTTCCTTTTGAGTACAAAATTATCGATTTATCAAAAGGAGAGCATCTAACTGATGAGTATTGCGCCAAGAATCCTCAGCATACAGTGCCAACACTCGAAGATGACGATCACATCATATGGGATTCGCATGCAATTATGGCTTATTTGGTAAATAAATATGGTAAAGAAAATGATTCCTTATATCCAAAGGATTTATTGAAACGAGCGATTGTTGATCAACGTTTGCATCTTGAGTCTGGTGTCATATTTGAAGGCGGCCTACGTAGCATTACTTCACAAATCTTCTCGGGAAATGATAACAACATACCAAGGAGCAAAATTAATGCAATTTTGAAAATTTACGATCTTCTAGAGGTATTCCTTAAATCGACACCCTACGTAGCTGGATCGAATGTAACAATTGCCGACTTTAGTATCGTTAGTACGGTAACCACTTTAGTGGCTTTCATTAATGTTGACGATAATAAATATCCCAAACTATCGACTTGGCTTAAGCGCATGGAATCTTTACCGCATTATCATGAAACTAATGGTAGCGGTGCTCAAAGATTTCTCAATTATATTAAATCAAGAAATATTGTTATAATTGATTGACGATTGTTGGCATATGTTTCGAAAGATTAAAATGCTTTCAGATATTTTTCAATTATTTTTTATGCCGCCAGATATCTATTTTTTCTATTAAACTAAGAGTATTTTACGGTAAGTTTTATACCCTACACCACTTTCATTTTGCAGGGATGTGTGCCACATCCAGAAGAACTTGAAATGGACCCAGCTTTTATTGTTAGTAGTAGGAACCATTTTCTGAATCTATCTAAGCTTGTTCGTCTACTCATTTTGTTTATTATACCGATCTAAACTTTTCTGTCCGCCTGTCTGCCTGTCTGTCCTGTTTTCTTGTGCTCTTGTGTTCAACCTATAGGCTGCAATTTTCCAAACATTTCGATGAATCTGTTTTCGACCAATGACGAATGGTATTGAGTATGATTTGGAACTTTTTAGACCTTCCCCTTCGTCAATATAAAGCCTAGTTGTAAAAGTTGGTTGTATGAATAACTTTATGAAACGATGAAGTGGTGCAGGGTATCTAATGATGGGCGTTTCACTTGTTTTATTCGTGAGAGAAATTAACTAAAGACTGTAGTACTTTTCGGAAGTGGAACTTTTTCGAATATCTATCAAGGATCGGAATAATAAAAATCGCGGTAAATTAAAATGAGTTTTTTAATTGTTACACTTTTGTTGTTATTTTAACGCCCGTCCACCAGTGGTGTTTGCTTTTTCATGCGATCTACTTGTCTTGCTATATACTTCACGATTATTCTAGAGAAGAACCCTCGTCCTAAACGAGATTATTGGAAAAATTCTCTATATATTTCCAATTTTGAAACAAACTGACAATCGCATCCGTTGAGTTTTTGGAACAACATTATCTTGTGCATTAAATACTATTTTTAATAAAAATTTTTGTGATAAAGTCGCACGTAATGGAAGTATAGGTATATATGTAGTTAGTACAACAGGCTGTATCACAAGAATGAGTCTGCGAAAAAATTCGATTCCTCTCGAAAACGAAAATTTCGGGACGTTTATGTTTAAGGAGAGGTTTGTTACCAACAAACAAGATTCATAATAAGAGGCCGCTTATATGGAAACATTCGGTTATAGAAAACTCCACATTGTTTGAATAACTAAGACTACAACGAAATGTATCGATTCACAGCCGCCAAAGACAAGAGTCTACAAGCATTTAATTATAATTTTTTTTTTTTTTTGATATCAATCATAAGATAAATGACACTGCACTCAATAAGTTCGTAGGATGACATAAAGTTGCCAGCACTATTGATAAATCCGTATGATTTTTAGATAATACGATAACGATATCGCTATATACTCATCGCAAGAACTTGGTTGCGAAACAGCAAACAAGTGCAAATTGCAACTGATACAATATCCAATTAAATGAAGTGCAAGCGATCTTTTTTTTGTAATTCAAGATCACGAAATTCATTTCTCCGACCATGTTAAGCACTTAGGAGATATGTTGGACAAAAAGTCAATTTTTTGCAATCATGTTCAAGATAGCAAAATCAAGTAGGAACATTAATAGGTCGCACCTGGCCGAACTTGAAAGTACATGACATTTCATGACATTCCGGCCGTTAGTTTGTGCTACGAACGATGCTACATATTTGTCTGTTATTTTACAAGAAGAGAACTGCGGTCACTAATAAAACTGTTATTTCTAAACTAATGATCGGAATGTCATGAAGTTTTGGCATAACATCGTTTGAAGCTTGGTACTATCTAAAAACCCTAGGGATTCGTCAATAGTTATTTTACATCTGCGTGTCATCCTACAATTTTATTGAACAAAATGTTACGCTCGCCTTAATCGTAAGAGCAAGTCATTCACATGACGTGCATGTTATAAATTATATATTTCGCAAGTATTTATAATTAAATACTGTAAATCATGATTGTCCAAACAGCGGCCCGTGGGATACATACAGAATTTTATTTTATCAGAACGATGTCAAAATGTAGCAACTCATAAAACATAAATAAAGCATAAATCGTAACTAAGGTTTTTTATTTTGAATAAGTTGTCGTAATACGAGTCCGCCTCAATCTTGTTCAAAATATCATCCATAGCAACTCACTACCTCGCTCATCTAACAAATTAAATATGAACTCGACGTGAGAAGGACAACAGAAGGTATCAACAAATGGATCCTTTTTTACATGTTGGCATAAGAAAGGAAGCTCTGTTCGAACAAACAACGGGTCATCGATTGGTTGTGTTTTTTAGACCCAATAATCCTTGTGGAATACAAAGCCGCAAGGAGCGCCTCATTTCAATTCAGTGCCGTTAACGCCATCACGCTAAAAAATCGTTATGGTCATTCCTTCTTTGAGTTCAACCGTACCAGATGTTGTTGGTTACGTGTCCTGTTGATGGTTACGCTTGGTTGGAATTATTAATGATACACTGCATGCATGTGACTTTACCGGCGATGTTAATGGTCCCCTAGCCTGTGTCGTAGTTATTCGCGTTTTGGATATCAAAGCGCATTCAATATTTATCGCTTGTCATGATACGTGGTAGAGAAAATTAAACTTTGCGCAAACAGCGTTACTAAAGGGCAGGATTGGTCCAAGCGATGACAACTCCTCTACATTACATGAAACTAAATAAAACAATTATCGAACATGTGTTGATTATCTTACAACCATTGATACAAAAGGTTTACAGCAGATCCCATCAAATCCCTTCAACCAATAAGAGACAATAAGAGCGGTTCGAAATTAGGCGATTAGAAATTTTTGCATTGAAAAACATACACACGGAGGTTTGTTCTTTTTTTTTTACAAGAAAAGGTGCTTGGGTTGAGCGGCTTTTTTCCCTATCCAACAATCGCAATTCACTATCTTTAGCGGTTTTTTTTCCATACTTCCCAGTATATCTCTCCAGTACTTCATTTTTTGCATAACGTACCTTAATTATCTCTTTTCGTCGTTTAAGTGAACAAAAGTACGCAAACGAAGCAGAAAGTGCAGCTTAAAACTTCAACAATAATAAATGGAAGTCTTATGATCGCTAAAGAAATTAATCTGATCTGATCGGAGATTAATCTAATCTCAGTGTATAGGCCGTAAGCTTACTGCCTCCTACTGGAAAGGAGGCTTTAGACATCAATTCATTAAGCATAAGTACCGCATCTTCGAAAAATTCTTACTATGCGTTTAACCTCATTTTGTTATCTAAAGTATTAAATAAAATGAAAGCTGTTTTGTTTACCAGAATCTTCAATAATCGTAAAATGTCGATTGCCAAACTTTTGCATATTTGGGACGGGCCAGCATTGCATTGTCACTTTCTTCACATAGAGTTATAGGCGTACGTCCTTTTCGGGTAAAGTACCTATTTTTACATTCTCTTTTTTGTTCTCAATTCCTTTTTCTTCTTCTTCTTTCCTTCCTCTTCTTTTAGCTTTAATAATCGCAAAATTTCATATTAATCCTAGAGAAACTTTTATTGCTATTAGTCAAGATTCTGAAGTTCTTAAATGCATCGACTTGCAAATAAATAAGTGAACGGATAAAGTTAATAAACAGAAGAGCAAAGATTAAATAAATAAATAAGTAATGCATACCTTGCAAGTTGTCACTTTCTTCACGTAGAGTTATAGGCGTACGTTCTTTTCGGGTAGAAAGTATCTACTTTCAAATTCTCTTTCTTGTTTTCAATTTTTTTTCTTCTTCTTCCTTCCTTCCTCTTCTTTTAGCTTTAATAATCACAAAATCTCTTATTAATCCTAGAAAGTCTTTTATTGCTATTAGTCAAGTTTACGAAGTTCCTAAATGCATCGACTTGCAAATAAATAAGTAAACGAATAAAGTTAATAAACAGAAGAGCAAAGATTAAATAAATAAGTAAGTAATGCATACCTTGTAAGTAAGTAACCAGTGAAAAAAAAGTTTGGAAAGACATGATTCAGATATTGGGTATCGTTCACTTAGTCTCTATACAAGTTTATACAGCTTTCCTACGTGTCTTATATAAATGCAGTAGCATACAATTTTCAATAATACACTGGTGGGCGCACACACATATATACCTGCAATTAATACACGCAAAACTAGTAGTGAAGTAAATCGTTTTTCCAAAGCTTTGCTTATACAAGATAATGACTTGATATGAAAAGTTAGTCGGTTTTCTTTCCCCAACGAAGTCGCATCACAAATATGGGAAAATTAATTTTATACGGTTTAGATGCCAGTCCACCCGTACGTGCTTCTCTAATGACTTTAAAAGCATTAGATATTCCGTTCGAATATAAAATCGTTGACTTGCTAAATAAGGAACACCTTAGCGAGGAATACTGCGCTAAGAATCCCCAACATACTGTACCTACATTGGAGGATGACGGCAATTTTATTTGGGATTCCCACGCTATTATGGCTTATTTAGTAAGCAAATACGGGAAAGATGACGCCTTCTATCCCAAGGATCTATTGAAAAGAGCTCTTGTCGATCAGCGCTTGCATTTCGAGAGCGGCGTTATGTTCCAAGGTGGTCTACGCAACATAACCGCTCCGTTATTCTTCAAAAATGAAACTAAAATACCGCGAAGTAAAATAGATGCGGTTGTCGATGTTTACAACTTTTTGGAATTATTTTTGAAAAATGGACCTTACATGGCGGGCTCACATTTGACGATTGCCGACTTCAGCATCGTTAGTACAGTTACGTCTTTAGTCAATTTTGTTGACATAGAAGCCGGCAAGTATCCGAAACTTATGGCTTGGCTTAAACGCATGGAAACTTTGCCATATTATCAAGAGACCAATGGAAAAGGTGCTCAGAAACTCAAGGAAATGATTAAAATGAAAGGTTTCACAATTCTCGATTAAAGCACTGTGCATTTGTTTTTGTTTTTGCATTCCTAAACTAACAGCACAGTGCAAATCGATCATTTTCGATAATCATATAAAAATATATTCTGTATGCATACATGAACTGCATTTTTCTTATTTTACAAAACTTATGGCAAGAGTGGTGTACTAAGTTTGTGAGGATGTACGCAATTATCGAATGACTTGAGATAGACTAACTGGAGATAGGCTTACTTTTTATTATAGTAAATTGTTATTTTCTGAGTCCGTTTAGCCACGTCCGTCCGTCCTTGAACCTATTTATCTGCGTAATTACCGTACGACCTGAGACAGACTCTGACTTAAGATAGAATTCCTTCGGCCCATGGGTCAATTGTAATTTCCTTTCTTCTTTCATGAGTGCCGAGGCTCAACGGCGAAGACAAAATTTAGAGATTTTCTTAATTACTCTTCTCTTGAAAAGTGAAAACACACTTTGCAATGGTTTTTAAACAGCCAAGTACTTAGGAGTAGCTCTTATATATGTAAGCATGGAGATGTTTCTTATACCTATAAACATCGAATATCTCTTATACTTAAGCAGGGGACGTAGGAAGAGAAAAACAGTATATATGAAGAATTGTTTCCAAAGTGAGATGTCGCTCTCCATACACAGCGATTAAAAAAGGAATAATTCCAGTGCGGTATAACGGCAACTTTCATCTCACATTATTTGTCACTTCAACCATTTTGCTTGTGCTGACGTGACCAACAATTTATATGAACCGAAATGAATGAAAAGTGGTTGTTAAATCAAAGCACGATCAAGCAAACGGTTGAGGGAAATGGCATTGCTTCGTTTCACATTTATTTAGAATTCATTTGATATGAGAAGTTTGCTTTAGTATGAGTTTATGGGCATAAACAATTGTTATCTGCATCATTATATTGTTGCAATGAAAATGAAGAATAATCATTAAAAACGCCATAGTGGGCCACGGCCCACCATTAAATATCCCACATCACCCTACAGTTATTCATGTAACGACTTTTCAAAATAAGGTGTGACATGGGAAGTCGTCGAAAAAATGGTCCAATGCGAACTATTTTCAATAGCTGCCGCCTTCGGGCGGCAACTCTTCACTGTATCCGATTTCACAAAAATATTCCAAAATCTACGTGCCTCAAAGTGAACACCAGAATACAAAACGGACAAACGGACGGATGGAATCGGGTCGGTATAACAAAAGACCTTCCGTGTATTGCATATATCCGCACACACTTAACATATCCGATATAAAAAAAGGTAGCAAAAGCCCTTCCGTGTGTTGCATATATCCGCACACAGTTAACATATCCGATATAAAAAAAGCTAGCAAAAGCCCTTCCGTGTATTGCATATATCCGCACACACTTAACATATCCCAGTAGCGCAAGTGGTGTACTTTAGAAAAAGTCCAAATTAACAAACCCTTTAAAGATTTTCTTCTTTTCTTGTTTTTTTAATAAATACAGTAATTTGCTCAGTTATTACTCTATAAGAAGCTTTTTCATTGTTTCAGCCGTGTGACTGTTAGTTAGTTAGCAGTTAAGTTTCGGTGTAATGAGAAAATTAATCTCATATGACGTAGATTTAAGTCTACCAGTACATGCCTGTCTTACTGATGAGTATAGCGCCAAGAATCCGCACCATATAGAAAGATGATGGTCACATCATATGGGATTCGCATGCAATTATGGCTTATTTGGTAAATAAATATGGTAACGGAAATGATTCCTTATATCCAAAAGATTTATTGAAACAAACGATTGTTGATCAACGTTTGCCTTTTGAGTCTGATGTGATATTTGAAAGCGGTCTACGTAGCATTACTTCACAAATCTTCTCGGGATATGATAACAACGTTCCAAGGAGCAAATATTGTTATAATTGGTTGACGTGTGATGGCATATCTTTCAAAAGATAAAAACGTTTTCGGATATTTTTCCATTCTTTTTATATTTTTATGATACGAAATCATTTCTATTTTTTTTTTTTTTTTTTTTTAAACTAAGAATGTTTTACTACAAGCGAGTGCAGAAGAGAGGAACTTTTCAAGAGGCAAAAACGAGTAAGAACATAACAGTCGGGCAAGGCCGCCTGTTAGTCAGCTTACATCACTTCGCGTAATACAGTTATTCACTCGTTTTCGTAATAATGCATCAAAAGTTAGACATTGTTCCCATGCATAGCCCGCAAATTGAAGAAATCCTTATACCTATACGGGGTGGTATCCAACGAACAGACTTACGCGGCCCAATTTTGATAAGATTGATTTCTACGTCAACTATTTATTATTATGAACTAATTTTCACCATGAAATATTAAAAATTATATCTTCTTACAACATATAGAGATTCCGTTTTGGTAGGAACGCTTGAATGAGAGCGGGTTCAAAAAATTGCCCAAACTGAACCAAATTTTTTATACCAATTTAGAATGTCGAAGTACTTTTACTCAACGACTTTTGTCGAGAAATTTAAAAAATTGAAAATGTTTTCTATATAATGACTTGAAAATTTCCCGAAAAATTGGACGAATCCGAGCCTTTTCGAATAGCGTTCCTCCTTGCGACAAAGCACGTCGGTGTACTAAATTTCATCAAAATATGTGAAAAATTGCAACTTGCAGGTTGAACACAAATTTACGTGAACAGACGGATGGACGACCAGGTTTCGATGAGTTCAGAAAATGCATCTGAATCGATCAGTGTAATAAAATGGGGGTCAGTATTAAGCCCTGCTGCGCATTACATAGCGCATCCGCACTTAACTTAATATACAAGGGGTGTAGGGTATAAAAAGAAAAAAGTACAGCTTAAAAACGCAGCATTAAACTATATATATAAAGTATAGCAGAATAAAAGTCTAGTAATCGCTAAAGAAATATATCTGATCGCCTCAGTGTATAGGCCTTGAGTTTATCGCTTCCTTCAATTAAGCTTAACTGCCGCGGCCGCACTTAAAGTCTTAGCAACTCGAATAATGTCTTATCTTTGTCTTAAACAAATTCTTATTATGCGTTTAACCTAATTAGGTTATCTGAAGTAGCAAATAAAATGGAAGCTATTTTTGGCAAAATCTTTCGTAATCGCAAAATATCGATCGCCAAACTTTTGCACATTTGGGACGGGCAAGCACTTCGTAATCACTTGCTTCGCATACAGCTATGGGCGTGCGTCCCTCTTTCAAACAAAGCAGTTACTTTCAGTTCATTTTCTTACTTTCTATTCTCTCTTCTTATTCTTTTCTTCCCCTTCTTTTAGTTTTAATAATTCAAGATTTCATGTTAATCTCAGTTTACCTTATCTCTAGAGGGATTTTAATTGCTGTCGCTTAAATATCCAAGATTCTTAAGTTCATCTACTCGCAAATAAATAAATAAGCAAGCGAATTATTCGGCAAAAGAATAAAATCAAATAAATTAAATAAATAAATACCTAAGGGGCACCCCGTACAAATAATCGATAAGAAAAAAAGTTTGGAAAATCATGCTCCAGATGTTGGATGTCGTTCATTAAATCTCTACATAAGTGTACACAGTTTTCTTAAATTTTCAATAACAGACTTAAGGGCAGACACCTATATGCCTTCAACTAACTAATACATGCCAAGTAGCCAAGTAAATCTTTTTTCCAAAGCTTTGCTTATACAAGATAATGACTTGAAATGAAAACTTGATCGGTTTTCTTTCCCTAACGCATAATAGCATCATAAATATAAGCAAACTGATTTTGACTAAAAAGGCATAGAAAAGTAAATGCGATTGTCGATGTTTAGAACTTTTTGGAATTATTTTTGAAAAATGGACCTTACATGGCGGGCTCACATTTGACGATTGCCGACTTCAGCATCGTTAGGGCGGCTACGTCTTTTGACATAGAATTTGAATTTTGTTGACATAGAAGCTGGCAAGTATCCGAAACTTATGGCTTGGCTTAAACGGATGGTAACTTTGGCATATTATCAAGAGACCAATGGAAAAGGTACTCAAAAACTCGAGGAAATGATTAAAATGAAACGTTACACTATTCTCGATTAAGGACTAAGGACTTAAACTAAAGCACAGTGTAAATCGATTTTTATATTCCATAGAACTTTTGGCAAGAATGGTGTGTTAAGTTTATGCGTATGTATGCAATTATTGAAGGACTTCAGATGGACTGGCTGGAGACAGACTCACTTTTTATTATAACAAAGTAATTTCCTGAGCCCGTTTAGCCATGTCTGTCGGTCTTTCTGTCCGTCTATCTGCGCATGTTTCTGTTCAAGCTGCGGATTTCAATTTCTGTAAAAATTTATTAATTGTGTCTTTTTTGGCCCGTGAAATTTTTGAAAATGGGGTGGAGCAAAACCTTCTTACGATTGCTCCCTATGTAAGGCTTTTTGTAATTTTAAATATTACTCGACAAAAATCGCTGAATAATAGTATTTTAGCAGACTAAATTTATGCGAAAAATTTGAATCGATTAGGCCGATGTCTTGAACTGTTCCTAGGTATGGCAAAAAAATGTTTAATTTTTAATATTTTATGGTAAAACTCGTTTCGTAAAAGGTATTTGACAAAAAACTTAAAGATGCCAAACTATGGAGCGCAAAGGTCTATTTTTTTATAGTCCACACCGTACAAAATAACAAGGCGTTACAGGGCATAGAGTATAATTTGTAATATTTTATGGCGAGAGTGGCCCCTAAACGGTGGTTTGTTATAAAAATTTTCTTTATCAAACTTGGACCATATACGCCATCCAATATAAGGCTTCTTATGAAACATAAGCTTTTAGGTGGCAACAAAATCTAACTTATAGCACTTTGTGACGCAAGTGGGTGAAGATTAATAAGATCTTTGACAACAAAGTTAATGGTGCTATATTTGACGAACAGGGTAATTCAGGTCTTGGGCCCGCTTCTGCATGAAACTTTCTCTGAAAAGAATGCCTTGACATGGAAACAATGTATAATTTTTTGGTTTTTTATAACAAAAAGAAGTAAAGAAATGTATTAGGGGAAGACATGCATGGCTTTTAAGGGTGTATCTTGCCCGACTATAGTCTATAGGGTTTTATGGTAAAAATTGGGGGACAATAGCGATTACGCATACAAGTTTACATTAGTAAAGCTTCAGTGCATTGGTCCATTTTTCTGTCTTTTCCCCAATGAAGATTTTCAGGACAAGCACAGCTTTATTGGGCTGAAACGTTTAATTTTTGCTGTTTCATGACGAAGACAGATAAAGAATTGCATTAAGCAAAGTGATGTTGTCGTCCGCTCCCAACAATAACAACTTGTTTCTATCTTATGCGTGCAAACATACGCAGTATAATAGTGTGTAGCCAAGAGACAACGAAATACATAGATTTCCCAACATTTTTTTCAAAATTATGAGCTTGGGAAATTGTTAGGCACTTTTTCTATGTCCGTCATCAATAACCTGTTATCAGTAGTAACGCGGGTAATTCTTGCTCTGTTCTTGCATGGGTGATTGAGGGTTCTGTTAATAGTGCCTTGGTACGAAAAAACATCAAACAGCACTTACTTATGCAATTAACATAATTTGTTTTCTTTTCATCGTTTATTTTGAAGAATTAAAGAATTCTATATTTCATGCTCGTCTTTGACGAATTTTATCGAAGATTTTTCATTTTATTTCAAAATTTCATTTTTCGCACATACACACTTATATGCCTAATTCATATTGTCATCCATATAAATATATATATGAATATATGCTTTTGCTTTGCAAACGTTTGAAACAACGTGACGTCATATCAAGGCACTAATGAGAGTGAAAGAGCAAGCTATCAAATGACTGCTAATGAACAACGTTATTGGTGTTATTGGTAACGGATATATAAAAAGTGCCCAAGAATCTCCTAATCTCAGATGTTGCAACATCTCTGTATTTCGTTTCTCCGTATCTCCGATATATTTAGAGTGTATTTCTCAGCAATTTGTTGTTTTCTTCCGTTATCAGTGAAAATTACATTCTTAGCTAACTCTGGTTATAAAATTAGTATAGATGTATATATATAGTATATGTATACAGATATATAGATGTATATATATAACATATTGCAAATGCTGGCACTATTGACATATTTTGAAAAGCAAAGGTATTTCTGCATTTAGCAGCCATTTTTTGAAGTCTAAAAAGTAATTTTCTTAATCAGTCGACAGGGTTTCGTAACTAGAAGTATAATTGAGCTTGAAGAGCACCAGAAAGACGTTTCATATGTTTTAGAAAAGAACGCTGCTGGTCAATTAGTGCGAAGAAAAAAAACGTCAAAAAATGATTCAAATAAATTCAAAAAAGGAAAACAATTTTTTCGCCTCCATATACATTTCCATCGCTGCATTGAAGCTGCACAATTTTCCCCACTAACATTTCAGATGGCTAAGATGCCAAACTTAAGTAATTTGTTAAAACTAATTCCCAAAAATAAATGTTCCAACTGTTTTATCCTTTTAAAATTATTTCCATATCGATTGACTACAAGAGATCTCTCGCTTGGTCGCATTGAACTTGCTAAATAGGCGAGTCGGCAAAGATCGATTTTCGTCGATATATTTCTAACCTCGATTAGAGATCTATTCCGAAAGGCATTTTGCAGTTTGTCGAGGCTTTTAAAGTTTATAATTTGGATGCACTAAGCTTTTAAAACCAACCATAATCTCATATGTCTATCAATGGAGTCCCGCCGACGAGCTAAGAGAGCCATGTTAAGGTCACTATAGATATTTGTGACGGGAGGTGGTAAATGTATGCCACAGTTTTTTTTTCTAAGCTCAATACTTTTCGTAAAAAGTGCTGTAAAAAACGAACGAAAAATTCTCAAAACCGACCCTAAATCGTTCAAATTTTTTGCCGCATTTAGCAGAGATTCACTTTTCAGAAATGTTCTCTAAGAATTGCATATATAATTTTCGAAGCACCAACCAAGTTGTCCAAACGGTTACACTCTTAGTAATTCAATTAATTATGTACAATTCGCGAAAATTATTATTTGGTGGCAATTAAAGTTCGTGTGACCTGAACCTAATAATTTTAGAGACGACAAAAACTCTTATGATAGAGACCAGAATTTTATTATACGGCAATCACAAAACGTTGATCGTACCACTTACTTTTCAAATAATCTACTTTAGACAAATATCTTTAGTAAGATATTGAGTATCTGTAGCAAGATATATGTATATATATATATGCATATATTTGTTTAAAAAATTTTAAAAATGAATTTTTCAAAAGAAAATACATTTTAGACATTATTTGATAAGTTTAGCCTTACTACTGAACGTAATTATTTATTCCCATATTTATTGACACATCCTGTGTTCCATTTTACCTTGTTCCGCATGAATTTTAAAACAAAAAAATAAGTTGTTAACACGTGCGTTTACCAAACTTCTTATCAGCAAACTTTATAGACTAAAATATTATTTGTAATACAAGAATTTAAGCATAAGCCGAGCAATTGTGAGAAAGGGAACGACGAAATACTAAACTTTACCACCGGCTTTGACCTAGAATTCGAAGTAATATGGGAAGATATCACAAGCGAACATGAAACCAACAGTTTGATATTGAATTTGATTTGATTTGATAGGGTGTTAGAAATTATGAAAAATAGCTTACTTGTGACACAGACTCAAAAGTACGTTTATAAGAACACGGTGAGAAAGTCTAAATCCGAAAATTGCTTAGATTTAATACAACAGCCACACAGTGAACTGATGATCTAGTCCGAGTCTTTTACATAAAGTAAGTGACGTTATATAAATATGTTTAATGTGACCTTAAGGTTTTGTATGACAAATATATTTAGAACAATTTAGAGATTTGACTGCTATCTTAAAAGAAAGGAGAATTGGCTTTTCCTAGTTTGTGAAGGAAGATGATTGCAAAAAGCATCGCTTTAATTATTGAGATGGTTTAAGAGTTTAACTCTTATCTGACAGGTCTGTGATGCTCTCAGGTGTCCTGGGCGGCACGAGCGCTACGATGGGATTACAATGTGTATTTCTTAGCCACGTAAATCGTTCAAGCCCTTTCATGCCGGGATCGTGAACATGAGCTTGGAAATCCCAATAAGCGGAAGTTATTAACTCGAATTGATTACGTCCTTGCGCTTTACGTACAACGCCCGCCCCCACTACCGGTTGAATTATGTAGTGAGGTCTCCGGACGTAATTATTATAACGCATTTTATGTTTTGCGAATGTTTCTCAAAAGTCGGCCGAACTTGCTTATTTAGAAGAAATAAGAGTCGCAACAAAGTTCCGACAGTATGCTAGCTAGTGACAAGAGAAAAACTTTAAAAAAATGAAGAAAACGAACATAATAATAATAATTAAAGCTGCGTAAGACTGAAGTATTTTCCGTGCAAGCAGTTATTTAAAATAAATGCTAACGCCTCTGGTGCAATTTCCCAATAGTGATGCGAAAAATTGCACACAATTGTCAAATAAGTAGAAAATATATATGTCATCGAAGCTAGCAAGAATAATATGAATAAACAATAATTTTTTGCAAATAAATATGGAAGATACTGATAGCCTAGGAAAATATGTTAAACCTCCTACTTACCTACTTGCCAACTTGCTTACTTATAGAAAATAGTCTGCATCAATCGGAATATCGTAAAATGTTCATGGGCTAGATCGTTGATGAATCGAGCGTTAAGAGTGATGCACAATAAAGACAACTTCTTTCAAATTTTAAGGTTAGTTGCCTATTTTATTATCTTAATTTCTTTTTTATAATACATGATCCAATATTCGGAGTTGTTCAACATATTATTATGCGAAATATTTATTTATTGACTGTCTACATATTTTTTAAATAAATTTGCAAGGAATGAATTTATGCGCTGCAAGATAACTTAGGTCATATGCTCGCTTGTATGCAAAACTTCAACCGCGTCCTTTGCCTCCTCGGCCACTCATGCGGATGTATATATATTATATTATTTTATTAAATTTTAAATTCTGTTGGCGCAAATCACACATTGAATGAAATGAATGGGCATTGAAAAGTTAATTTCCTCATTTTGTAAAAATGAGTAAAGTCATATATGAACATTGTAGTGCGCCCACGCAGAAAGTACTGTACGTTCATAAAACAACAATAAACTCTGCCCGCTTACTAACACTAAAAAATTGTAAATAAATTTCAGTTGAAAACAACAAAATTAACATTTTTTCTCCAGCAACAAAATGGTCAGCGCTTACGACAGGGTAAGCGCGCTTCTTTACAGCCACTGAGTGCTGCCAACGATCAGATCGGCAGTAGAAGCTTATATAGAACAATTAATAATTCTTTTATTTGTTGGCTGCCCCACCGAATGACTCGCCATTCAAGGCGATTATTATTATTATATGGTGAAACAGCCCGCCTTTCAACAGGGCGATTCTGGCATGTTTATTATCATTGTAATAAAACTTAAATCATTGCAACTCTTAAATCGTAATTTCACTGATAAATATAAGACATCGTTTTTGGTTGACATTTGTATTTATTTTCTTACTTTCGAGTCTCACAAATTATGTGATAATAGTTTATCTTTTCAAGCGATATGGCAAAGATGTCTGCGGCGATTCTTTATTTGCAACCTAAAAAGTGAGCGAGAGCAAAGACTTTATGTGGCGTCACCTTAAGATTTTTGCTTCACACCGATGCAATGCACAAACTCACTTAAAACACAGGTATTCTTGTTGACTCTGATTAGAATTTCTTCGCATAAATATTAACAAATAAATAAAAAAAACATTGAAAATTAAAAAAACAAAAGATATCCTTGAAACGTGATTTTTTGAAGCAAAACGTAATTGACACAGAGAAAAAAAATTTTTCACAGTATCATAGGTGTGTGTATAAGTAGCAACATACTCGAATTTAGGTTTTTCTTCTTCTTTTTTAATATAAATGCAAATAATTATTTTAAAGTCTGAAATATTAACCAAATGATTTTCTTTGGCTCTTATTACTATATCACTGTATTGCGTGCTAGTGATGCAGCAAGCATACCATTCACAAATTTTCAAAAATTTACTTTCATACGATGAGCAAGCAAGCTGCGACCAATTTTATTTCGAAAGTAAGTGCGTGAATTAAGCAAGATGGAAATTGTAGATCAAAATACCCTATCAACTACGAAATGGGCAAGAAAAAGTCTGTAACAAACAAATGAATACGAAATGATATGATTTTCAAGTGTTTTTAGGGCTGCATGCAACAATGTTTGCCACCTGGGTGTTTTTAACCCGAAAATGATGTTATATGTACGAAAATCCCTAAGCCGGCAAGCACGTAAGTTGGTGCGTGGAGCGAAAAGTGATTGTTGTGTGGAACACTTTACATTGTTGGCGTGTGTGTATGTTCTGTAAGTGGTGAATATCTATTAGCCCACAATGTGCAGCGGGGATTATCAATGCAGCGGATGGCAATCATTGTTTCGCTTTCATATCAATATCTTTCGAATTCAAGGCAGTCAAGGCAGTGTCTGTGCCTGTTAAAGCTTAGATAGAAAACGTAAAGCAAGTGCTCTTAAAAAAAGTTATTGTGTGTTTGTGGCAATAAGTTGCTCAAGAGGTAATTAGCCGTTTGTTTTTCTTTTTTTTTTTTTTGTATAAAAAAATATATATATGTAGGCGTCTGTACATAAATACAAAACCGCACACAACAATGTATTTGCCTCTAAAATGATGGTTTCTGAAAAGTTACTTGTTACTTTGACGAGATGATTGAAAAGAATTATAGACCAAGATGTAGACAAAGAGAGAGATGACTTTGTAAAGGATGCTTTTATGTGCAAAAAAAAAAAAAAAAAAAAACTGTATTCACTGAGTCATAATGATTTAAGTGAAAGATGGGAAACTTGGAACAATTGTTTTGTGTTTAATACAAAGCATTATTTATTTAAACATAATGAAAACTTAATTCTTCGTAGAAAATGAATTGAAGGACTATTTAATAAAGTGTTGCAGCGTTTGGTGTTAAAAGTGGTGTGCATGTATTGCTCAACATAATAACATAACGAGTCTGCATTATTGATTAGACTCCATTAAACTCCATTGTGTCGAAGTTTTTTTTCCTTTTTTTTTTATATTTGTTTGTTGTTTTTTTTTATTGAGGTTTGTGCAAATCGAAGAATGCGTTTCGTTTGCATAATAAGTGTAAGACTATAAAGCGACTTGAATAGCATCATTGGAAAAAGACTCAAATACTCTCGCATATTGCGCACAATTTGATTTTGTTGACATCTTTATAAAATAAAAACGAACGAATCCTTTTGTAAAGAAAATCTGTCGCAAATTGATGAAATTTTTAAGCCTTAAAGATTGAAGCTATACTCTACATTTTTAACTTTTTCGATCGGATTAAATAATGCTTTCGATAAGCTTTCGATGCTAATGATATTTCAAAGATTTTATAAAGAAAATTGTTCATCGTCCCTTTCAATTGAATTTTACTTCTATCAATACTCTGCGACAACCTGTCGATTTGCAGGGAATTTGTAGCTATCAGAAGTCTCAACTATTCGGTGCTGAAAGTGTAGGTTAGTTATATGCCGCAGGCTTTGTAGATTAAAACTTTCTTAAAATGCTATTCCTCGAAACAGCAATTGCGTTTTTGTTAAAACTGCATTTCTCGGGCTAGCAATTTCGAAATATAATTAAGCGAAGCCATTTTGAGTTTGGCTACATTATGTTTGCTTTTCAACCTTATCAAGAGCAGACATCAAATTTGAAATCTTTGATGCATATTTAAAATTCTTCCAATAGGTGAAGCAAACCTATCGTGTACTGTAGATAAGAAGCGCGATTGTTAAACTGACATACACGGGCTCTATATTCAGTGCCGTGGACCATATCTTAATTGCGAATAGTGCTTCGCCGACAAAGGCATAACCTTTACAGATGCTGCTGTCATTTTCTATTCCTTCTCCCCATTTCTTTTAAAAATCAACGCCTTACATTTATAGGTGACAGCCCGAAGGTTCAAAACAAAAACAAAAAAAGCAAATGAGTATAACAAATAAATATATTTGCATCGCATTTTTATATATCGCATTGATTTATTTTTTATATTTAAAATATGCCTATTTCTCTATCTACGAAACTTATTTACCCTCAAACGATAAAATTTATCGGAAAATTCAGCTCAAACCGAATATAGTGCATCTTTGCTTTTGTTCGCTTTATTTTTCTTTATTGCCGGTTAAATAATGAATCTTTGTAGCTATACATTGTGTTTCTATTTGTTTTATTGTTCTCATCTTCATTACGAATGAATACATATAATATATATATATATACATATATATATATAGGCATGTCTTCTATGCTGAAATTGAAATTGTTTTTTGCGCAAACATCTGTTGGCGAACGACCAAGCCACAATAGGAGCAGGAGGGGAGAAGGCTTTGGTTGTGCATACAGTATGTAGTTAAATACAAGAAATAGTTTATATTATTATAGGTGCACATATCTACTATTGAATGATTTGGGGATGTGTTACATTTGAAAGTCTATTTATCTGTTTCTTTTTTTTTTTTGCGTTCACTATTTCGGTGCAGTGTATTGAAAGACCACATTAAACGTGAACGGTAGCAGATTCTAACTTGATTTGATGAGTTTACTTATGTCTCTTTCGCGCACCACTTGTGGTACAATTGTAGATTAAGTTTACGGAGATCTATGCAACACCCACGGGGACGTGAAATGGACCCGTCGATCGATTAAAATCACTTTTTGAATCGATAAGTTTATCTGTCTGTTTGTCCATGTATATTCATGCTCTAGCTACTGATCGCAACTTTTGAGACTTTTTTTGAGACAAAACCTAATTTTGACAAGTTGTTAAAAATTGACAATTTTCGAGACTCATCAACAACATTGACTGAGTATTAGTATATCCTCATTCAAGATTTGGCGCGAAAAATGTGGACAGGACGGGCTGATTATTTGAGCTAAATGTTGATCACGTCAGTTGACGTTTTAGGCAGCTATGCTTTTATGCATGAAGTATTAAGCGAGAATGTGTAGGATATTTGACGGTCGACCGTGGATGATCGTAATGTTTTTACTGGCTTTTATGTAATACATCTTCTGCTTTATTGAATCTTATCCTCCATGCAATAGGTCATTATATCGATGATATAATGTGTAAAAGGTTTCTTTTTTCTTTATAGAAGTCGCCCTCCTCGTCATTCCGCAGGCTTCCATGTTTCTATATCCTTTAGATAATGCATGGATGGATGCGTACTTTTTTCGTTGTATTTCCAAATATTTGACTTTTGTTAAATTTCAGGGATAAAGTCAATGACATGTTCCTGAATGCAGCGAACGAAACGAATCACACCTTTTTACTGCGTAGCTAACTAACTTATAATAATATTTACTTTAATCTCGTGAATATTTTAAAACATTGTTGTGTGATCACCTTTGTAATTCCAAACATGATTCGATGTTTTTTGTTATACTTTCACTTTATTTATATGACTTTCGGGAATAATTTGTTTTATATAATTTTTTTTTTTTTTTAAATATTTGCAGAATTTTTTGGTGATAAAAGAAAATAAACTCGAATAAAATGGATTGCGGCACAACTCTTGTTAAATATGTTCTTTTTATATTCAATACAATAGTTTCGGTAAGTTTTAACCTAAGTTTAATTTAATTAATTGATTATTTTTAATACGGCAAAGCAATAATTGAACGCTCAGTTAGAGCGAAAACATTGTAAAATCATCGTTAAATTGTTTAATTATTTTTGAAATAATCGTCTTCTGAATTATTCAATATCTGAATCCTATCCGATCCTAAGAAAACTCTTTATAAAATTTGATGTCAAGGTATTTAGCTTCATTTTCTTAATAAACTTGTACAGTTTTTAATTTTAAGTAAAAAATTCTCTTTCTCAAGTCCAATAGTTTTAGCTTTACTTACTGTAAGAGGAACTGACATGTTATACCCCAAGGTTCCGAAAACTATATGAATTACGTTTTGTATTAACTATGCCTAGTTTTGCAGTTAAAAGATTCTGTTCATTAAATTTATAATTACATACACACATAGTTTATTGAAGGATTAGAAATGTTTAGGCCCTCACCACGGCCGCATCCAGCAAGAGGCTTCAATTTAGCATTTGACATCCTTTACCTCAAACCAATACATTTATATGTCAAAAAATTATTTTAAATGGTGGGAACGTGTGAGTTGCTCGATCGCGACTATTTTTGCACTTTTGTCCGCCTTTCTATGAAATATTTATTGAAAGATCACTATTTTCTGCTTTTTTTGCTAGTGTTCGCCATGTCGTCGTCGGCCATTAATATAGAAATTCACCCCGGGAATGTACTGAGTTTCGTTTAGGGGGCCAATGCCCCCTATGAATTATGCGTCTGTTTCCGGTGGATCCCGGATCCTATTTCCAACCTTCACTTGAAGTATACGTTTCAGCTTTTTATCTCACTTTTTCCGAGAATGGTCGTTCTAACAACACATTATTTATCATAATGCAAACAAGACAGAATGCTTCAACCTATTTTTTACATTCCACAAATAAAGATGTATTATCTGCCTAAAAATGGGTTAATTCTGAAATGGATGGTAGAGACCGCTCTTAAATTTTTCTTAATAATGCTCGCGATATGTTTATCAAACAAAAGAACTTGGAGAATAGAATGCGAAAAGCATGGTGGTGGCTATACGTCGTACGGCCACCGGCGATTATAACTTTCTTACTTGTTTCTTTTGTCTTTTTTAACGAAAAGGCGCTGGGGTTAAAACAGCATATAATTTTCTTATTCGCTTAATTGCGCAAACTGTTGTGGTAAACTTTAACAATGTCTGACCAAATTTCTGGATATATGATTACTTTTTATAGACCATTTTACAATGGCATTACAGTCGGATTACTGCTGAATTTTTGCTTTTGTTTACAAAATCTTCTCGCAGTAACTGACTAACAAGCGGCCGACATTGTGTGAAGCTGATTCATTCGTCCAGTTCGCTCAAGCAATTTTTTGATTTTGGTAATCGAACGTTACAATTTCCATTTTATACAAACACACACCTATTTCTTCGGACAAATAAATTTTAAACTACTTTTCATTGTACAACACAAAATGATCATAGAAATTGGAGGAATACAATTTGCTCAAGTAGTGGGTAATTCTTATTTTTGTCAAAAATGTTAAACCTTACGTTTTAATCTTGTAAAGTCAATTAAAAAGTATTCGAGTCTATCTTGAATGACATTGAAATCATATGCAACCACAGAAATTATGACTAATTTGAAAGTACCGACGACGACGCTTTCAGATGAAAAGCTTGTTATTGCTTTGTATGGGAGACGTTTTGAACATTGTTTCATAAGTCGTAATTAATTGTATTTATTTAATTTATGTGTTAATCAATGTAGAATAAAATCAATTTCAATGCATTCCGCGAATTTTTTGCATCTATGAGTAATCCGTTTCTGCACTCACACACTCTGTAAGTCATATTATTTGGAAAAAAACGCCATATCTTTTAGAAGAATTATTTTTCACAAGCTTTTATCTAACTTGCTTTCCTAGAAAAGCCAGATTTCTTATATATTAAAATCTTGAGTTTTTATATATAGTCATATAAAAGTGATAGGGATAAAATTTATTTTCTCTTTCAAATACCGAAGGATGGCAAGTATATTCATTTTGTCAAAATGTTTGTAACGCCCAGGGGAGGTTTTGGAGACTCCACAAAATATACAGATTTTGAACTGATTTAAGCATGTCCGTCTGTCCATCTGTGTTATATCTGTTGTAAACATTCTCCAAAAATGAAGCCATTGGCATCACATTGAAAGTACTTGCAACCAGGTTACTATTAAAAATAGGGCAAATCGGTCGAAGTCGACACGTCTACAGTACATATCTGCTCGAAAGTTAATCGGTGTTTTCATTACTTTCATAATAAGTGTTAAGAGTTTAGGTACGCAAAACAACAATGGCAAAGTCAACACAATATGATGAAAAAAATTTGATGCAAATCTTGATCGGAAGCGTGTTTTACTCGTACTTACTTTCGGAACCACAAAATGATCATGACCCTATATAACAGGCATTGGCCTACCTGGGATGATGATGCCTTGTCTAAATCATAGCCTGAATTTAAGGCGATCTTTGTGCCTAGCATGCAGAGCTCTGTGCTAATAAGATATCTTTTTTACATAATGTGGAGAGCAAATGAGGGAGAGGTATATATTTGACCTGGCGATGATACCATCCAATTTAATATAAGGTCCTTCACTTTAGAAATCAAATTAATATCAATTTTTCACGATGCCACTGGCAGGTAGGTACTACGTCAATGATCCCCTTTCTCCCCGAGGAGAAAATACATTTCGATTTTCGAAAGTTTAATCATATGCCGTTAATTATTCATTTACGATTTCATTATTTACGCCCTTTTCGCTTTAACGTAACAGCCTCAAGTACCTGAGTATATACGTTTTCTTTGTTTTTTTTTTTTTTTTTTGTTGTTAGTATAAAGCATGAACATTCATTTATGGCGTTAAGAAAAAAAACAAGGTAAATAAATTAAATTGTATACAGAAAGCAATTGTTATATTAACTTAAACAAAAACATACATACATCCTCCGTGTATGTATGTATGTATGTATGTATGTTATTGAAGTTTGTTTATAAGGCAAGTTGTTGTATGTGCTTTTCAAAAAATCCAATAACTGTCTTATATTTCAATAAACAGTTTTTATATATAGGTATGCATGTCCACAAACACATCCATGCATATATGTACACATATGTATAAATATGTATACATATGCATTTCAATGACTTAACTAGGTGATGTTAAATTGAATTGATTTCAGTTATAAAATGAAACAATAAACCTGTTATAGTAGACATTAAGTTACTTCATATTATGTACGAATTCTGTTGGTCTGTCGGTCTGTCGGTCATACATCACAGATGCTGTTGTTCACTGCGGCAGTATTGTTATTAAAAGCTCTTGAGTACATCATTAAAAAGCTTAAAAGTTATGTAGGTCAGTAACTTCAACAATTACATATGCACTCGTCGCCTATGTGTTGTGTAAGAACTTCGTTTGATCGATTGAAAGCCACATCAAGCGTAGTTTTGCAAATGATGGCAATGTTCTAACTCTCTACCTAATCAATTCACTGCATTGTTGTGAATCAAATTTTATCATTTGAAGAAACACAAAAAAGCAGCAACACGCACTACGGTGCATATATTAGTTAGCTTGTAAAAAACGTTCACAGATACAGCAGTAACACGTTAGAGATTTTTGCTATTAAGGACTTTGTTATATTCGTTTATATCCTACTACACTTCGGAGTATACTCAGCTGTTGTAAGGATGTATCTTCATCTGTGTTCTATGCATGCTAATTTGTATCCGATTCCTTATCGTCATTAGGTGAATGACTTTTGCTCCTGCTGTTTTTTTTTTTTCGACTGTCAAGGCTTTATTGCAAAAAACTAGTTAACGTTTCCTATTCCTATTCACAAAATAATCCATTATTGTGCCGAATGAAAGAAAGCAATTCGAACAAACAGTAAGTCATCTGTTAATCGGAAAGAGTACTCTCTGCTGATAGCACTGCGGAGAGTGGGAGATTCTAGATTGGAACTGGAAACATTTCCTGGGCGAGTTTTTGTACATCGTTCCGAACTTCTTCATACTGATAACTCACGATATTATGACTTTTGGCATATCACACCCAACCTATTGTCGCAATTGCATCAGTTATTGGTAGCGCTCTTTAGTGATGGTTTCGGATGGCCTTCTTATCCGTTAAATATGGCCACCATAGACATTCAGCTTTGTCGTCGTTGCTAATGGTTCGTGTCAGGATTATTTAGGCTTCGGGTAGCGTACCACATTCATTGTTGTTGTTTCTTTCTGCCTAAGGACTAATCCTACAATCAACAAATAAAAGCATTACAGACAGCCACACCCCACCATTACATACCCTACAACACCTTACAGGTATTCATACAACAGTTTTCAAAATTACGTGGTATACGGGAGGTTCTCGAAGAAGTAGTCTCATTTGAACCATTTTCGGTAGAATTAGTCCTTGCGGTAAAATGCGTCAGTATATGAAATTTCATCAAAATATCTCAAAAATCGTGGCCTGTACATTAGCGACAAGGCGCTAAGACGAACGGACAGACAAGCTTAAATAGATTCAGCAAGTGATACTGCATGTAGCATAATAAAAGGTGGGTCCATCTCAAATTGGCCTGGGTGTTGCATAGATCCGCATCAACTTAAAATACTCTTATATCACAAGTGGTATAGGACGCAGAAATACATAATGAAAGTCAAGTATCGTAGAGCAAAAAAAATCATTGCCAATGAAAATTATTTTCTAATTCACTCATTTAATCGTAAACAGAATTTTGGTTCTGCTGTTTTGTTTATTTATTTAAAATTTGGAGCCTGCGAAATATAAGACTTTAAGGCTCTAAAAATATGCATACCCGTGCTATACTTGTGCATGCTTATGTTTCAAAGAATTTTTGCTATGTCATCTCTTTTTGCGAAATTGTTATTAAATATTTAGTGCAAATCCACAAATGAATGATAAACAAAATAATCTGTACTTGCACGATACTGAGAAGAAGCTCAATTGCGTCGGGCGCGTGTATGCAAGTGTGAAGAATGTTGCATGCAAGGATACCTTAAGTGTTTCCGGAGCTATGCAATACCCGGAAGGACTTGAGATGGGCCCATATTTTATTATACCGATCCGACCTACGCCTGCCTGTCTGTCTGTCCGTCTGTCCCACCGTTCTTGTGTTCAATCTGCAGGTCGCTTCGTACTTTTCACGAACGCTATTGAAAATGGTTTTCAGCCGACCATATTTTCAACCAGCTTCTATATAAAACTCTATTTTGAGAAACCATTGTATAAATAACTGCACTAACCAAAGTGGTGTCGAATGTTTAATGCTGGGCGGTATTTTTGATGTTTTTTTTTGTTTGTTTTCTAAAGCGCCTAAACTCTTTGTATGGCGAATGCGCTCCTTTCAAGCTTCTCTTAGCCTTCCTTGAGTGCCAAGGAGGGATAGATGTAATGGTTCAAAATCACACATTTTGGAAAGGCATTTAAAAAACTCGCACAAGTCCCAACGGAAGGTTAAATAGAGCCTACATTTTGACTTGAATGCATTGATATATAAACGAAAGTGATGATATACGCGGCAAATGGGCTTAAATTTGAAAAGAAGGAAATTAATTCAAGTATTATTGGATACAATACAAATAAATTTTCATTGTAAATAAAGCAAATTATGCAGGTCTCAGGAGAATTATTAAAAGACAAAATCATATCGTCTTACATTAAATGAAATTCAACGAACAAGAGCGTGAGAGGCAGGTTAAGGTTAAATTCGTTTTAGTAATAGATTTTTTAATTAAATACATTTCTCAAGTATTGTACGCACATTGTTCGTTCTTGCTGTTTCTCTCCTTTAGCACATTTAGTTTAGTTTATGGTCGATTTCATTTTCGACTAAAATCGTGACTTTTCAAGCAAAATTTTCAAGCTCTTTATTGAAATTTAAAACGAATGAATCACTTTTGCATAGAACATGAGTTTCCTTCCTCTTCATTTATTCGTTTTTATGGGTAAATTAAATCGAAAACAATTCCTGCAAAGAGAAGGAATTTGCGAAATGAAAACAACTTGAAAAACTTTTAATTGAATTTCTATCAACGAGAGAGGGTACGAACGCAGGAGGGTAATTTTTAATCGTAACGTAACGTAACAACTTTGATTTGAGCCGTAAAAAGTCAAAAACGTGCTTTTCAAGCTTTTGTTTAATGCCATTAAAAGGGACGAAAACATCAAACCTAAAAATGGGTGGCCCGGATGGAAAAGTTTGTTAACATCTCCCTGAGACCTCCAACATTATTCATACCTAGGTGTTTTAAGAACTTTTCATATTTCGCTGCAGAATCATTATATATATTAGGTGTGTAAATAAATTCCTTCCGCTCTTTGATAAAATTCAACTTTGTTTAAAATATAATTCGTACAAAGCTTAATAATCGAAATATGCAACACAAAACGTTCGCCTTCATTTCCTGAAATGCTTTGTGTGGTCAGTGCTCTTGCATGGCTTAGAATCATGAAGACTTGAAATCACTACAATGAACAGACTGGAAGCTTTGCAGATGTGATATTACCGTAGAATTCGAAAAATATAGCCTGCAGATCACATATCTAATGCCGAATTGCTGAGAAGAATAAACTCTGACCGTTAGCCATTAAAGCCAAAGTTAAAAAACGAAGGATAGTGGATTTTGGGCACATGGGACGAGGAGAAAAACATGAACTCCTACACTTAATTGCGCGAGGCCGCATCGAAGGACGTAAAGACATGGGAAAAAAACAAACATTATGCGCAATATTCGAAATTGGACGGGGCTGAGGACGATAAGTGGAATTATACACACAGCAAGGAGCCGTGGAGATTTTTGGACTTTAGTTAATAATATAACGCAATGTTATCATGAAATGTGAAAAAAGAAATGTAATCACTTATATTCGGTAAGAAGAAGAAGAGTATATGCACTACCATTACATATGGCCTTTTGCAGACGAAGTAGCCATCGACCAATTTTCGCACATCTTCAACTATCGTAAACCACTGACTAGCCAAAAATGACTGAATCGATCTAAATAAGCGGTAATCGAAGGTTCTGGTCACAGCTGCAGAATACGCAGCGTTCTCTAATACTTGCCAGCCTAAGCTGAAATTTATTTCCCTCGTTGCTTTGCGGGAGACGGAACGACTTCTACAAGCTTCACAGTTTTCAAAGTTTCGCTCGAAATTACACAAACCACTTTCTAACTGTTTCGTATCTTACCGTATTTTCACTTCACGCCAACTTAATCATATCCGTACCTCCAGCTGCATTTCTTTCCGTCCAATCCAGTTAAAAACAGAAAACATGTAGTACCGTAAATGACATCCGGCCCTATAAACTTTGATAAACACCCAAGGACAACTTGTAAACAACTGAAACTTACCTGGGGCAAGCATCAATATGTAGGCTATCAATAAATGAAATTTCGGCAGAATCGAAGCGTCGGGTACCTTTTACGAAGCAACCCAAATTCAAGGGAAAGAATTTATTTGCGCGCCGAATAAAAGTAGAAGTGAAGGAGGCATTGAGTTTAATGAAAAATTTCTTACTATAAAATAAAAGGATTTCATGTTTAGCTGACAGTGTTATATAGCGCGATAAAGAGAATATTGAACTAGAAAACGTGCACTTTGGGTCCGAGGAACTTTTATATCTTTAGTTTTCACTGCAAGAATTTTTTGTTTCCATTACACTCAAGCATTTTTTAATTATTTTAATTTTTTGTGCGCAGGTAACCAAAATTCTAATTTTTTGAAATAGAAGTTGACTTTTACCACCTTTTTAATAATAAATCTCTTAATAAAACTTTATTTTTATTCCTATGTTCAAGCGTTTTCTGTTTATGCGTCCATAGCTAAATATATGCTTCTCGAAGTTTCTATTGCATATACACACATATATATATATATATTTTTTGTAAAAGTAGAGCATTGTCTGATGATCGATCAAAAAAAAAAAAAAAGAAAAAAGAAAAGTTGCTTACAGAAAATTATAATTGAGAGATAAGACAGGCAAAGTCGATTCTTTGGTATCCATTGCAGGCACGTAAGGTATAAACATTAACTTCGCATTTAAAAACTTTAACTGAAAAATTACAAAAATAAAAAATGTTTTTTGCACGATTAAATCCAACAAAACAACTTCAATAAATTCCATGTTTTTTAATATCCATACTTTTGATTTAAATCGTGAAGAGAAAGAAATAATTCGCAAGAGATACATTTTCACTACGTAGCTTGTGGTATTTTGTCTTCCAACGATTAAAAAAAAGAATTGTTCATGTAAATATAGAAATTCGAAAAATTCTACGTGAACCCAAAGCTGGACGAACGGATAGACAATTTTCAAAATTCAAACACAAAACACCAGTTTTTCGATAAATCTACAGACATCTACAGACGTTGAAAGCTTATGTATTAAGTTTCAGTATTCTATGTCACAATTTTTGTGCTGGTTGGCATCTTAAAGACGAACTAAATCCTCTCAGAATCTTACGCCGATGAAGAACATAAATACGTGCTAAGAATGTAATGCACTTTACAATCTATGCTGGATAAGAATACAACATATGTTTGCTAAACGATTGACATGACTGGATGGACTGATTCAACTGTAGTATATGTAAAACCAAACTAGGGCTAGTTAAAGGTACTATTTTTTTCAGGATCTTTTTTATGAAGCCCTTTTCCCACATACTTTCGATGTAACATCCATAGTCAAAGAGCCTGCTGACGTCTGTTCGTTTCTTCAAAATTCATTTTGATTTTTTGTTGTTGTACAACGTGTGTAGTAACCTGGACTACACGAAAACTTTAAGGAATCTCTGAGATATATGTTCGAACGTTACAAGTCAAGGAATAAATTTGACATCAACCAAATCTTTTGCTCTTACTATGCTAAACAAGTAAGAAAATTATATTCTTTTTCACACAAACTTTTTTTTAAAACAAATTATATCAAGAAAGAAAATCATTTTTGGTATTCGATAATATAGGGTAGGCATGACCAATTTTTTCGATTTCTGTGCCAGTAATATAGGGTCACATACAGCATATCTACCAGGTCCGAGTAATGAATGAAGGAGGACCACACACTTTTGTTAGTTTTCTTAGCAGAGATTAAGTACTCAGATTAAGTTGCACGGTGGGCGCGTCCTTGGACCGATGTCGCCCAATTCCCCGCCGGCAAATTTGACACCGATATCTTAATTTTTGCGATTGAGATAATGTTGACTACACATATCCATAGAAACGGACAAGCGTACGGATGGGCTTGCTGAGATGAAGTCGGTATTTGATATTTATCAAGTATATGCAAACTCTTTTTTGGACGGCCTTTTTTTACAGGATTTCGAAATAATTCGGTTCACCAATGAGAGTAAATACACTTTTTTACAACAATTTCCGGTTCTAGCACGGATCCATAGAAAAAAGACAATTTTTTTTAATTTTGACGGTGTCTCACAGAAACCTACGTGCACAGCAGCAGCCGAAGGTGAAGTTTAGCTACTAACAGTTGATTTTGTATGCGGATCGTGAAAATTTGCTACAAGTATGTGACAACATTTTCCTACTCACGATTCTGACATCTTAAGTATGAGGTAACTGGATATCAAGAATTATATAAGCAACTTGACAAAACCAAAGAACAGCCGCTAATAAGAGACTTTGTAACAACAAAAAAACCAAAATAGGGTTCTAATAAAGAAAGAAATTCTCCATACATCCGACATATATCATCTACCGATGATAGCACTTTTGCTCCAGTCCGTAAAGAACGTGCACGCTTGTTATCGAATAGCGCTGAATAGATAGGAACATTGATTTTTATTCCCAATTGTAATTTCAATTTTTATATACTGTACTCATGGACTGAACTTTCATTGTACACTTATTTTATTATTATTATTATTATTATTATTATATAAATTTAGCCAGAGAATAAATTCTAAGACTAAAGTCTTAAAGCACTAGCATCTAAGGCTTTCGGCTTTTATTTATTTATTTATTTATTTATTTTTTTATTAATATTATTATTATTTTTATTATTAAAAACTCCACCGCACTTGAGGTTTGAACCCACGACCATTGAATTGCTAGTCGAGACTCTTGCCTACTCGGCCACTCAGGCGGATACACTTATTTTAAATTTCTATTTGTTATATAATGAAAACGAATTGTTTTTGTCTTTGGTTTCTGAGCAAAAATTCGGAGTTTTTTCATCTCCCACGATTTTTTCAACTTGTGGAACATATTAAAAAATTTACTATACGTTGCATGTATCTTTTAATACGAGTTTTTTGGGCGCGGATTTCTAAGGAACGCCCTTATCGTATAAAAGAAAAGGTGGTTGTACTTTATATGGTCTCCTAAGTTTCCTTATGCATCTTGCAAGCATTTCAATAAACGAATAAAAGTTCGGTATCGGTCTTTATGCATGTACTACGGGATCATCCATAGGATGAGTACACGTGCAAGCTTTTGTAGTTTGGTCTCTTGTACCTTTTTAAGTAATAAGCAAAAGATGAGATTTTTTTGATTTTGTTAACAAAGGCGTTCTCAGTTCACGTGGTAGCGTAGGTGCATCTTTAACCCAATTTAACCCACTCTCGGCATCAAGTGACAACTTCCAGCGTCTCGGCTACAAGGTTGTGTATAACAGATATTATACAGACATACACGGACAGACGTACTTATATACATTCAAAATTTCATGCCGATCAAGAACACTTTGGACCTTACAAGAGTTTATGAAGCTTCCTTCCGGATGTTGCAAAAGTTTGGACAAAATAGACGCGCCTACCGTCTACTTATCTCATATATTTTCAAGCTTTCGAAATCTACGATGACTTTATGTTTTATTAAAATTTCATTACAAAAAAAAAAAACAAATGCTTTTATGCTCCCCTTACTACTGCTTTAGAAGAAAACTTACCATTTGAACTGAACAAACAAACAGAGCCATAACGATATTGACACAAAATTTTGTGATAAACAATTAATTTCTAAATCCCCTGGCTTTTGCTTGTCGTTACGCATACACGCGATGATATATTTTATAAAAAAAAAGGGGGGCTTCTCTTTCGATTATTCTTCATTTGCCGCTATTACATATCTATGTATCTAAATACATCTAAATATTCTTACAGTGCTGTGAAAAAATGGTCACCACATGTTCTTTATTTTTTGGCAAAAGTTCTTTGAAAACTTTTAAAAAGCAAACATGAAAGAAAGACTGACATAAAAAACACCTCATACAACTGTTTTTTTTTTTTTTGCTTTTTTTGTTTTATACCTTTAAAGGTTGGCTTATAGCCAAGAAATTGAGTACCAATCGGCGCGTGATTATAAAATTGTAACTTGTTTGCTAAGTTCAAGGTTAAGCATTTATTTTCAGGTAAGAAAAGCGCTTTATGTTTATAATCGCTTTTATAGGAATAAAAAAGAAAATTCTGAAATCATCATATCAGACAAGAACGTATTCACCTGCGCGTTCATCTGCGTTGGGGGCGTCGTATCTTTTCGTTTTCATGCGTTTAGAGAACGTGAATTCAATTTAAAATATTTTAGTTTTCCTTAACAAGCTCGGGACTGAAAGCGTTAATCAGAAAGCCTTTACTTAATTCTTGACTGAGATATACGTACCGTAGGTTGTATGTTGTAGGTTTTAGAAAAGATATCTTAGGGGTGTGGCATATCATACGAATAGCCTTGATTTGTATGGAAAATAAAAAACAATCCGGAACTTTAATAATAACCTTCTACGAGCTCTGGAATACGATCACTTACAAGTATTTCGAAGCATCTGCGCCTACACCGACAATAATTCATTATTGGTAGCATTCTTTTCTTTTACGCAGCTAAACTGATGTAAAAAGGCTTTTGGCTTATAATAAAGTGGTGGGGAACAAAGCGAGACGCCGGCGGGCTGTTAGACATCGTATATCTTTTCCGAGAACAGTTCGATTGACGTACTATGCCTTGAAAATACCTTTTTGTGGGATTATTGGAAAAAGGATTTGCAATACCGGAACCGATTTGTTATCGGCCGACAAGCGCTTAATTTTTCATGTTCGGTAAATTTTTGATTTAATCTAATGCGTTGTATAATGTACTCGCCAATGAAACAAAGACTTTGCAACGCCCAGAAGGACCTAAGAGAAACCCACCTTTCACTGTGCCGAGTAAAACTCGGTTCTCCGTCTTGGGTTGTTTTGTTTAACTGGCAGGCCGCAATTTAATGAGGTTTGGTGCAGGTGAAGTATATTGACCCAAGGACAAACGCTATCAAAAATAGCTCAACTACCTTCCATATAATGCTTTATTTTGAAAAGGCGTTACATAAATACCTGTAGAGCAGCGTAGCGTATTTTACGGTAAGTCATGGCCCACTGTGGTGCTTCTTGTTTTCTTTGAAAGTCAATCTTGCTGCCAACTTTTACTTCACGTACTACAGAGCCCTTTATTAACCATTCCTCGCCGAAATAGCTCTGATGTTGCAATTTGTTAATATTTTTCAAGAACAATCTTTTTCGGTACTTAAGTGTATCTTTGATAGTCAGTTTTGATGTTATTTTTCTATTACCTTTCCTTTCATCGCCAAAGAAATTGTCAATAGTACTTTGTTTTTTTTTTTTTTTTGGTTGCTGTAGTAATTACATTCCTTAACTCTTTGCAATCCTCTGCCGACATTATGCTTCCTACACCAACGCCTATTGTCGGCCCCAATCGACAGTTACATTATCTGAAATAAAAAAAAAGTAGTCAAGTAAGAGATGAACACCGTCTGCCGTATTCCATGAAATAATGGCAGCATAATGAACCAATAATAGGAATAGGAATATTGGGAATAGTAAATGGATAATCCCCAATAAAAAATTTTTTCGGGAAAGGCATTTTGAAGGGAGCGAGCAATTTAAACCTCAACGTGCTTCTATTTTCAAAAAGAATAATGAAGTAAATCCTATGGTATATACAGGTTTTTCTATATATATATATATGTATGTAGAGAGTGAACAATTCAGTGAGTGTATCCATTCTGTACGGCAAGAAAGCAGAGAAAATTAAAATCAGACGTTCTGTTAACATTTTTCAGACTCTGTGAACATATCAATAAACATATATATATATATATATATATATATATATATATAAATAATGGCGTCAGCAGATTATTTGTTGTTTTCATAAATTTGTAAAAACATTTAAAGTATTATTATGTTAAACAGTCTGGGGAATTTTGCTTTGTTTAGTCTGCCGTCGTTATCGCTCTCGCTACGGGCAAATTTCTCTTTCATTATTCGTATTATCGCATAAATTCAATATATTTCAACTTTAACTGACATCACTTCTGAAAAAGGAAGTTACTCATGTCATTCACAGATTTATTGATCTAGAAAATAGATTGGACCCCTTATAACGTCATTAGCACAAATTTGACTATTTTTAAAGCTCCTCGGCTCTGGTGAACGTCATTAGAAGTAGTGTAAGGAGAATGACTCAATATTTGCATTGGATATGCAACTTTTACACAAGTCAAAAGAGATCCCTTAAGATGTCTTTATCTTCCTATCATTGTGAAGCAAAATTAACCAAGCGTTGGATTGGTTATTCAAATAAGGGAGCATGAGCTGGGATAGATCGTCGTGGGATTAGATTAGTTTTATCATACTAATGACAATATGTTGTTGCGACAGCGTCACCGCATTGTCCGGGAGAAACTGGAGGTACAAAGCAATGCCACAATACTTTTTCGAGCGAACAGTGCTATGACGCTACGTCCGTTGCATTATGTCGGAACGTCTCTGAGATCGTATACAACCTGGACTGCAATGATAAAAAATGGTGCCATTGCTTTGTATGGCTTCTAGAGCTTACGATTTCTTTATGATAAACGACAGTGGAATGTGATGCCAATGTTTGACTGTAACATAATAAATGCCAGGGGGTATTAAACAGTGAACATCATTCTTCACGCGTACCGCAACTGTTGAACAATGATCTTAGCATGTTAACCGTTTTGTCATTCAGCAAGTGATTGAATAGTAAATTCATTCAGTATTCCTTGTAAACACTTGAAGATCCCGTTTTACTTAAGTCCAAATTCATTGCTTTTGAATCGCTCAAGACTGTTAAATATATATTATAGATATAGATATATATTATAAGAGGCACACACGTGTTAAGGTGTCCTTCCTCTTCCGTGGACGGAAATTGGTGGCTTCATAAAACGCACATAACGCGATCGTTTCTTCCGTAATTTTCGGCATAGGTCCCTTGAGCGTTGGTGCTTGTAAAGTGTAGGTTTCATTTGTTGTACAATATGTCGTTTAGTATACTCGGTTACCTTTCTCTTCTTCTGTGAGCCAGCAAATCAACAAAAGGCGATTTTTCTCTGAATTGGGTAAGAAAATGTTCTTGCATGACAGTGTCTGCACACAGCATTTAAATGAAGTGGACATGAGTGGGAATTCAGCTTTGCAAGGGATATGGATGGTCATCCTGGATCTATCTACGCTTAGGATTATCGTGCGTAATCCAGTTATTTTTTGCCCGAAACAATTTGATGAAGATAATCGTTGACTTAACAAATGTGTTCATATGTGTAAGTGTTCATCAGGAATCCATCCATATTCCCTCCTTCCCTGTCTTTTCCAAACTGAATTTGTTTGTTGGCTTCAGTCGTAACTGTACAGCAAGTGTTCTTTGAGTTTTAGCTCGACTTTTACATATTGAAAACTCTATTGCATGCCTTCAGCTGACACCCCCCACGAGACTTGCAGAAAGCTCATCACCTCCTCAAGACTACAATTTTTTGCAGGACATGTCGCAAACCACTTGCTAATTGTTTTATACCTTACCACAGTTTCACCTCAAGCTCAGTTAATCATTCTCGGGGGTTGACCTGCATTTTTTTTAAGCTGCTTGTTGACATCCGACTCTATACACTTTGATATAAACTGGACGACAGTTTCTCATAATTTTATAAGTGCACTGCTGCAGTGCAATGTCCAAGTTACCTATACACCAAAGTCTCGGAAAACAGTGGGCGCGTCATGGACATTTTATAAAGCAACCAATTTTTAACGGATAAAATTCTTTTGCACACCCATTACGTATGTGTGTATAAAAGTTGAATACTGTATAAAAGCTGAGATAATTTCGTTTAAGTCAGAGTATAACGGAATTTGTTTTTTTTTTTTTTTTGTGTTAATAAACAATTTGCTTATCGCCTAAGTGTGACTCACATAGAGCGGCAATAAAACAAAATGTTATATTTGTACTAATAACAGCAGGTAATTACTTCTATATATATATAAATATGTATTGAAACAATATTTACATTTTACACAAACTAATTATTTACTCAATGCATTATTTTGCATGTAGTTCCTTAACAATTTCAAGTGCTTTGCGATTTTCTTTCAATTAATATAAATGTGTTTTAAATGTTTTTTCGGTGCTGGTGCACTGTGACCTCTAAAAACAAAATTTCTTTCGTACAAAAAATCTACCAAGAGTAGTAAAGCGGATGCAAGCAGCAGGCATAAGCTTATCTCATTTTTTTTTGGTTTCCTTTTTTTTTTGTTTTTTTTAAATATAGGTTGGATGGACCCTTTAGAGTACTCTGTGTAATAAATAAATATGAACAAAAAGCGATTAATCAATCACTCATTTCTGGAATTAAACTTAACTTTCGTAAGCTGAAGTCAATTAAGAATGTAACGCTCTAGTTAATAATCATTATTGAGTTTAAATTTAACTTTCGAGCTGTCGCTTATTAAATTTTATTTGCAAGGTTTTGTGGACAACTTTGAAAACTTAATTAATTGTGCCCTATAGCGCTCTTTTGGTACAAGATCATATTGGGTTTGTGTGGGCGTAGAAGACCTGAAATAGACCCAAGTTTTATTATACCAATTGGCTCTGAATCATTTTCTGAACCAATTTTAAGTTACCTGTCCATCCGACCCGGTTGTTTTCTAGTGTTCGATCTACAGGTCAGAAATGTTTTGATGACATATGGCACGCTGATGTGTTTTGGCCCAACGAGCGCTATTAAAAATTGTTCAGATCAGATCACCTTTTCGACCACTTCCCATATAACGCCTTATTTTGATAAGCTGTTATAGCGTATTTAACTCAGTATCAGAATTTCGGCATTTTAAATTAATTTTCTAAACTCCTTGGCTATGGGAACTGGATCTTTAATGGTAGTAAAGTCCTAGTTTTCAATATTTCTTGATGAGAATTCGTTCATAACCACAATTGGCATAAATATTAACTTGGCCGAATTTGAACCACGTTAGTCTATATTTTGGATCCCAAGCCATATATTATGACAAGTAAGGGTTTCTATGCTAAAAAGTTTTAATTTTCAATATTTTACGATGAAAATTATTCAACTGTAGGAAATTTGAATCACAAAGATCTATTTTTTGGCGACAAATCCTTATTTGTAGTTTGTTGTGACGAAAGCAACTTGAAAATAATAAAACCTTTGACAAGTAAATTAAGTTTGCCAAAGTTGACGTTTTAATGTCCTCCAATATGCGGGCTTTGACGAATGCATTTTATGAAAACAATGAATAATCATTGGTGTATAAGTAACTAAATGGACTTTCTAATGATCGACTTTGCTCCAATTATAGCATCCTTACTTGCTATACCCACCACTGTAAGATGGTACAGGGTATACTCATTTCGTTTTTTCCCAACCCAAAAGGAAGCTTTAGAGACCCTGTAAAGTCTTCATATATTTTTGATAGTGTGAAATTCTGAGTTGATTTAGCCATGTCTGTCTGCGTGTGCTTCTGTGTGATATGTGTTGTTCGCACTCTCAACTTCACTCTTGACTTTAAATTTAGTAAAAACATTGGAAGTTTCTGCTTCCCATTGTTGGCTCATTGAAATGAGCCCAGACAAAGTTACAAGTGATTAAATTTTGTTTGTTTTTACTTTTTTAAGGTTTTATGCTTATTTGTCATACGGCAAACAAGACCGAACGTTTAAAACTATTTTGTACACACTTTAAATGAAGATATATTGTCTGTCTAAAAATGGGTTAATTTTAAAATAGACACCGCGATTACTTTTTTCCTAATAATACCAGCGATATGAGCATCAAATAAAAGAATTTGCGAAAAACATAGTGATGGGTATGCGAGATTCGCCCCCTGCCGAATATAACTTTCTTACTTTTTGAGATTAACGTTAAATTTCTTAAGCTGAAATCACGTAAGGTTGTGATGCTGTAGCTGGTTCCTCTTATCAAATGTCATTTGCAAGGCTTTGCGGAAGATTTTTTCTTTAGAATTTAATTTTTATATATTTATTTATTTATTTTTCAGATTATTGGTATCGTTGCTATTTGTTATGGGGTTATTGTACTGAACAGTGTCAATGCTGTGGAAATTGATGGTACAGTGCATTTTCCACCTCAAGCCATAGTTCCTGTTGGATTAATTACGATCGGTTCGATTGTTGTTTTGATTTCTTTTTGCGGTTGTTGTGGCGCCATTCGTGAAAATGTTACCGAGACTATGTGCTATGCGGTCTTTATGTTTATATTGCTTATACTACAATCGGTTATCCTTGTTTTGTTATGGACTAATAAAGAGAAAATCAGCGATGCCATGGGTCAAGTAATTGAGAGTGCTTGGGAACGTGAATCACGTGAGGCGGGTGTTTTTGAAGCCATTCAAAAATCGGTAAATTCTTTTTCAAAAATTCTTCTTAATTGTGATTGTAAATGTAAAAATTTTTAGTTGAAATGTTGCGGCGTTAATGGAGTAGTTGATTATGGTGCGATTCTTAAACTGCCACCCCCCAGTTGCTGCGAGAATGATTCGTGTATTACTGCTAACTTTTACGGTGGTTGTCGCCGGAAGTTCATCGATTTAGTAACCGGTAGCACTGATAATGCCAAATACTTCAGCCTGGGTTTAATCGCCGTTGAGGTAAGTCTATACTTAAACTAGGTTACCGATTGACGAGGAATTATTTATTTGATTTTTTCCTTCTCTGTTTTTGCAGCTCATTGGATTCATTTTCGCCTGCTGCTTAGCTAATAATATTCGTAATTATAAACGTCGAAATATTTATTAAATAAGTTTTCATAAAAATAAACATTGTAACTGATCTCCAAGACGGTTATAATGGCCATTAATATAATATGCAACGCATACTACCGAAAAAAATAAAATTAAAACAAAATAAATAATTTGTTGCATAGTTCCCATAGCTACCTGTTTACATAATAAATCAAATTTAACCTCAAACCTCGTTTGCAAATTTTTGAGAGAAAGTGCATTAAAAAAAAAAAGGAAAAAAAAAAATTCATAAAAATTCCCATATTTGAGTTTATTTACATGCGAACATTTAAAATCGCACGGGTGTTAAAAAATTAACAAACGCATACACATGTAAACAAATGTGTGTTAATGTAAACTTGAAAGAATCTTATTACTCATAACATAAATAAATAAATGCATAGGCAGACATATAAGACCCGAAACAAAAAAAAAAATCTTTTTTACATAATTTCGCTCAGATGTACGCACTATAGTTTTGAATATTAAATAAATACATTAAATGAAATAAAATTATATACATAAATAGATATTAATGGTTTTTGATACGGTCCTTAAGTGTATTCCTAGAAATATATATATATATATATTTTTATATCTGTTAAGGAACACAAATATTATTATTATTATTAAATATTTCATTACAATCTCATATGAATTGCTGTCATTTTCATTAAAGAACAAACAAAAAGGCAATGAATTAATGCATTTCTTTACTGTTATTAAAAAAAAAAAAAAAGCAACAACAACAAATATTTAAACACTCAATTTATTTGAATACAATGTTAGTCATAAACTTGTAATGTTTACATTTATAAACTGAAATGTTCTTTTATTAATAAAAACAAAAAAAAAAAAAACAAACAAACAAAACTATTCTACAAAGTTTTTTAAGCTAAATTTCCATTGAACTCTTATCAACTAAGGATTAAATCTTTTTTCTTTTTCAAAAAGCGCCAGCTCAGAGATCTTTGTCATATATATATAGTACTCAGAAATATACATAAGATAATGCCTTCGCTCAGCATGACATGTGATATCGATTTAGACGGTGTAACTCAGGACCTAGAGAGCGGATGTAGCAGAAGTGTTTCGTAAACTGAATGCTTGACTAAATACAACGCCACCTGTTACATTTACAGCACAGAATACACCTAAAACACGAGGAGCAATTTCAGTAACAACCAGGCTCTGGTTGACAGCTCGCACACCTCACCAGACGAATACGACCATTAGTCTCAAAGCCTTTCTTTCATCGCACTTGCCAGGTTAAATTTGAAAATACACGGATTGAGGACGGACAGACAGACTTAGATTAATTCCGATTAAGTTTCTGAATCGATCGGCATAATAAAAGGTGGGTCCATCTTAAGTCCTTCCGCGTGTTACATACGACCGCACTAAGTTAATATACCCTGTACCACAAGTGATGTAGGGTATAATTAGTTCATAATAGTAAAATGACAAAAAAATCTAATTTACGAAGTTTAGACTACATAGGTATCTCTTTTGGTTAGAAACGCAGATAACGATTCTCGGGAAATGTAAACCCAAAGAGAATTAATTGAGAAAATTTCTTTATGATAGTAATTTGTCATAAAAATTAAGTGGACTAAATTTGAAACATATGAACCTATCTCTTGGATCCCCCAACATAAACAACAACAACAACTCTACGCTGACGATTTTAAACTGTTTTCTTCCTTCTCCTTGGACTCGCAATCGTATCAACTTCAAATGGATTTAAATAATCTGGTAAAAGGAAGGAAGGAGGAAGTCATTCCATACTGAGTATTTCATTGATTCACACAAGTTGCAAAACGTTGATTCGTTCATCGTTCATTCGACCAAACATTATGTTTCCATTTGCCCATCGAATTCTCTTTAAGTAGAGCTAGGTCCGCGCGTGATTTCATTTAGAGGTTGACCAAAGAGCTGAAGGATTCTTATATTACAAAAAAGCTATACACGTGCTTAGTTAGACCAATACTTGAGTAAGCCCCTACTGTGTGTGAGTCCCTCCCTATAGATATTATGTAGAGTCAACTGAAAGCAATACTTGCTGCTTGTCTTTAGGAATTTGGCTTGCAACCCGATGGTTTCTCTTCCTGCTTACGAAAATAGGTTGCTTCCGTCACTTGAGAAACGTAGATTTATTCTTGGTATTTCCTTCTTAATTAAGTTATTAAATAGAACTATCGCTTCGTCCACATTGCTTGATGAGATAAGCTTTAATGTCTCTAATCGCTTCTCTAGGCACTTTAGCTTTAGTAAACTTAGCCAATGTAAATAAAATTACGGGCTGTTTAACCCGTTCAGAGTTGTTTGCGGAAACCTAAATGATGTCTACCTCCTAATCTCAATATCGCATTCTTTAAAGTCTATCGAAACAACTTTGCTTAATACGCGCGCTTTGCCTACGTCGTGTTTAAAGTAACTTGCAATCTCTCAAGCGTCTCATTACGATTCAAAAATTAACTGGTTTTCTATTAACTGTTTACTGTTACTGTACTTAGATTTACTGTTCATTGTTTACTGTTACTGTACTTAGATTTACTGTTCAATGTTTACTGTTACTGTACTTAGGTTTGCTGTTAACTGTTTACTGCTACTGTACTTAGGTTTACTGTTCACTGTTTACTGTTACTGTACTTAGGTTTACTGTTCACTGCTTACTGTTATCAGTTGCCAAGCTTTTGCATGTTTGCAATGCTTTAGGGGTTCACTTGCAACTTAGATCTGTACTGGTTGTGGGTGTGCCTCTATGCTAGCTGCGTACATGCTTTTTTTCTTTTCTGTTTTTTTTCTTATTATGTGTTTGTGTTATCTTTTATTTGCATCTCCTTATATACTTTCTACTAGCTTTTAATAATAATTCGTATAAAATTTACTTCCAAGAGTCAATTAAATTCAACTATTAATTTATTTTAATTGAGTCGTGCTGACCAATCGATCAAATGATCTATTGACTGAGGCAAAATTATTCCGTTGCAAACGGGACTAAAAGTCTTTTTTTAAAACTTTAGGAAATTTCGTATTAAATGCACGCAAAAATGCAACACGGATTGAAATCTGATAACGGTTTTCTTAATGTGTTGCCAGCTCAATGGCAAAGCTTAAAGAAAAAGCTTTTCATTGTTGTTTTATTTTCTTCTTACTCAGCCTTTCCGAATCGTTTTCTAACTGTAACAAATTATTCGAATAAAAAAATCAAAACATGTAATAAACATAAAAAGTGTACAAATTTTTAATCGCTAGTGTTTGAGAACAAATGATGTTCTAAGCAATACAATGCACCTTACATCAGGTTCGGTAAATTACTTAATCACATTGCGTGCTTAAATTTATTTGGATTTTTTAATTTGCCTGAGACAATATTATACTATTGCTATTCATTCGAAATATTGTCAATAAGTAGGCATAAAGTCTCCTCTGTCATTCTTCCGGCGAGAAATGCTTTTCTCTATTTTTAAGGCAACATAAATTTCAATCTCTTCTATCTGAGAGAACTGAAGTATTGATAACAAAAATTCCTTCACATTGTGCGAATCCAATTCCATTAACATCAGCAGAGAGAGGTAGGCATAGTGTGGCCTCAGTTTCCAGTGACTGAATCGTTTCCTTGATTCATTTATCAATGTGCGGTCGTCCTGGAAAATGACTTTTATGCATCTTTGCGTGTTAACTTCTTATTGAAACGTTCCAGGTGTTCTTTCCCGTTTTCAAGTAGTACGTACACACACGTTACTCGCTCCTTTCTTTCTTGCGGGCTCTTGACGGTTCTTATTACGTTCCTTGCCCTCTCTTTATATCGGAGATGATTCTTTATGTCGTTTGCCAGAGAAAGCTCTGCCACATAACCGAGTAGGCAAGAGCTGTAAGTAGCTAGTCGGTGTTTGTAAAACTTTACAATAACAACATAACTCATTGACTAAAATATCAATTTCTTTTGCCACGTTTACGCGAATGCGAAACGACTGCGCACAAAGGAATTAACCAAATTCGTTCACCCAGCCTAGTTTGCAAGTGGAGAGTTCAGAGGAAAGTAAATATTCTTGTAAGGGGGACTCTTGAACGAAACACGACACGAAAGACGACAAAAATGATAATTGTGTGAGTTATGCTGCATGCACTGCGTGGTCCGATGCATACAATTTTTAATAGCGAGCGCCCCTGGGGAAATATATGTCAGTCAAATTTAATCAAAATATCTTAACAATTGTGGCTTGTAGGTTGAATACAAGAAAATAAGACAGACAGACAAGTTTAGGTTTACTTTCTGAATCGATCGGTGTAATAAAAGGTAGGTCTGTCTCAAGTCTTTCTGGGTGTTGCATACACCCACACCAACGAAGTAGTAAAGTGTTGCTTACAGTCTCTCCCGCTGAAATGTCAACCTTACCTGCACATGGTGTACCCTGCCGATAAACAACAGGGCTTTGACGACCAAACAAGAGCGGTATAAGCCTCCCCGAAGTGTAAAGGAAATGCTTAACTTAATTCGCCCTCCAGGAGGCGTGCTGGTAGCCGCTGATCCACGATTGGATGCAGAAGCTTAACCAGCCACTCATTCTAAACCTAAGGATTGCTTAAACCGAAACAAATGAGAATCGATCGATTAACCTGTTGGCGACCTTTAGCTTCAAACAACTGGCACGATTTGAATCATGGAACGTAAGATCCCTTTTTGCTTGGTTGAGCGAAACTACAACGCTTGCAGCTGCTGAGTTTAAAACATCGGATGGCTTCACTATTATATGTTGTATATTTTCTCTCCAAGGACGCCCGAAAAGTCCCCTTTGAGTGGAAGCCGCACCTCGACAGAACTCCTATAGAAGAAGACAGAACTCCTAGAAACGCAATAGACTGGAATCACCAAGGCGGCCTAGTTACACCTGGCGCCGACAGAAAGTCATAAAAGTAGCAAAAGCGAATAAAACGTGGAATGATCTCAAGACCGTAGCAGCCGTTGAGTTATGCTGCTCGCTGTTTCCACTGCCATATAATGATATTTAAGGTTCGCCACGCCCTGAATTGTAATTTTATGTCATTCTTAACTATTTAAGCCAATAAAAAAGTAAATGATTTTTTTGAAAAATGTACGGTAATCGGTCTTGCCCTGCTTTCATGTTTAATCAAACTGACTTACACGGACCTCGTAGTTTGCCATCTTATTATCTCTCAACGAACCAAAAATATATTTAAAAAAAAAAAAGACAACAAAAAAAAGAAAACGTAATAACGGCGCTCTGTGTTGTAAATATCTTCACCACAATATTTGCTATTTGTCTTAGATTGTTGTGTTTCTCCGCTCAGTCTGTGCGAAAGTGTTTTGGTTTGCGGTTGCACTTTTTAGAAAGCAATCATCGACAAAGAAAATCTATTTACTTTTTATTTTTCGTTTCCTTCATTATTTTCGTAGAGGAATTCTTAAGTGGATATAAATAACATTTGTAAGTGGAATGAATGAATATCTTGTAAAATGTAATCTTTTTTTATAGTGCGTGAATAAGAATAAAAATAATAATAATAATAATAATAATAATAATAATAATAATAATAAAACTTTACATGCACCACAACCACCCATTGATCTTATGTTAGTGCGAGATTAAATGAAAACTGAATTCTAAAAAAAAAAAAAAAATAAAAAGCAAAAAAGCAAAAAAAAGAAAAATGTCATAATGTATGGAGAGTAAAAAGAAATGATCTCATAACATAAAAGCTTATGGAGTAAGCTTATTAGAATTAATTAAAAAGAAACTTGAAATTAAATCCAAAATATGTACAACGATAAAATGGGGCGTATGTGTGTGTGCGCATTTTGAATTATTAAAATTATCTTACGTTAAAAAGAAAGAAATTTATAAAAAAAAAAAAAGAAGCAAATGTTGTTTGCAAAATATATGCAAATAAGCGAAAAATATTCGCATTATCACATGATGATGATATCTCGTTATTATTAGTAATGAAGCCTCTCTATCTCTTCTCATTTCAACTAAATATTTCAGTTATTGCGTTTGGTGTACAAAAAGAGAAAAGCAAAAAAAAAAAACAACCAACAAAAACCAAAAAAGAAAAACTCGCAAAAATTCGTCATCACTTGTTGCGCCCTTGACTTCCTCACTGGCATCATATCATTGCTGTTAATCGTGTACGTACAACAGAAAAGGCAACCGCAACACAACAACAACAACGATGGCAACAACATCGGCATTAAAAAAAATATCTTTTATTTTTCATTTAATATGCTTTGTAAGTACGAAATGCGTTGTTTAATAAGCTCTTAATAAGTTTCATGTAACCCTTCATGCATAGTCATGTGTATATCACGTACGCATATAACATGCAATCAATAACGAACATATTGTCTATCATTGTTATTATCGTCATTGTATTCATTTATATTTACATTTATATGTAAAATTTTTCATTTCAATAGAAAATCACGCAACGCACGCACTCTCTTATTTAGTTAGTAAGTACAGATAAACTCATCGACTAAAGCAATCATTTAGTTATTTAAAAAAAACGCGTCAAAGTAATTTGAAGATAACACAAGGTTTTGTGTACTCGCGACATGCATTGCGTTATTGCTAAACTATTTGCTATTTGGCGGTACATCAACAAGTTTCCATAGCAAATTTTGCTAAGCATTTCTTCAGCATGTTTTCCTTTCGTAGAATATTCTTATACCCGCCACCAAGGGACGAGAGATGTCTTCATTTTCTTAAAACGAGGGCAACGCCCAGAAGGAAGCTTCAAAGATTCAATAAAGTATATTTATATATTAATTTAAGCATGTCCTTCTGTCTGTCTGTGTAATGTCTGGCCGTAAAATGTTTGCAACGCCCAGAAGGAAGCTTCAAAGATTCCATAAAGTATATTTATGTATTAATTTAAGCCTGTCCTTCTGTCCGTCTGTGTATTGCCTGGCCCCAAAACGTTTGCAGTGCCAAGAAGGAAGCTTGAAAGGTTCAATAAACTATATTTATATATTAGTTTAAGCATGTCCTTCTGTCCGGTTGCGTAATGTCTGACTGCAAAATGTTTGCAACGCCCAGAAGGAAGCTTCAGAATTCGTATTTTTAATCAATTTATCAAATTCCAAATTTGATTTAAGCATGTCCGTGTGTCTGTCTGGCTTTCTGCCGGTTTGTTTAACGTCAGTTGTAAAGATTGCCCTGGCCGCAAAAATGTAGCTAGCGGCTTCAAATTTGGCAGAAACATTGGAAGCCCTTGCATACAGGCCTAATTGGTCAAAGGATACGCCTGCACTGCCGCGTAAACTGAGAATATCTCTTTTTATCAATGGGGAAAAAATTGTTTTTACTCACACACCACACCAAATAAGCCCATAAAACTTCGTAGATGTATCAGTGCAAAGACGAAAAAATCGTCCACGTCTGCCCAAGGTAATGGTGTATCAAAATTTAACTGTGTGGCAAAAATATTTGTAAAGCCCAGAAGCAAACTACAAAACCCTTTGAAGTATATACTTTCTGGACCAGTGTCAAATCAAGGATACGTCTAAGTCTGTCCGTTCGTCTGTCCGTGCATCTGTCTGCCCACCTGTGTAAGAACTGGGATAAGCATTCTCCTGTTCGCAAAAATGAAGTGTGCAAACGAAATTGACAATGACACAAATCGGACAAGGCACACGCCTATAATGCCCCATGAACTGAGAAAAACTTTGCTTTCCGTGTTTTTTCCTCATTACTCTTAAACTACAACAAATACACGATAAGAGTAAGGAAATACAGCTTTTTCCTTGTTCTGCAGTGTTTTTCAAGATAACGGCGACGGGTATACCAAATTCAGTTATAGGCGAATATGGTTTTTCTACTTGTTGTGTCTTCTGTTTACATTGAGTTGAGAATATTATAACGCGGGCCTAACTTGCGAATTTATTTCGCAAACATTTTTCTGCTGCAATTTATTTGCTTTTGCTTACGATGAAGACTAATGTAGGCATTAAATGACCTTGACTTTTCATAATTGTAGTGACTTGAAAATGTCGTATAGGTTGCAGTTCACTGTCGTATCAATTGAAAGAAGAAGATCGACTAAATTCCTTGTAGTGTCAGCAAACGCCGATGCTCCATCTAAACCGATGACACAAGATAGATAATCTTTGTTGTAAAATTCAATTATTGGCAAGAGTCAGATTGTGTTGACGTAGATGGGGCACTATTTACATTTTTAGTGTGATCATGAAAAAACTGCAACTGATCGTTGAAAATTGCTTTATTATCTTTCTATCTCTTGTTTTACACTCTTACGATCTACACGTTTTTGCATATTTTGGGATTTTTTGTCGTAGTGTACTCTCCATTCCTTGGCTTTTAAACGCATCAGCGGCTTCTTCTGGCGAAGAAAACCATCATGTTCAGGAACAAAAAGGAATCATTATATCCCAAGTCCGGATTGTACGGAGGTCAGATTGACCAAAGTAGGATTGCTCCGGCAGGAAGATGCACACTACCCATCGGAATGCTGGCGAATGCCTACTTGCCTGACTGCTGGGTACGGCCCTTCGTGGGCTGTGGTTACCTTAAAGTTTCGTGGGGAGCTTTTAAAGAGGTGCTTAGATAGGCCTCGATGCAAACCACCAAGCGAGAATTTGGTCCACACCCATCTTCTATCGCGGTACCTCAGGGTAGAAAGGCCCCCTTCAATGGGGATTCCCTTTCTCCCTGAGGGGTCGTCAATCAACTTAATTCGATTGCCGATGGTTGTAGGCAACCCGTCTGATTAAGACTTCATGTCAGGTGCAGACGTTAAACACACAGAGATATCTGTACGGCGGGCGACCTATGCTCGAGTAGCGCTAGAAAAGAACAGTAGAGTTAGAAAAGAACCTTGAGAACTTACTTTGTCTTAATGAGGAGCGACCCTTTGAACAAATTGTTGTGTGCTATTCGCAACCGACCGTTTTAGGTTCTTTAAAGGCACTGTGGCTTTATGACTGTTTTTTTCGAAAAAACCGCTGATCATTTGAGTCGAAACGCTTCGAAAACGAAAACCTTTTGTCGGATTTGGTTCGTCTTAAAATTCCTATACTATTGACTGATGTTTATTTTTTGGCTCACGCGCATGGATTCATGATTTGTCACGTTTTGCAATCTTATAGGCGTGTTTTGAAGCACTGGCGTTGTAACGCAAGTACTTAGCTTAGGTTACTTTGTTTGCATTAATTAATGCGAGCATCTTTTCGACATTTGCTAAAACGATGTGGCATCTAATGTGCATCGCTTAATAATGGCTAATAATTACCTAATGTTGCGTAATGCCCAGGATCGAATTTACCTCACAGGAATCTTGCATTATCAGTTTTTGCACGGTAGCAATATGTTTTGGAACAACAACTAACCTTGGAGAACCTTCACGACTCTCGGCAGTCAGTGAACGGTTGTCAGATTTAAATGAATATTATACCAGTATTTCGCAGTAGTAAGGCGTGGAGCTTCGCCGTCCCGAAAATTTGAAAAAACTGTCGGTGTTCTTCAAGGTAGTTTTAGTTTCTCCTGCATTGTGGGCATGTATCAGGCCCAGATCAGGCCAATTTTTTTAACCTTGTATTCTTAATCGATTCAGGAATGTGTGCGCCAAATTTTTGGTTCCGATGTGACTATTCCCACCCATCAAATTGATGGATTTTCGCAAATCTAGTGTTTTGGCGACATACCATACGTCGTATATAAGATATAGGTTGGTACGATCCCACATACATACGAGCTCTGAGATGGATAAGGTTTTTTAAGGTCTCTATACACAGTGCATCATGAGAAAAGATACGATCGGACCGATTTGACTATAATTCTTTTCTTGTTGTCCATGCTTCCCTATGACGATTGTTATGAAAAAATGATAACAAAAAAAAAGAAAAAATTTATTTAAGCGCACGCATATTTTTGGAAAAAAAGTAAAATATTTTCCAAGGCTGAAAATATATAAATTTGTCCAAATTGATTGCGATATACAATGGACAACCTTCGTAAAAGGAAGCTTGTAGTTAAAACATGAACTCAGTTCGTTGAAATTTTTTTTTGCGCGGCTTAATATAAATTTATGCCCATTTTAACTAGTATTTGTCTTTGAGTAATAAATTGTTTCATTTTATTTTTATTTACGTCAAAAATAAGCTAATACTGGCAGTACAGTCTGTTAATTAATTAACATTTTTTGTGCAGTAAATTTATTTGAAAACGTGAATGAAACCGAGCCTTACGTAGTGTTTCTCGCTAATTAAATATTTGGTCGATTTTGTTTGAGAAAGAGGAAAGAAGCATCGGACAAAGAGACATATCTTTTTAAGATGAATATCTTCTATGGTTTTAAGTCTCACGCGAAGTGTAATGACCTGATTGACTGAATGTTCCTAGCGGAACGATTTCGAGGTCACGGTACACTTTGTGCTGGCTTCACTTTCATGGGTCGAAGGGATACCTTCTTAATTGCCCATCGTCTTGCCGGTGGACGCAGAGTTATAGAGAAGATTGCATTTTGGATTCCTTTCGGCTTTTTCGACGGACTTAGTATCCATTGGCAAATGCACCCAGCAAAAGTTAAATCATCTCTTATAAAAACCGGTAGCAGGTGACACACACATTCAACTGTTGGATGTGAAAGTAATATTTTCACATCCAGCACGTATTGTTTGCGTTCTTAAATTACATTGTAGTGCGAATACTTTGCTCATATTTTCAGTCATAAAATAAAGTCCAATTGGTTATGAGCACAGCAACGCGGTAAACAAATTTAATTAAAAAATTTTTTTAACGCAAGAAAAAAAACTGAAAATGGAAGCCTTAGCGAGGAATAAGTGAGACAAGGAGTTATAGTGGAAAGTGCGTGCTCCCCAAGGCTGTGGCATCATGGACTGACTGGTAATGATGCAAAGGTCCAAGCAGATCTTGCATTATCAGTTGGTCCACTCGAATTACAACAAGTAAAGATTTGCATCACATCAAGAGAAGTGCGGGAAAAACTGCACGCTACTTACTAGTCGGGAGAATTCATTATGTAGTATAACCGGTGACTATAGGCATAAATACACCGGAATAGTCGTACTTAAGAATGACTTTTAATGATCGCATTTGCAAATTATCTTTAGATGATATTAAGAAAATCTCATGTCAAACGAAAGTATGGCAAAAAAGATATCACTAAATATTCCATCTTTCAGTTATCGAAGGACCCGAAACTCCTACTTTCTTCTTTTAATAGCAATTACAGAGTTCTGCTAAGCTTTAGTTGAATAGACGCTGTTTGCACACCATGTGTACCGTTAACGGTGCACGTGTCAATTGGTACGGCAAACGTGATCACACCGCATAACACAATCAATCAATCGTTCGATTTTAATATTTGAGTTTAAAAAAATTGACTTTTAGCGCGTAGGACTTAGAACGGTACACTTGACAGTAACGTGCTAGCGTTAAATAATTGATCATTGAAATGTTTACAAAATTACATAGCTATTATGAAGTCGGTCGATACAATTTATTTTCTGTTTCGGAAATCGAAATGACATTGATATGCATCCAGTGAATTATTTTTATTAGTTTTAACTTAACTTGCGCGAAAGTAATAAAACAGTTAAGTTATATTTATTCAATACAATGCAACTACAAATTATTCAAATTGCATTTGTGCTCGTGCATATGGTTTAGTTGATAGTCTAAACAAGCCGAACCCACTGAAATGAGTAGATGTATAATTAAATTGAACTAATAATAGTCATGGAATAGACTTTTTCGCCGCATGTTCTTCGCTAATGAACATTAAAGATAATTCGCTTAATTTCCACTTAAATAATTTTTAATATTTGATCTTAGATGAGATTAGAAATTCACTTTATTGCTACACTCTTGTCTCGTATCTTTTCGCACATTTTGTTCTTTTGCTTAATTAAGATCAATATTTCAATTCATCAAGGATTTGAAAGTTTTTTCAACTTTTCAAATATTTAAAAAGAGTATTTGAGATAATTATTAGTTCTACTAATGATTTATTTAAAACATTTTCCTCGGTGAGATAAGCTTTAATCCTCCGAATCGTTTCTCTATGAACTTTCTTTTCATAAAAGTCAGTTAATGTAAATATAGTTAAGAGCAGGTCAGTCCGTTTAGGGTCCTTTGCAAAAATCTCAATAACAGATTCTTTGCTCAGCTGTTCTTAATATGTGCGTTTTGTCCGTGTTTATGTATCAAAATTATCTTCTAATCTTGATATCTTCGTATCGCTCGGCAATTGCCTGAACTGAATTTGTTCACGACTAACGGTTGTCAAGATTGTGCCACTTTGCAGCGGCTTACGGATCCACTAGCACCTCGAATCTGCCCCCGTGCTAGATGTGAGCCCGCTTTCTTTTCCCCTTGTTGTTTACACATGAATTTTATTCTTTTGGTTTCTGTTCATTTCTTTCTTTTTCTTTAACATAACAATATTCTCCAGTTATGAACAATACTTAGCTTATTATTTATTTTTAAGAGTAAATCAAATTTGGTTGTTAATTTATCTGAGCTGAATACATGCGTAAACAATATAAAATAAAAATAATTAATCAAAATACTTGCCATCACTATCTACAGTTTTCCACCTCATATTGCGTAACTTGCGAATACCGTGGCGGTAGAAACTGCTTGTGGCGCAAGTTTCGCACCATTTTCGCGCATCTTTTACTTTGCCGAACAGCTGATCCGTTAAGCATGACTGAATCAACGACAATGACAATAGCAAATGAAGACAGGCCTAGAGAATAGGCCGCATTCCGAAGACATTCTGAGTCCAAATGCAGAAGCAATTCCTGGATTGATTTTGCTCCTGACGAGGAGAAACAAGTCATGTAATAAAAACACTTTTCGAGTTTCCTTGCCCGTAAATGGACCTGCGGCAACTCCGCTAACGTTCGTATAAACGAACAGTTGGCGTTTCTTTCCTCTTTCTTTTTGACCAGCACTTTCTGGAGAAGGAAGGACGTACGCGAATGTTTGTCTCTTTCAAATCTACAATTTTTTGAACAACGTCTCGTAAACCAAATTTGAACTTTTCTATATATCTTATCCGAATTGAAGAAGGGTAACCTGTGATAAACACTGAAGGATCATTTGTAGACAAACGAAACTTATACCGTACAAATACTAATACAAATACAAATACAAATGCCGTCATTGTTACTGACAGTTTGTCTGTATTAGAAGCTATACGGAATCCTTCGACTTCGAGATGGAGCACAATCAACAAATTAAAGAATACCATTACAACACCCGGCGAAAAAATTGAAATATTATGGGTACCCAGTCATATGGGTGTATTGGGCAATGAGCAGGCTGATCGAACGGCGAAGTATACTGCTTCTGCACATCTAATTATGGACGATGTCATGGAAAATGTGGATCTTCAAAGATATATTGGAAGAAAAGTCAAGGAGGAAATTACAGAAGGAAATCTATCATCAGCACTACTCTTCTATTAACCCTCAATTAATTCCACGTTTATATGCAACATATGTTGAGAAAATCAAGTTGCAAGCATTTTCGAGAATTGACCTTGGCCTTGGCCATACAATTGCAACTCACCAATGGATCTTGAAGATAGTCTTGCTCCTCTTACAGAAGGATATCTACAATACCATCATCAGGACTACTCTTATATCCAACAAATGTTGAGAAAATCAAGTTCCAAGCATTTTCGAGAATTGGCCTTGGCCTTGGCCATACAATTGCAACTCACCAACGGATCTTGATGAAGTATTCCTCCCCAATCTGCAATTGTGGACAAATTCTCACTATAAAGCACATTCTCTCTGACTGCCTTAACTTTTCCTTGGCTAGTATAGGCAGATAGTATTGCATTTGGAGCGACTGACCCTAGGGACATTCTACAATCAGCTACAGAGCACAATATCAATATCAGAAAATATTACTTTACTAAAACTACTAGACTCAATATCCAATGTACTTTTAAAAATTAGAGCCGATAGCCTGTGTTGCTAGTGCTCAATGTCTTTTTTTGTTTTAGTCTAAGAATTTATTTGATGATGATATGATCTCGAGAAAGTTGAACACGTCACGTAACGTTTTGTGACCCAACCAATTTTAACGGAAAGTGTAGAGAGAGGGCAGTACACGTAACAAAATATTTTAATTGGAATTAAATACAAAGCTAATCACTGATAGTTTTAAGATGAGATGTAATCAACAAGAAAATAAATTTGAAAACGAGAGAACACGAATATGTAAAAATCTAGTATGACTCAGATTTATTGTCAATCTATCGTTTACGTAGCAGCAGCTCTTTCTCTGAATTATTTTTAGTTTTTCATAAGAACTCGTAAGTCGCACTTGGTTTAAATAGAAAGCATTTCCAGTTTGGCTGACAAGCCGACAGATGTTAAATGAATCATTAAGTGATTCTGCATTAATTGGATTTATTCAGGAAATACATAAACCTTATGAGTCTTACACTAAAGCGAACAGTAGCAAGTAATTACCTCAAGCATTACCTCCGCAAATTGTTAAGCATTTGATTTATTTTTCGGAAACACACACAATTTACATAGGAAGATGTATTCAACATATTGTCCGCTTGAGAGACAACCGCTTAGTTCCTGTAGAAAGCCCAATTTTCTCTTGAGGTGTAGCCATAATTTCATAGGTTTGGAAAGAACTGATAATTGAAAGTCAAAAGCTCTGGATATTTAAGCATTTTTTGGAGCAACTTTCCACCGTTCCAGACAAAAGCACTGCGTCATTCCATCCTTCCACATCATCATCGTGCCCACATGTACCGGGGACGTCGACTAAATGACTGGTTAAAAAAAAAAAAAAGAAGAGAAGAGAAGCGATTGTCTTGAACCACTTGATAGTGTTAATGTGTTCTCTCATAAATCGCTTTATCGTTGTCTTTCGTTTTATCATTAACAACATGTTTTCTATTTCCATCCCGTTTACTGATCTTTAGAATTTAATAAGTGACTGATCAACTGATCAAATGTGTCGAACACTCATTTTTCCCTGGCAATGTATGGCTGGGTCTTTTTTTTCATTTACTCCTGGCGTCAACGTAACGTGATCACGTCTCAATAGAAAACTAAAATTTTATCTTTCAAGTTTTTCAAGCATCGCGCCATAGAAAAAAAATCCCTTTTAGCTTCAATTCGTCTAGCATTCAATTTCCTTTAGTTTGTCAATAGATGTGAAGATTATCTTTAAACAAAAAAAGCATAGAAACTGCTGTACAACCGTTAAACTTGTTGCCATTTAGTGAGTAGTTGAATAATGACTTCATTCAATCTCATGCAAATGCTTTGAGTTCTCTTTGTACTTAAACTCGAATTGAACGTTTTTTGAATCACCCATCAACTATTAAATGCATGTTAGGGCATGAAATGAGATATGAGACACACTCCTAACAACTTTCCTTCACTGTACAAACTGTACAAACAGATTATGTGCATTGAAGTTAGTGGCTTCAGAAAACATACTTGATGCGTTCATCTTTTCTGAAATTTTGAGTATACATGGTTTAGGTATTCGTTCTTGTAGGATAGAAATTTTAGTTGTTTAGGTGTTGTCGTTCAATATATATCCATATGTAAGAAGACATGGATATCGTTTAGGGCACTGAATTATTTCTATCTTAAAGCGAATTAAAGTGGAGTAGAAAAGCGATTGAAGCTACGAAAATGAACTACGAAAGTTCGCTTTGAGTGGAGATCGAGTAAAATATATAGAAAAATTAAAAAGTGAAGAAAAATGGTAGTATTGTCGGTAGTAGTCTTTTTTCTCCGAAAATGTGGTAGTCGTCAATGCGTGCAGGTTTTATCGTGAGCACTCACACTCGCACTTATATTTCCTTAATTAAATCTTGCAAATTTATTTAACTTAATTCCATAAAATAATAGAAGAGGAAAAGAACGTGTTCACGGCGTGAACGTCAGAGCGAAAAAGGAAAGAAATATCAGCTGTTCGTTTATATGACTGTTAGCAGAGTTGCCCCTGGATCACTGTACTCATGACATGCTTCCATTCGTCAGCAACAAAATCAACCGTGGAATAGTTTCTAAACTTAAAGTGTATTGTCCTGGTCTGCCTTCTTCTAATTACCCCTTGTGCTGATCGATTCAGTCAGGTTTAGCAGATCAGCAGTTCTGCAAAGGTGAAGATATGCAAAAATTAGCCGATGACTATTTCACCTCGAAGTTTCTATCGTGACAAAACACACACAGATAATCGTGATGGTAATCGTAAGCTGCCCAAAGAGAAAATAATCCTTTGACGTGCCTCTACCAGGGAAAGGGCCTAAAAATCTGGCTGCTGTTTACGATATGCCACCAAAATGCAAACATGCATTTTCGAGACTTGCAAGTTCGCCTAAATGCTGCTTTTAAAGATTGTTCACGTGCCTCGTAGATTAGCGATGTGGATGTAGCGTTAATGAAATCTTTCAATCCCCGAAACTGCTACAAGAGATTAAGCCAAAGACGAGGTGTGGCAATTTTCAATTGGAACGACGACTGCAACGCCTTCACTTCATCCAGTAATGAGACCGCCATCCCTGATATTCAATAAAGCCGGTTTCATTGAAAACCCGCCCACTTTCACTACTTTGTGCTCCTATACTAATATGTATTAAGTTTCATCAGCAGCTTGCACTAATAATGCAGCATTGCTTCGATGACTCGAAGGCTTACTGTTCGAAAATTGCGAAAGTATTTATTGTCGCAACACTAGTTTTCGGGTCAATGTATTACTTGTTACTCCATTACCTTCCAACATTCAATTTCTGCCAATAGAAGCCAGCGAGTTAGTTCACCCCTTTGGTAAAAATTCGCCAATTCGCGCGAAATTCGTATTTGAAATTTTCATAAACATCCATGGAAATCGGGAGAGATGGAGAAATGGAAAAGAATATATTATGATACGAATGCAGTGCAACTGACTAAAAAATGCTTAATATTTAAATCGAATTTTGCGATCATTTTCGGTTTATGCTCGATTAACGATATGAAATATAAATTCGCTTACAATAGCAACGCAAAATGTATGAAAGAAGCGTAAAATCAAAGGTGAGAAATACGTTATTAGTCGAGAAGAATTTGGAAATAATTTAAATTGTTTCTGTAAAAAATTTTACGATCGTTTCCAAGAAAAATATTTGAAAAGTTTTCCTCTTTATTATCAATAAACTTTTATATCCAGAGGTATAGAAAGGTAGTTCACTAGATTTAACCATGTGTTTGTTACGCATAGGAATTCCGCTTAACGATTTCGTAGAGAGTAAAAATTCTCTTGGCCATATCTAGCAGACCCGCATTCATCCATCCGTCCCTACGTCTTTCTCGGGTGAAACCATAAAGCAACATAAACATTGAAATAAAAAAAAAAAAAAATAAAAACCAAGAAGCAAGTTAAAAATGGGAGTAACCGGCCTACAGGAAACTAAAACTGTAAATGAAAATTCATTGCCTACGTTGACGTCAAATGTAGTACACAGCCATTTAAAATATCAATGCAAACTCTGTAAGTAGTTATCCGTGTACAGAAGGCTCTTCGATGGAAAACAGTCTGTTCCGTGTAGCCTATAGGAGATATTGATTTCTTAATGTCTTTAACGAAATATCCTATAGTCGTAAGGTGTTGAGATGGGCAGGGTGTGTACCAAAGATTCATCTTACGGCGTATACAACTTTCGTTGTGTTTTCATATAAAGTGATTAATTAATGGCGAGAATGCTTGATGGGGATATGTACACATATGCACAAACAGATGCATGCATACTTACGTACATACGTGTCCATACATGTTACATTTAGTTTTTCTTTAAAGATTTTATGTTTAATTTTCAAAATTTGTACAAAAAATGTTTTGCTTGTAAATGTGTAAATGTGTGTTTATAATGAATTTTTATTTGTAGTTGATTTAGTGTTTTTCTATTTAATTTTTCCCTCTTCAAATGTCTCCCCCCCTTTGAGCTAATAGCATGAAGAGCAAGCACATGTTTATGGTGTGTGCGCGTCTTTACGTTATAGGGTCACTTCGATGTAGACCTTTAAGCAGTCACTGCACTTGAAGCGATATTTTGTGCAGAGGAAAATAACCGGTTTTCTATTGAAATCGTTAGTTTCACTATCATGCAAATGATTAAAAAATAAATCTATTTTTACACTAAGGGCGGAGTATGTTAAGCTAAATTAAGGCTTTTTTTGTTTATTTTTAAAAATTTACTTTTGAGAATATATGTCAGCGCGTCCGAGTCTGCTGGATTTCACTCCTATATCTTATTTGTTTTATTCCTTGCACATTACTTTTTATCCTCGCTACTTCTGATCTTTGACATGAACGTGGCAAGGCTTAGGACAGTACTTGCTATGCATTACATGTCACAGATTTTTGCGTTTTAAGAAAACAATTATGGGGAAATTGTATGCGTTTCAAGTTTCACTAGCAAGCGAGCTTGTGACGAGCAAAATTACTGTTTTTTATGCCAACATTTGATACCGTTACCTTTCCATAAATAATCGACATAGCGATGCCAGTTGAGGCGGATTAAGTCGATTCGAAATCCTGCGCTAATTAGCAGTATACGAGATGTGTCCAAAAAGAAGGTGACTTTTCAAAGTTTGTGGGCTACTGATTGACTATGTGGCTGTAATGACAACATCAAAGACGGCTCAAAAGCGAGTAAATGCGTTATCCGTTGCGAACAGAGCTTTCTCATGGACAATTGTTCATGCAAAATATTCAGTACAATGCCTTTCGATATCTGCCAGCTGTCGGTTACCTCGCGCAACTTGAGTTTTCTGTCTTCGCAAACGGTTTTAAACACTTTTTTCATGTTTTTTGGAACAACTGACTGGTTTGTACGGCTCCAGTCTTGTTTGTCCCTCTCTACTTGCGTACCAAGCAGAGTTCAAGTCACAATTGTCAAGCCATTGCTTTGCTTGAATTGCATACTTTCCCATCAAAAACCAATGCCCTGTTTGCACGGCTCCTGTCTTGTTTGTCCCTCTCTAAGTGCATATCACTTGTCTTGATGAAACAAAGTCCAAGTCACAATTGTCAGGCCAATTGCTTGGATTGCATACTTTCCCGTCCAAAAGCAATGCCCTGCTTGCACGGCTCCAGTCTTGTTTGTCCCTCTCTACGTGCATATCACTCGTCTCGAAGAAGCAGAGTCCATGTCAGAATTGTCAAGCCATTGCTTTGCTTGGATTGCATACTTTCCCGTCCAAAAGTTGTTGCAATGTTTTATCAATAGAAGCAGCACAACAACAATCCGGATTTGGGGATGCAAAAGCATCGTCACTAAGCCAACTGCAACTAGTGGACTAATAGTCAGAATGTCACAACATTTTGGCACAAGTCGTGTGAAGGTGGCTACCACCTATCATACCGTCGATAGTCATCTTACCGCTGCTGGACTCTCTTCGACTCTACGAATTTATTGAGTGATGTGTTATATGCATATACATAGTTTTGTCCATTATTTTAAGAAGCTTTTTATAGACTTTTTGTTTTTTATTATTGAGATACATTTTTCAAGGAAATTTATTTTCATGAAACAATGACAAATAACAGTTAAAAGTCGAAAACCTAATGTCTACTCATTAAGCGTAATGTAAAGGGTAGGCCCTGTAAACTAACGTGGGTTTCGACTTTCACTATGCACTTAATCGTCAATGGGATTCTGTTGCTATACTTTTGTTCTTAAAGGCCCAATTATTTCCCATTCTTTTTTTTTTTTTTAAAGAAACTTAATCATGACAGAGGGAAAATCTCATATGTGACTAATTTTTTTTTTTGTTTTTGGTTTTGCTTACGAAGGTAGATGGATATGTGGCTGCTATGTTGCCCTTTGTTTGCATTGATTTTCTGCCGTAAATATTTTCAAAAGCTATTATTTTACTTGCGTAATAGTAAGTAAGTGTCCCTACTGTGTCCTTAGAGTGTTGCTCTTTTAAACCCAATATAGGGAATAAAAGTTACATTTTCAGACTACACGTAAACTTAGACATCATTTATGACTGTAAACTTTAAAAGCATTTTTTGAGGAACTGTGCCTGTTAGGCGCTTTAACGTTTCAGTAAGTTTTACAAAGTACAACGTAGGAAGGAATGGTTGGTTGGGTTTAAAGGTAAACTTTGCAACACGAAAAAAAAACTATCATTAGAACGTAATATTTGTGGGCGTAATCTTTCTATTTTATATTAAATTAAATCTTCCATTTCGACATGAGCAACATATCGTGCGGATACAATAATAAATTGGATGAAAAAGAGGTGCGGCACGGAAATAGCGCGATGCTGATATCAGATAATTTCATATGAACTCAATGACTCAAAAAGAAGGAATCATAAATTCTATAGCGACAGGGAGAGAAAGAGAGAGAGAGAGAAAGAGAAAGAGAGAGAGAGAGAGATGCTTTATATAAATTTTGAATAATTGCTTTCCCATGTCTATGCTTACGCTGTCTACACTTTACTTGTGTTTGAATGTGTGCGACCAATAAATGATTGAAGAAATTCCATTACTTATGTCCTTCATGTATATGTCATACAAATACAATATAATCGATGTCGCGAGCTTCTTTGGTAATTTGTTTTTCTTTAGCGTCTCAATTAAATTGTCTTGTCACTTAAGTTGTTCCCCCTCACCCTCACCAAGTTCGACGCCACGTATGATCATGATGTCACATATGGCGACAAAGTAAATTTAAATAACATATGTTGTACATGTGATAAATATAGGAGACAGACAAGCAGACAGCCTCAATTCGATGAGAAGGAATTGGGAAACTTGAAGCAAATACTCTTCTGACCAAAATCGTTATACATGTGATGTATGCGATGTGATTTTCCAAGTTTTTATATATTGTGAGGGCTATTTTTTGCTCAGAACCTGATGCTGGGGTAGCTCAGTGGCTCCAGGTTTTTATTTCACAAGAAAATTTTCGTGTGTGTTTAAGTGTTTTGTAAGTTTTCGGTTGAGTTATTTATATATTTCCCCTTTTCCTTTTGACATTAACTCACTTACGCGTCATTTTCGTCATTTTCTAAGCATTAATCAAATTATATTAAATTAATTTCGTTTTAAAACCTTAGACTCATTTATTTGAATTCAATTTCACTTATTTCCCTTTTCTCTACTTTACAAAGTTCACTTTTTTAATCTAAAGACCTAGCATCACCATCATTGTAACCGCACCAACCAGACCAAAGGTCTACTCTATTGTTCGCCCCGTGACCGACTGACTTAATCTAACTTAACTAATTCTGTTCCTTCTTCACAACTACATAGTCTTGTTCGGCTCCCTCTCCTCAATACCAATTCTTACTCTCTAACTTAGTCTAGCAGTCAAACTTCGAAAACTTCGGCTTATTTCCGAATTCTTTTACCCTAACTTACTCCAGCACTCTCCTCAGAGACGAAGAACCTGTGAGGTCAAAACGAGGGACGAGTTTGGTTCCTCACAATATGAATAATCTTTTATAGAGAATCGAAATTTGTCGTCTTAGTGGTGCATCTAACGGAGAGCACTGTAAACTTTTTCTTTAAGCAAATGGCATTGTACTGAGCTGTCGAGTGGACGCACTATGAAGCATGTATTGTTGGATTTAGGATTTTGTCTATTTAACCCAGGATTGGCGGCATTCTTCAATCTAATGGGTTTTCGATTGTAAGCTAAAAAGTTCGTAGATTCGAGGGAAATGTCTCTAGATGTTATATATCGGTTTTTAATGACATAATGCAGCGTACATGTACATATATATCTATACTAGAGTAGCCATCTAGTCTATGGATAAATCTTGTGAATCGTCTCAAGCACAAAATTGAAGATAAGATTCTGAAATTGGGCACAAGGATTCTTTAATCGATTAAGAAAATGAGCTTCAAGACTTGTCATGATCTGTTCAGGTACCCGCTCACAATGCAGAAGAAGCTAGAACAACCTCGGAAAACGCCGACATTGCACATTTCGGTCGATTTTTTTCAAATTCTCATCTATAACTTTCGATTTGCAATATATTTCTGAAAATCTGCACTCGGACTCGGTGTAAAAATGATCAAGATCGGTTTAATTATATATCCACAATTAACGACAACATTTTAAACGTATTTCCCACTTATTCCAACGTCTGTCTGTTTGTCTGTATTTTGTGTTCAACCTACCGGATGCAATTTTTGGATCACCGGTGGGCTTTGAACCAACGACGAACGCTATTGAAAATGCTTCGGATCGCATCGCCTTTACAATCACTTCCGACAGGTCCCCTTAATTTGGAGAGTCGTTGTATGAAAACATGTATTAAGCGAAATGGTGAAGAGTATGTAATGCCGGGCTGTGGGGGGGTTACTTGGAGGGCAAACGGTTTACTTGTTGCTGCAATAAAAATCATAATGGCATATGGGGTTTGTGTCTTAGGAGGGACTTTTATTTTTAAAACGAAATCGCACGAGCCGAAATGGCTGAAAGTCGAATGTGGATACCAGACGTATGGTGAAACTTATGCGTTAAAAGCATATATGAAAAATCGTAGAGGTAAAAGATCCAGAAATACTGATTCTGTTCAACTCTTATCAACCTAACTGAGGAGACTAATGTATTTTTCATGTTCACGATCGGTTTCTTACGCAAGTGTTTTGCGCATTGTGTTCAGTGTATTGAGAGAAAAATATTTTAAAAAAATCAGCACTGATTTGATGAATTTATTTAAGAATGGTAACAACGGAGCACAATTTTAAGCGGCTCTGCGGGCCGTGGGTTCCTTGGTGCAATTTTGAATATAAAAGCAAGTAAAAATATTATAGTCGAACATAGTCTGCCGTTACATACCCTACACCGAGTCGCTTAACACAGTTATTCATACAACATGTTTTCAAAATAAGGTGTTATATGGCAGGTGATAAAGAAGGTGGCCCGACCGTATTTTTAATAACGTCCGTCCTTAACCTAACATCACGCCCGTGTACCAAATTTAATCAAAATATCTCAAAAATTGCGACTTGTACAGTGAGCGCAATGTATAGGTGGACAGACAAGCTTGGACCGATTCAGAAAGCGATTCCAAATCGATGAGTATAATGAAAGGTGAGTCCATCGCAAGTCCTTCTAGTTGTTGCATTAGTACGCACAACCTTCATACACAACGTTTATATACCACAAGCGGTGTAGGGTATAAGAAGAAGAAAAGCTTTAATCGACACGTCTGTACCTAGAAACACATATAATATATTTTAGGAGCAGTAAAAACATGCAATAAATAGGTCTCAGATTAACTCATCGAAAATCGTTCCGTGCTTCAGCAGAAAATGTTGTTTTAAGAGCATTGCAAAATAAAATTCGAATGAAAAGAAGAGAAGAATTTTGAATAATCGTTTTTCGAGAAAACAACGAGTTTAAAGTGTCAAGGCCACGCCTACAATCATCTTTTTAAATGATTCTTGGTTATATAAGAGATCACTTGAGTCTGTATAAGAAATTTATTTTCTTTCTTTCTATTAAGTGTATTGAAAGATTATATAAAGGCATAAGGTCCATGGTCAATATCTTGATCGAGAAGAAGAATCGTGGGATGACTTTATTTTTGCGCTTTTCTTTTTTCTTTCTTTGAGACATTAGCTCTCAAATAATTGGTTCACAAATAAGAGGTAGAGTTAAAAAGCAGCCGAGTTTGCCGAAATTTGGAAAAAAAAATAAAAAAAAATAATTTTTTCTTTCTTTTCGATTATGAGATCATTTTTGATGTAGGGCGTTAAACTTGGTTTTAAATTTTCTCTTCACGTCAAGTTCAATAACCGTTCAATGTATTGCTGACGTATTACAAGCCACTCAAAAATATGATTTTTAGTAGATTAGCGTTAAGTACAAACTGCTGCCAAATTGCAAAAGAAAAACAAACAAACGAACAAACAAACAAACGAACAAACAAACAAACAACAATGTCAGATATTTCGTAGTCAATAGAATGTCGCGCTTCAAGCTACAACCAATGATTTAAGAATATATTGCTTAAGGTTTAACTATTGGGAAAATGAACACTACATTCTTCATGGAACATACATTCGGGTGTTACAACATAATTAAGAAAATCGCTATACTTTCATGCTGCGAAGTTGATTTTTCTCCACAAACAAAAACAAAGCAAAACACTACAGTGGGACACGCCCTCCGTCATTAAATACCGCACATCATCTCGTTTAATACAGTTATTCTTATAATTACTGCTCGAAATAAGGCCTTGTACTGGGAGTGGTCCGACCCGGACCGTCTTCAATACCCTTAGTCCTTGGACCAACACGAGCTAATGTACCAAATTTCATCAAAATGGATTGAAAATTCCGACCTATGGTTTAACAGAGGACAGAACAAGACGAACAGATGGATGGACAGAGGGACAGACAAGCTAAGATCGATTCAAAAAATAACTGTGGACGGATCGGTATAACAAAAGGTGGGTCTATCCAAGTCCTTCCAGTCGTTTCGTACAAACTTATCGTACGCTTATACCACAAATAATGTAGGGTATAACAAATTAATTACATTCATGCGACTCTGCTCGGTCAGCGCTAAATTTTTGTATTCATTTTTTTTTCTTCTTTCTTTTTTTAAGAAAACAAAGCTGAGTAATAGAATTTTGTGTATAAATAGTGCGCGCAAATGAAATACATTTTGAATAATTTTTTTTTTTTATTTCTGTGAATAATGAGTGCAGTCGTGCAAATCAATAATCACGATTTTTCCTCTGCTCCTTTATATAACACTTTCAACTTTAAAAACCAAATTATATTAATAACAACGATATTATTGGTCTAGACGTGACGGTCGAAGAATTCCGATCGGATTTCAAAGCTAGCACTTAAATACGAAGTCTGGACGCATTTTATTTTTATACCCATACCATCACCGGAAAGTGAGGGGTATATTCATTTTGTCAAAGCGTTTTCAAGGAAGTTGCAGAGACCCTGCAATGTACATATATTCTTGATCAGCATCAAATTATGAATCAATGTAAACATGTCCGTCTGTTGTAAACATTCTCCCGGCCGTAAAAAGGTCGCGGCTCTATTTCGTTATAAACTGTAGACTATTATTCTCCTGACGGCGATAAGCCTAGACTAGTCTTAGCTTACACTCGTAGGAGACATGATTTACCAAAAAAAAAAAAAAAAAAACAAGAAGACCACGATCCATCCTTAAATACCCCGCCTTACAATTGCTTATGAAATCACCTTTCCGAAAAGACTTGGTGTACGAAACGATGGATAAAGTGATTTGATCTGAAGCAGTTTCATCAAAATATCTCCAAAAATTGCGACCTGTGTGATAAGACGGACCGATGGACAGACAAGCCTAGATCGATTCAGAATCACTTCTTGTATAACAAAATGCGAGTCTATCTCAATTCTCTTTCGGTGTTCCATACATCCGCACACACTTAATATACCATACCCTGGCACCATAAGTGGTGTCAAGCAGGTACACAAATTAATTATTGCATTTTTTTTAACGAAACAACTGACGAAAAAATATGTAAATATTTATATTTTCAGCTAATTGCCGCTGTGTTAATCGGATTTGGGACATATTTGTATCTGAATTATGCCACCAATGAAATCGGTTACATGAGCGCTTATGCATACATTGCTATTGGGGTTATCGCTTGCGTCGTCTTTATATTCTTATGCATCGGAGCAATTAGAGAAAATGTTTGCTGCACTGTAACAGTGAGTGTTTATTTATTTATTTATTTTTTTTTGATCATATTTTCAGATTATTTTCGAAAAAACAAAAAAAAAACAAAAATGATAAATGATTTGAATTTCAGTTTATTGTGTTCATGATATTGGGCATTATAGCGCAAGCGGTCTTAGCATTTTTATTAACAAATGGCGATCATAATGTCGGATCGAATTTGGCCAATATTTTGGACGAGGCTTGGGAGAACGAACTGAAGAGTGCTGGTGCGATGTCAATTTACGAAAGTTCGGTAACGTTTTTCATTTGCATTTTCAAAATATGTGTTGGAGAGATATAAAGGATGAAAATTATTCTTCTTATGATTTTCAGTTTGAATGTTGTGGTCGCGCGAGTCCACAAGATTATATTGTTAACGATCGTCTACCGCCTGCCACTTGCTTCGCGAATGGTGACAGTAAAGTGGTTGAGAATTTAATTGCGATAGGTTGCCGCGCAAAAGTTGAGCATTTCGTTACAGATTTATTGCATATTTTCAATTGTCTTGCATGGGTTCTAATCGTCCTGGAGGTAAGTCGTTGTAAAGATTTGATTTAATGTCTGCTCGATAGAGCTCATTAGTTTTTAAACAATAGAAACATTTGTTTTGCCTTTCGATGAGTTTTATCAAGTAATTCATTCCATACGACCTAATGCTCGTGGATCGCTCAATAAGTTTGTAGGGGAACAAAGTTTTAACAAAGTTTGACTTTATTTCATTAATGCGAACTCCTTCAAGAGCCATATGTTCATTCCAATACTTCTCCAATGTTTCTTTGCTTTTCTTATAGCACGATTTGTCCCACTCTCCAAAATATGCTTCAATTTCAGCGATCACCTATTTACTTGAGTCACCTCTCCATGCGACCAGGTGATAGTCTAGGCTAAGGTAGAGAATACGATAGATGTGAAAGCACTTTGATATACAGTTCGTGGGAGAATTTTTCTTCTTCTTCATTGGGGGCCGTTCCCTTACACAATTTCTTTATTCAAATGCCCTTGTAATGCTATTCACTATTGACTCTTTGTCCCTTTTCAAGGTAGGTGATGAATATTGTAGCACGCGGATATACCTTCTCGGCCGATTTTTGGGGTTTTGGCGGGCTATGAATCATCAACATGTTATTGTTGTTGGTCGAAAGGAACCGAACACGGCACCCACTTTGCACAGAGGTTTCTCCTGGACAAATGTTCTTCTGTCGTTATGAAGCCGTCAGCAACTTCACTCTTCGATATTCCAAAAGGATTTTCTGCACATTTTTTATGTTATCTGACGCAACTGTCGAATTCGGATGATTAGTTAGAGGATTCAGCTTTATCGTTTCTCTACCGTTTATCTCAATGGCGTAGAGTCCAAGTAATACTTTGTTTGGACTACATTTGTCCTCATTAAAAGTCAAGGCTTTAACAACAAACGAAATTCAGATTTTTTCGTTGTTTTGAAAATTGTAAAGGCAGCGTCACTAAAACAACTGCAACTGCATTTTGTAAACTAACGGTGGTACATTTTATTTGGAGGCTGGGACTAGCTGAAAATCGTGACATCTGTATGTCATCCTACGAACTTACTGAGTAATGTGTTACTCTGCCTTACCAAATGGGTTCTTATTGTGCTTGAAGTTACCTTAGTCAGCGGTTGCTCCTAAGAACAATCACATGACATTCTATATTTTAATTAGTTCAACATTTGATGAAGTATTCTTCCGAAGATGACATCTTTATCTATTTTACCTTAGTCGGCCTTTTTTTAAGCAAATTCTTATGTTTGTAAACGTTCCTTTATTTCGCGTGATTGTTTGCTTCTACACGAAAGATTGTGCACCGGAAACGATTGCGATGACTTTGTTATACGCCACACCACTTGCGATACAGGGTATATTAAGTTTGTGTGAACGCATGTAACACTTAGTAGGACTTAAGATAGATCCATCTTTTATTATATCGATCGAGTCAGAATCACTTTCTAAATCGATCTAAGTCTGTCTGTCCCTCCGTCCATGTAAATTTGTGTTTAAGCTGCTGCTCGTAATTTTTAAGAAATATTGATGAAATTTCGTACAAAGACGGCCCAAGGACGAACGCTATTGAAAATGGTTCGAATCGGTTCACTTTTTCAACCACACCCCATGCAACGTCCTATTTTGGAAAGTTATTATTTGGGATAAAATTTCAATTTTCAAAATTCGCTGATAAAGTTTGCTAAGTAATAGTATTTTGGCATTTTAAATTGGTGTGACAACTTTGGATTGGCTGGAGCTTTTAAATCCTCTCTTATATAACGAAAATTGAAGTTCAGGAGACAACAAGATCTAATTTTAAATGCTTCATGATGAAAATCGGACCATAATAATAATTTAAGATAGAAAAAGTTAACTGTACCAAATTTGGACCATTTCGGGCAATTTTTTGAATCTTATCCTAATAAGAATTTCGGATCGGTAAAGTGTCTTGGTTTTTGGAAACTACGCTTCACCACTTTTGATACAGATGCATATGACGGTTGTGTGGATGTATGTAACACAATGAAGGATTAGAGACAGACCCACCTAAGCTATCCGTCTGTCTGCCTTGTGCTCTTGTGATCAGTCTACAAGCCGCAATTCTTAAGATATTTCGATAAAATTTGGTACACCAACTTGTTTCGTCAAAGAGACGAACGCTATTGAAAATAGATCAGATTTGACTACTTTTTCGAATATTTCCCGTATAACGGCATATTTTAAAAAAACGCTCTATAGGAATAACAGGATATTTAATTTGTTGTTGTCTAACCAAGCTTACAATCAATTAACTTTCACGTGGAACTAACATGAAACTAAGAGACAGATACGCTATCCGTTATATAGCATTATGTATTATTATCAGACGGCCACCGCTTTCGGTTGGTTCCCGCGAAATTTTCTTTTAACAACTTTATCGCTATCTGTCAAGGAGAATTTATGATGCGACTTGTTAAAGTTTTCATATATATGATCTGCCGAGCAAAAGTTGTACGACATTGAGCTAATCCAACGGGCTCATTGTATCTTGATTACCCTATCCGACATATTGCAATCAATCTTGTTTAGTCGGTATTGTGATGTTAGCTTCCCTTCTGCAACCCTAAGCATTAGCCTCCTTTACGCTAGAGACAGTAGGTGCGAATTAAACGCCGCCTGTTTTCATATGAAGAGAGTGTTACGTTTGCATCCCATCCTAGATTACGCAATGCGAACAAAGAGAACTGTTTCTGCGCTGACTGAAGCTTGTCAGAGTAATAACAATAACTAGGAGACCAAACTAGCGTCGCATATTCTAACCGTGTGCGAGTGACATTTACAGCTCTTTGCTTATAAAAAGGTCGCCAGATCCTTTAGGTGATCGTCGCCCTTTAATAAGACCCTAGCTTTGCTATTAACAGACGGAACATGTAGATTAAACAACATTTCGACCTCAAATATTGCATCTAGATTATGGGCTGATGAAACTCCCTCCAACTTCATCTGATCGAATCGACGAAGTTATTGCAATAGTTCTCGAGAAACGCATTATTTATAAAAATTTTAATCCTTTTTTATTTATAAAAACTATTCCTTCAATTCTCTAATATTTGTTTTCTGTTTTGTTTTTTTTTTTTCTTTTCATTTTGCATTTCAGCTCCTAATCACGTTTATAGGTTGTGGCCTATGTAACAGTATACGGAATGATCGTCGACGCTCATTTTATTAAATCGCATTTAATATGAGATGAGGCTACACACACACACACACACACATACACACACACACGGCACAATACATGGCTGCGTCTCTATTAGTTAGTTATTAAGAGATATAAAGTAAAGTTCATTTAAAATAATTCGTTAGTGTGACATTGTATTCTCATTAAACGAATTTCTTATATATATATATATATATATATACATATATTTTTGTGGCCTTTATAGTGTGAATACGATGTCAATAGTTCGTGCATTTAAAAAGAAAGCCTCAGTGCTTCTTAATAACGAGATTTTATATGCGAACATATACATACACACGAGACGAATTATACAGAAAAAAAAAAAAAAAGAAACAAAAATCCTTCTATCGAGTTATTATTAATTGTTATGAGATATAGTTGATATTGTAATTATTGTTAAAATGTAATTATTGGGTAAGCGCTTCAATTTTATAATATGTATGTATATCGCTTTATATTTATGAAAATACGTTTTGATTTTGTTAATTTCATTAAATTATTAAAATATTTATTGAAAATTATTTCGAAAGATATTTGTTTTCTATACCCTACACCGGTTGTAGTATTAAGTTTGTGCGGATGTGCACACCACCGAGAAGGAATGGAGATATACTCACCTTTTACTGAACCGATCGATCCTTGGAAGTTATCTATCCTCCTTTTTGTCTGTCCGTGTGTCCACCCACCCATCTTATATTCTTGCGTTTTATCAACAGGTCGCAAGATTGACGATATTTTGTTGACATTTCCTGCAGCAATCAATTTTAGCCAAAGAACGAACGCTATGGAAAATGATTCGAATCGGATCACTTTTCCGACCACTTCTCCAGCTTGACAACTTATTTTGAAAAGTCATTATATTAAGATTAAGTGTATTAAGAGAAGTGGTGCAGCGTAACGTGTAACGTGTGTTACTTGCTTAAGATTAAGATAAAAACCAAAAATACTTGTACTGAACTGAATATTTTTACTTGCGCGGCCATCGCATCAGTTTACATACGAGATTTAATTTCACGCTAGAATGCACATCCATCTGCTCGACGCACATCCCAAACATCGTATTTAAAAGTGTACTTTGATACAATTGCGCAGAGCAGCTCAAGACTGTGGTGTACAAAAAAAAACATAAGTCTTCTTCCAACAAGTTTTTGAATGTATTATGAACCTTTTATTAAGAAGACATTTAGGGGCCAGCTTGAAACTCCAACCTGAGGATCCTACAATTTTATGATTGACTATAATTTATGAAAGAAGAGAAAGTTCCATGGTATGATTAACTATATAGTACACCACACCCCTTAAGCTTTTGCACCGATGGACTTAAAACAGACTCAACGTCTTTTGGACTAATCGATTCCAAATCGATTCAAATTTTTCCAGCCGCCTGTCAAACTGAGTATGTTCATGTATTCAACCTATAGTTGGCAAATTTTTAAAATGTTTCGATAAGCTTTGGTTGACGTACATTGCACCCTAATGAATTAGATCGGAGCATTCTTACGTCTACCTCCCATATAGGGATTAATTTTAAAAAATTCTGCAATTTTCCAAAATTCTTCGAGAAATCCATGAGTAATAGCATTTCGGCATTTCTAGTAGGTGACAGCGAATTCTCACATGATCTATTTTTATAGAAAACTGAAGATTTCAATACGATCTGCTAAGTGACGATGAATACTAATACAGTCTACGTCTATAGGCACTAAAAGATTCTAAAGCGATCTGTTGTTATAGGTAATGGCCGACTCTAAAAACTCTATACTAATGGCGGTCTTTTAACGGGCGATTCTTATACGGTGGATAACAATGGACTCTAATATGGACCGGCGAATTCAATTGCTATCCATTCTGATAGGTAATTGTCGATCCTAAGATGAACTGTTTTGGTAAGCAGCGGTGGATTCCAATTCAGGTTTTTTTGGTAGGCTACAATCCTAATACCTTCTAATACGGTCCATTTTGATGGACAACGGGAGATTCTAATACGATAGGAAACAGTAGACTCCATAGTAGTATGGTGAGTATGAGTATGGTCTCTATTATTACGAATATATTCCGGTAGGCAAGGCTGAATGCTAAAACGGCGGATAAAGGTGGATTCTAACACGATCCTTTCTGATAGGTAACAAATATATTAAAACGGTAGAATATTGTGGAATCTAGAACGCGAGGTAACGGCGAATTCGACAACGGTAAGTAAAAATAGATTCTAATGTCGTCCATTGTGGTAAGTGATGGATGAAGAGTAGGCACGTCATGAAAATTCTTTTATTTTATTCACTTGACAATCTTTAAAGTAAGAACTCCTGTGACATCGCGGTGCGCTCAATAACAATTGTGAAAGTGCTTTGCCGTTCGTTGTAACTCGGATCAACGCGCAAAGGGTCAACGCGAATAGATACTAAAGTCTACAGTCGCTTTAATGCAAAACACAAAATTCATTCTTGCAGAACGGCAAACGATACATAGTCAATAAACATGGACTCGATGACGAGGCAAGCTAAGAATTAGTCACTTTTAGTGACAGCTTATGAACGAAGGTATGTGTGATGGAGGAGACAAAATCGGTTTTTTGTGTAGATTTGTTACGTATATATAATATATAAACAAGTGACAATATTACAGTCGGGCAACGCCGACTATTACATAACTTACATGGCTTTGCCTAATACAGTTATTCGCTCGTTTTGGTAACAATGCCTCAAAAAGCTCCACGCAAAGCGCTAATTGGCATGAAGAAGAATTTGCTTTTCGGTCTGGCGCTTAAATAGGCTGTGGTCCAAAACGAAGGAGACCTATGTGATCCAAATTCACTATCGTTAATTTTTTGGTGGAAACGCTATTATGAATTAATTTTCATCGCAACTAGGAAGTCAATGGTCGTGCGGTAGAGTTTTTAATTTAAGCCGAAACCCTTAGATGCTAGTGCTTTAAGACTTTAGTCTTAGAATTTATTCTCTGGCTAAATTTATAATAATAATAATAAAAATAGTAATAATTTTCATCATAAAATATTAAAAATTAATTCTTTTTCGGAAGGACTTACTGCTCATGGGGCATCTTATATGGAGTGGGGTCAAAGAATGTGGACCCATGTGGTTTTAATTAGATTCACCTAATTTTTTTATTTAATTGCTATCGTAAACGAATTTTCATCACAAAAAAAAAAATTAGGTTTTTTTGGCATATAAGGGTTTCATGACAATCCTTATATGCGGCGGCATCCACAAAATAGACCTACGTGGTCCAAATTCGATAACGCGGACTTCTTTGTCAATTTACTATTATGAGTTAATTTTCACTATGAAATATTGGAAATTCGACCTCTTTACCGTATAAAGCTTCCATCTTTTTAAGAGCAGTTTAATGAGAGCGGATTGAAAAAATTTCCCAAGCCAGTCCAAACTTTTCACGCCAATTTGGGATGCCGACATACTACCACTTAGACACTTTCACCGAGAAATTTAGAAAGTTGATATTTTAATCCGTGTAGAGACTTTCACTGTACCACATTTCAAAAATTGCGACTTAAAGCCTGAACGCAAATTTACATGGGCAGACATCAGACGGACAGGTAGGTTTAGGTCAATTCAGATTAGGTTCCGGAATCGATCAGTATGATAAAAGGTGGGGCTATCTTAAGCTGTTCGGCCCGTTACACAGGCTCGCACAAACTGAATATATCCTGTACAACAAGTGCTGTAGGACATAATAATAATTAATTTAACTTAATTTAGTTTAGGACCTTGGGTTTTTTTTTTTGTAATTACAGCCCTTGAGTGTTCGAATACGTCTGCCACATCTGAAGGATTGATTGGCACTGGCAAGTGAATGTCTGTCGAAATTGCGAGGAAGTCCTTGTCAAGAAAGGCATCCAAAGTTGGACATCCAATCGATAAAATTATGATCTCTAGTATGTTTCATGGGGCGTTAGCCAAACGATGGAAAGACGTCTAATGTATTATTATTGGATAGATATTTATTCTTGAAGTCCTAAGGAATACTACAAATTACTTTATCTGAGTGTACGAAAACATCTAAATTTACGGAAACCAGTCAATGTGATAAGTGAATTTCTATGAATCGTCTCAGTCGGGAAAATAAAGATAAGATCCTAATATTAAGCATAAAGATTCCTTCGACCAATTAAGATATGGTCGCAATCCGTTCACACACACGCCCACAATGTAGAAAAAATTAACAAACACATCGACAGACTTTTCAAATTTTTATCTATAACTTCCGATCCAATGAATATAATTTTGAAAAACTGATACCTGAAGGTTCGTCAGAACCGCCTGCGTGTTTGATGCGAAAATGATCCACATATCTTAACCACACATTCCTAATCAATCAGGGAATATTTCCACCAATTCCGCTTCCTATCTTCATTTTTGCGACTGTGACGATCCGCAAAATCAGAATTGACGGATTTCGATAAAAATGGATCTTCCATATCTAGAAATTGCAAAGTGGGCATGTCCAAAAAAAAAAAAACAGTGGGCTTATATGTAGGCCGGATTAAATCGTTGAAAACCAGTATATAACATCCGAAGATATCTACTTTCTTAGGCAGAATTTGTGAGCTTGAAATCGCGAAATTTGTCAAATAAATGGGCGTGGTAAATATAGTGTTCATACCAAATAATTTTTCATCAATTTTATTATTTGTTTACTAATCTTTTAGTTTTTTGGAAAATAATAAAGCGACTCATCCGTTCCATCCTGGATTAGCTTGAACTAGAACCATCCATTACAACAAGAGAGGTACGACCAGAAGATGATTCGTTTTGTTTGGACTTACATGCATTACTGTTATTGCATGGCAGTGACGAAATGCCGTCAAATATGTCATCATATACGTGAATGTAAACTGAGCTTAGGACGCAACGCTTTTCATCGACCGTCATTTCCAGTAAAGCGGCGTTACTGTGACTCTGTGGCTCCACGAGCAAATAAAATTGCAGTATTTGGCGACAATGGCTTTAGGTAAAATGCAATTACGACCCGCAAAAATTGCTCGATAGGAATGAAACGAGATCAAGTGATCGCTAGCACCTGACCTGTTAATCGACTAAAAAGCCTCCTTTATGCCTCCGTCACAAGCGCTTTCAGGCCACATAACCTAACGCCTAAAGAATTCGGCTATCGAAAGGGAAGTTTGCTTTACTGGCTAACGTTATATCTTGTTCTGCGTACTTGGATCGACATTTCAATAAAATAACTTCTTGTTTTTTTTTTTTTTTAAATATTTTTATTTTATTAATATTGAACTTTCAAGTCACTACAATTTTTGTTGTTGGTTAATTCTTATTGCATTACTAATCAGTTAAATAAGTATATATTGTTATACTTATATGCATATATATATGCATACGTTTGTGGTTGACATTAATATTCATTTATTGTTAATCGAAATATTTTTCATTAATTGTGTACGTATAGGTTATTTTATACAAATCTTATTATATTCACCTACAGACGCATCGAACATCGTAAAAGTAATGAATTAACAAAAGAACAAAACAACAGAAATATAAAGTAAAATATTGGTGTACACACATATGTACATAGTCGTTTGTTTGTTAGGTGTAATCAAGGAGAAGCAAACTGAAGTATATTTAGACAAGTGAGAGAATTAAATTCGACTGCGGCCGAATCTTTCACATCCTACACCCACCACCACCTTTATATTAAAAAAAGAAACAAAAATAAAAAACTATAGAAAAAGATATTTTCTAAATTCTTTAATACTGGATGGGCCGAATAGATTTATTCCACTTTTGTGCAGGTGCTATATGATCGCCCATATAATGTATGAGCGGAAATTTTTGCCGCTATGTCTCTTGTATGAGTAAATCAAGTGCCGGTTTATGATGCTTCTCGATATCGAGTTAGCTCGATCGTTATTCGAATAAGTTACTCGGGAGCACATTTAACGGTCGGAAGATTTTTCATGCTACAGTACAGCTATAGACAGCTGTAAATCTTCTACTCGTCACAACGACTCCATAATCCACGAATCCACCCTCAGTGTTTTACTTCTAAAACCAGAACTGTTTGTCAGTTTACGTTGTACCCTAGGTCTGTCCTTTGACCAATTCAGCCCATTTCCAAAACCGATCCACGTGTAAAAAGGATTTTGTCAAATATGCAGACGGCATCCTAATTTTTGTAAGTGGGAAATGTTCTCGATAGACGTTATACAAAGAGACAGAGAATGTGCCCGGACCGAATCAGAATTTCACCGCGATCTGGACTGTAAGATATATGCACTTCATAGAGCTTTTGAAGCTTCCCTTGCTAGGTTTACCTCTAAGTTCTCGGTGGTAGTTATAAAGAGTTAATAAAAGTAATCCCCTTAGAGCATCTGTCGATTGTTCACCGACCCAAAGTCCGCACACGTTCTTAACGCTTTCAAGACTAATAGCCTATAAATCGACTTTTTATCGCCGAGGCTTACAAACCGACAGCCTATTGAAGGGCTCTTTGTCCCCGACACGAAACTATAATGAAAGATAAAATAAATATAGTTAAGCTCTATCCTGTCTGCGGCGGACAATTTGATACAATGAAAAGTTTTGGTCCGAAGTTTGATTTTTGTGGTTTTGGAAGAGCGTTACGACGACTTTTCGAAATAAGGCTTTGTATGACTAACTGTAGGACGCTGTAGAATATTCAATGATGGGCCGTAGCTCACTATACTGCGTTTTTACTTATTTTACCAGCTATTGGAAGGAGAGAAAGAGAGGCCTCGCGATTATGTGAAATTTCAACAACAAATGACATTCGCATTCGCATGTATGTATGGCTTGAGTTAATTTTAAATTAGGATCCCAAGGATACAAAGCATAAAAGCTCTGATTGTTACAAACGCAGAAAAAAAGCGCTTCGGTGGTGAGTTAAAAAATTAATGAAAAAATGAAATGAAAAACATTCATGCGCGAAAATGATGAATTTTTTATCGTAAAATGATCTTCTGATTAAAATTTATCGAACCACAGAAATTCACCACAATTTCGAAATACATTAATTTATGAATAATTCTAAAAAAAAAAAAAATTATGTTCCCTCTACTTTATAGTTTAATATAATTTGTAATCTTATTTTATATATGTGTTTTATTCTTGTTATTCTTAATTGTAGATTGTTCATAAAAATAATTGATGGCTTATTTTTTATATTTTTTATATTTATTAGTAGTGTTATTCTCCTCTTCATCTCATCATTATCTTCATTATATTTATATAGTAATTTCCTCTCGTTCAATTAATTGTACAATAACTTTTCTCTTTAGGCTCACATCGGTATCACAGAAGTGCTTACTGTATTAATGATTTTATTTAATTCAAAATCTAAGGAAATATTTACGTTATTAAATAAATAAGAAATAAATAAAAGAAAAATAATAATAATAAATTAAGAAATCTTCTCTTTCTTAGATCAAAAATTCTCAAATGTTTTTGTAATGCTCAGGAGGCATCGCTTAACTAAAAATTATAACAATTCGATTACTCAGTGGTCGGTCGCGAATGTCAATACGGATCTCAGATAATAATATAATTAAGAACAATATGGAGCAAACCCGAAAAGATGTCAAGTCAATCTGGAATACCAAAATAATAGTATCTGTTAAAGCGTGGCAATGCGTTAAATTATCGATTTTGTACTGTATTGAAGACTGCGCCGATTTTCAAGTATGATCCGTATATCTGCAGTGAAAGAGTATCCCTCGTGTCACCGCGAGTTCAGTAATAAAAGAGAAAAAGCTAAGCACCATCCATGGGGTTATGGCTTTAGTAAAGCCGGTTTTAGAAACGGAACATGGAACTCCTTTTTGCGATATTAGGTTCGAAAAGATGAAAAAAAAGAAAGCTTTTCTTCATGCAAACTTCTTGTAACATGTACACCTAATTCTCTTTTTACACGATAGATACGGTCCCAAAAAATACGTGTAAAAAAATTCGTGTAAAGAGAGAATTAGATGTAAACAATATTAAAAAGTTCCTCTTTAGAGTTCACTTAATTTATTTCGTGCTTACACATTTTAATTCATTAAATATTTTATAAAAAATAATTTCTACTTTCGAAAAGAAAATTCCTGGAATATTAAAAATCGTGTTAAAACAAAATAATTTGTGTAAAAAGAGAATTTTTTTTCTTTTGAACTCGTGTTAAATCAAATTCGTGTAAAAAAAATCGTGTGAAAAGAGAAAATTCATTACAAAGTATAGAGAATATTTAAAAAATCAGCTGACATAAATTCGGGGTCAATAAATTTCGAATGAAGACACGAACAAATATTTTGCCCGCCTAATTTTTTGAAAGGTCCGTTTTCAAATATAATGCAGTAGACGTGTGATGAAGTTTTTGTGTTTGCTATCCATCATCTCAAAATATTGCAACGGGTGCCGGCACGGCAGTTTATATCGATCAGGAGAATTTTCACATCGGCCTTAGGAGATATTTCGATCAATATCAAAAGTTTATTGTCCATTTCATCGAAAATCCTCATTTCCAAATTTGATCTGTGCGGACCAATTAAAACTATATCCAACTCTTTATTTCAAACACTTGCACTTTTCCTATCGCTCGTATTTAAAATATGTTCAATATAAGACTTGGTCTAAGTGCTCTTCTCAAGCTCCAATTTGCTGACCATGGGTATATTCGCTAACGTCTATTAGAAGACTTTTGTGCGTGAACAATTTCAGTCAACTTCAAACTCCATCCCGATAAAATGAAAGCAACGTTAAGTAAAGCCATGCCTTGTACTCATTTTCTTTATAATTGTTAGGATTGCTACTGAAAATTGTGTTTTTATTAGATTCAGAAATTTTCCCTTCTATTCACGACGAAGGAGAATTGTTGATGATAAGATCTGGTTAATAAACAATTATATGCACTTCGAGACTTGGGTCCCAATACTCATATCCTTACTCTAGCTAAATTAAAATTAAAGCTTTCTTTGAACTTTTAAGATTTATTTATACTTAAAAGCGTTGTGCAGTTGATAAGACATTTTTTGCTTAAAAAATCCCAAGTTGCAAATTTGTTAAGAAAGCTTTTGTTTTATTTCCGTAGTAAGTTCAGCTTGATTGTGCAGCTCACGGTAATGAAGCGAGTTATCTGTGATGTAAAGAAAGTAAGAAGCCTTACAGTCCTCATGTCCTCAGTCATCATGTATTCCTTGAAAGATATACTCCGAAGTAAAGGTTAGACAACACGATGAATAAATATGGAACAGACTAACATATCATTATCATATTATGTGAAAGGGGCTTCATTTTAGACGAAGGGAAAGGCAAATGTTACAGGCAAATATCCACATAATTTCTAACAGGAGGTGGTTCAGCCAATAGTACGTTCGGATTTAAGGTTGTCTGTCCGTCTGCACTTCTATTGATTTTCTATCCAACCTATAGACCGCAGTTCTTGAGATATTTTGTTATGAAAGATGCTACACTTACGTGGTTTGCCCCATGGGCGAACGCTATTGTAAATGATTCGGATTAAACAACTTTCCCAAGCACTTGTTATATAACAATATATTTTGGAAAGTCATCATGTGAATCATATGAATAACTATAGTCATCATATGAATAACTGTAACACTATGTTGATCGCTTTTTTTTTGTTTTTTTGTTTTTTGGAAAGATTAGTAAATAAAGAATTAATTTTATATATATGAATATTGAATATTTTCCAGACCGCTTGTTTTTTTTTTTTTGTGTGTGTGTGTGTGAACAAGCCTGCGAACCTGCGTTGTTTTTGCGATACCAAGTTCGGAGTTGAGATTCCATAAATTAAAGAACAAAATATCAGAAAACTCTCTTTCTCTTTTTTTTTTAACATACATTTTAATGCTTTAAACACGACGTGAGCCTTTATTATTATGTATTTAGTTGAGGGTTAACTATGAATCATTGTTATCAATTATTAAAAATGCTAAGACAAAATTTCAAAGTTATTGGTCCATGCAACAAAACTAAAAAGCAAAAAAATTGTAATGAATAAAACGCATACAAAAATATTGTTCTCAGCAGAAAATCGTGGCAGAGTTATTCAACTTGTATTAAAATGTCTTGTTAATAAAAAAAAAAAAAAAAATTATATTTACATGTATTATAAATTTCATCAATTAGGAGGAACAAGTGTAGCATAAAAAATACATTACGGAAAAAGAAAGTGAATTTCGGAATTTTTATATATATAAAAATTGATCGCAAAACTATTAAAGTAATTCAAATTCTCTTCTTTTTTTTTTAATGTAACAGCTGCCGGCAATACACATTTTTGATAGCTTAATTTAGTTTTAGCACTAAATAATTTTTTTTTTCAAATGGAAATCACATTCAAATAATTGCAAATTTTTTTTTTTTTTTTTTTTGATTTTTTGAAGGCCAAATTAATTTTCAAAATATCTATTAAAAGATTTTAAACAAATATATTAACAAATTCAGTTAAGTTTCATGTAAAAAAAAAAAAAAAATTAACTAACACGCACGTACTCATGATGTGATATTAAACTAATAAAAAATGAAAAAACAAAATCATTCAAAAAATGTGTCTTAAAAAATAAGAAAAAAAAAATATTGAAGTCATTAAACGGTGGTGTAGATGAAATAAAAATTTTGAAAAAAATATATTCATAAATATCCTCAGATTACTAATGGATAAACTACAAATATATGTATATATATATATATATATATATATATATATATACAAATATATACAGTTATACCTATAATGTACACACATATATGCATATATATATGTATATATATATGTATATATATATAAGTATATATATATACGTATACATATGTATATATACGTATACATATGTATATACACGTATGGATACATATACGCGTATATGTTACGTCGAAGCATTTATTTACACCACGTCGTCATTCTATTCTAATCAATCAATAATAAATCACATATCGCAAATCCTTTGCCAGCGTTCGATTATCTTTTGTTGCAATAATTTATATAGACCGATTGGGACACATAGGGATTTTAGTAACTACTAAATCTTGCTACTAGTCTGTTGATCGTGTCGGGCACTATATTTAGGATTTGCGGGCATCACAGTATCGGTTACAAAATCATTGGGCCCCTCTAGAATACCTTTGGCATGAGCAGCTGCAGTATCACAATCTGTACGCCTTGAGATCAATAAACGTATATCGGTGTGCAGCATTAAACGTCCAGAGCGTGATGTTTGAAATCTAAATAAATAAAATAAACAAACTTTTATTCCAAATTTTTATGCTTCTGTGCCTTAGTCAATACCAATACCCTTTCACCATTTTTTTACTCTCTATAATGCCATAATAGTACGCTACAAATTTTTGTAATCGCAAAGGCCTACAGAATAAAGTGAATATTGACCAATGGCTTTTCAGGAATCATTTAAAAGGTTCTAAGATAAAAGTTTGCAATTGAAAAAATTTCTTTATATTCTGATCCCCCATCCCTTCTCAGGTTATTTATTTCAATTCTGAAATTATTTTCCAACAATCTTTGCAAATACTTATCTTTCGATTTTTGCAGCCTACACAACTTATGGTATAAGATTATGTTAAGTTTGTCATTTAGGATAGGATCACTTTTTAATATAACGGCCAATTCAGAATTATTGCCAAGCTTGTCTGTCCGTTTGTCTGTCTTGTTTTCTTGTTTTCAAGATTGATGTTGTGAAAATCGGTTTAAGCCGAATATAGGTATGTTCTTTGCTTTTCTCTTTTATCATTCATCGGTTGGTTACCTTAAATGTATTGAATAACGCAGACTTTTCATATGCTCTGTAGATATAAAGTGTCCTAAATTGCTTTCGTTTCTAGCATTCGGTGTACGCGGTTGTTGTTGACTTTGCTTTTCTTGTTGCTGCTGCAATAGTTCGGCATTTATTGTCACAGTTTTATTGCAATTATTATTAGCACAATCAACGACACCATTATGTTGCACATGTTCAATACACATATCTGACGTTTGACCACCATCGGCCAAAATACGTTGCCGCACGAATGTCTGATGCAAAGCAGGCATGTCACGCATATCATACGGTATTACAAACATGCGTACTACAGTGCCCATGGGATTCAGTAGAGTGGCTTGTACGGTACCAAAACGCGGTACAGTATAGCCCTTGCGCGGTAAACGAACTTCGCACTGAAAAGAAATTACAAAAAAAAGACAACGTTCAGAAAATATTTAAAAAGTTAATTTTCTGAAAAAGTTTATATGATATGTTCAAAAAATTGAGGGAGTAAACTATTGTAACAACCTAAGAGAGAAAAAACGTCAGCTCTTCGGCACACAGCGTTACTGGTTCGAACTTAAATTAAAAAAACAGAAGAAAAATCATTTACTCTACATCCCTATATACAGAGGAGTACGTAGATTGACGAGGGTTTGAGTGAAAACTGTAGGAAAAACCTCATTCCTTATCTTCACTAGTTTTAAGAAATTCCGTATAAAGTTCTCTGTGCTGTGCCGTTTTCAAAAATTGTTTTTCGAGAAAATCGCATTTAAACGCACTTTAAAATGCGTGAGAAACGTCTTATTATAATAAACTGAACTGCAGAACTGCCCCTCCAAATTCAGATATTCTCCTTGTTTCTCTTTCCTGGATGGTTTTAAAGGTCGAAAATGGATGTTTTGGGGCGTCTGGCAAAAAAAGAAAGCCAGGGTTTTCACTTTTTCACATGACGGAGAAGACGGCAAGGAAATGTATAATTTAATAGCCGACTTCATTACCAACATCAAAAACTTCATCCGACACTTTTAACGTCTAGGCAAAAGCATTGCCAAAGTCTTTAAATTGCTAGCAATCGCGTATCCATCCAACAATTGCCTCAGTGAACCTGCACTAAGGTATTTTGTTCAGTTGTTTAAATGAACATAAATAACTTCTGAAGTGATCTCTTAGTGTACTGGATGAACAATGGGTGAAACATTAAGTTGTAACCTCTATCAGCTCTTCATAACAAGCACGTGGTTTCTTCCGCGCAAAAAGCACAATGTTTCAAGGAAAAAATATCATATTGGTAATGAATTGTTTTTGTCACAGATTCTAGAGGGTCCAAAGCATCTATTAAGCAAAAAAAAAAAAAAAATTAATTTACATTGGTCTACTCCCTTAAGCTTGATTATATCAACAAATTCAAATTTCTTTCGATTTGCTATACAGTTAGCAAACTGCTTGCTTTCCACGTCGCTCATCTCCGACAACACTCAAATTTCATACCTAAGCGTATCGGTGGCTTTATTTTCCTATCTTTTTGCAGCCATTAGATAACACTATTGGATTTAGTCACTTTACGTTTTGTGGAAAATACTTCGATTGCAATAACCATATAAATTGCATATAAATAATTTGTTAGTGTTTTTGGATTAGGCACTGCGCTCTCTCTCCCACAGGGCATAAGCGCCTGTTTGTGTGAATCAAAAAAAAAAAAAAAAAAATGATAAAATTTTTGATAAATTTATACTCACCAGATAAGGTGTGCTAAGTGTTTCACCATGCAATTCATAAAAATAAGCTGCCGCTGGTATGGTTAATTGTGTAGGACAAAAACCACCCGATGCACCCAATAACAGCCTAAAGCCTACGACTTCGATTTTGGGCATTAGCCGCCTTTGCAGTAGATTTTCTTCTAAATTTCCCAATAGTGACTTGCGTGCGAAAACACTGGTCAAGCGGTGACGTGACTTAATAGGTGAGATTACTAAAGGACTATATAAATTGCATTCGTTATCCTCATCCGAATATTGCTCATCCGAACCGAGAGATGAACGATCCGACCGATCGGATAGATGTCGTGATCGCCTTTTGTATATTGTTGAAGCCTTAAAGAAACGTGGCGACAATGACGGCGAATTAGGTAAGGTGGGTGCAGAATTTGATTTTTGTACTGTCAGCGCTGTAGGTAATGTCGACGAACTCGTAGGTGATTCAAATGAGAACGTTAATGATGTCTCTGTCCTAATCTCTGCCGAATTCGAGCCATCCTTAGTTTTTTGCTTAGCACCGTTCTGCACAATAGGTATGGATGGCGAGATGGCATTTGTAGATTGATTCATTAGCGTCGTCAATGGTGAAGTTGTATTACAAAATATTGGCGTCAGATTTACTTTAAGCAAATTACGTCTATTGCTAGTCAAATTAGCTTTCGATATTAGTGTACGGCTGTTGGAGGATGGCGTTGTTGCATCGGTTTGCATTTTATTCCCACCATCACCGTCACCATCACCACCAAAGTCTCTGAGATTATCAAAATTGCATACAATTTTCAATTGTGTCGGCTTCGATACATGTTTGCATGATCCTTTGCCCGATTTCTGACAATCGGTAGGTGTTTTAAATTGTGCCATAATTCTGTTACCGTCGTTTGCAATACTGTCTCCTTTAGCATTTACATCTATGTCTTCATTCATTAATGGTGGGGTGGAACAGTTACGTTGTTGTTGTTGTTGTTGTTGTACTTGTTGTTGTACTTGTTGCTGCGGCTGTTGTTGCTGCTGAGGTATATGAAGTTGCTGACGTCTAGACTTTAGAGAACATCGTTCAATGTACGGCGTTAGCTTCGTGGAAGATTCAAAATATTCCTGAAAATAATTTACATTTAAATAACTAAAGGGAGAAAATTATTTCTATTATTTTCAGTCAAATGATCAAAAAGAGTTCATCTATTGTTTCAACCTGGACTTATTGTGCCTGGACGATACAAATCTCGAACTCTTTGCAATTCAGACATCTTTGATCTGTATGCCCTTTGCCATGTGTTTTTTTTCACACAATTATTGTTAACAAAAACCTTACGATATACGCAAGTGAAAATTATCCTTAAAAATTACCTGGTTCGCGTACAATGTTTGCGAGGACAATGGTCAATTTTTAAAATTTGCGTTATTTATGTACTCAAACCCCCCTATACAAAAGATGCGAATAAGGTCGAGATTATTTTTACATTGAACTGAATCGTGCCGCGAAGTATTTGTATCTCATTTCTAAACCAGTTAACTGGAATATATACGTTATGATCTATACATCCGTCCTTATCGGATTTTCTCATAAAATTTGTTTACTATGAATGTCTGTCTATACGTCATTTTTTCAAGTTATTTCACCACCACTTAATTCCATACTACCCATACTCTAGGTACGTCGATCATATTCGACATCACTTAGTTTTTGCGAAGCAATTTAAAAGCACGCTTTCCAAAGAGGTCGACACAGTTAATTGGTCAATGAAATCTGCTAAGATAGAACTATGTACACTCTGATGTATATTTCTAAGCGGTATCGCAGAAGGGCGTATCTCTTTTGCATGCTTATTTACATTCATTCTATAGTACAATGTCATTTGGACTATTGACTCGGAAAATGCTCTGTCCCATCTCATATGAGATAGACAAAGTGTGGGCTACTTATTATATCACTTGTTCATCAAGCATTGGATAAAAGAGTTCCAACACAACAAGAAATAAGGTAGGAAGGCTTCCCCAAAAAAGATTCCAACTGAATTCAGAATTTCGGATTGATCAGAAATTTATATGCCTGCACTTACGAACAATGTTTACTTTCATCATTGCGTTGTGATTGCAAAAATCTGTTGTATTCAAAAAAAAGTTGATTCACTTATATCGTGTACCCCTCTTATATAATAGACAGAATATTCTTGAAGCAATGCAAATACGATCTTCGTCTTCTTACCTGTTCCATGACTTCGATTCTGTGAATGTCGTTTAATATATTGTCTACCGCAGGTATTGTTGCAGCATGAGTTGCATCATTATTTTGTAAATTAATTTCGTCAGTTTCTTGCGCGACAAGTTTCGTTTCGCTAATTTGTTGACCAGCATTTTCAATGGCAGTTTCATCGTTTTTGTTCTTATTATCATTTGAGGCAGTTGTGGTAGTTGTTGTCGTTGTCCTGACATTAATCGGCGACAGCAAACACTCATCTGAGGAAATGTCTTCAGTCGTTTCTGCTGCTGTTGGCTGCTGCTGCTCAGTCATCATTTGTGTTGGCTGATTAAAGTTATGTTGGGTTTTCTGACGTTTGCACATCTGGCAACTTATTATGTTACTGGTGGGAATGACATTGCTGACAGAGCTTTCATTTATCGTTGCTGCATTGGCAGTGGAGTCATTGCAATTGGTTTTTTGTACTGCTTCATTCGAATTTTCTTTGGTTTTACGATGCTTTTTGGCCGTTTTTGGTGTACGTTGTATCGCCTGCAGCAAGAGTTCCGCCTTATTGCGCGGTATTTGTATGATATCATTGCTGCTGAGGCTACTGGCTGATGAGTCACGTTCAGCTTCCGCCTCCAAATCATCCATTTCCAAGTCACTGGACTCTTTTGTGGAACAAAAATTACTTCTATTACATCTCCTGCGTTGATGAACACTAGCGCCACTGCTTGTACTTAGACTGTTTCGACTATTCTTGTCTGTGATATAATTACATTTCAGACAGACCATACTCCTTTTGCCGCCACAAAAACTACAACAATTCAGAGTTTGAGAAGTTTGAGTGCCGGTTGAGATCATTTTGACTTGATGTAACGTTTCATTCGTGGTAATGCCGACCCTCTCTTTCGTTTGTCTTTTATCTATTGTCGGTGACAAGGGCGTATAAAAATTTTTAATTATTTCCATATGGCATCCTTCATCGTCCTGATCATCGTCCTCATCATCACCATCTTCTTCGTCACCCACCTCCTCATCCATAAGCTGTGGTAAATCATCCCCGTTTGGTGTTTCCTTACGGTTAATTGTAGAGGTGTTATTGTTGCTGGTAACGCAAAAATTGTCGCCACGTTTGCGTTGCTTTTTATCACGTTTAAACATGCGTTTGCGATATTTAAGTAATTGTTTTTCGCGATGAGTTAAATTCGCGTTATTTGTACTAAAAGAGGAATTGGAACCGTCATCTACATTAACGACATCATAGCGATTGCTTTCAACAATTTTCGCAGAAGCGTCTTTTTTTAAACTATTATCACTACAATTGTCATCTTCTTCTTCTTCTTCTTCTTCTTCTTCATCGCAATCGTTGCTTGCAGTAGTAAAATTCACAGATTTTATTTCTTTTTGATTCGTTGATATTGATATCATTTTTGCCGCTGTTTTTAATTTTTGTTGTTGTTGGTGTTGCCAGCGCTCTTTTACATTATTATCACAGTTCATGGTTAAATTGTTTAAGGCTGGGGTATGGTTTTTTGTTGTAGCCGCTGTTACTGTAGTCGCCATTGTTCCTGATGCGTTTAAAATTTGCGTTGTCACAGGGAGAGTATTACCAACCTTCGGTGGTATACCCCCGGTAAAACGAGGAAGACTTTTCAAACAAACCGACACACAGCAATTCTCCGAAATATTGACATTTGGAAAATTATGAACATTCGGTTTCGAATTAAAGCAAGCAGTGGAATCGTATTGTTTAATACGATAAAGTATATTAAGGCGAGGACGCCTTTGCGAACACCCTACTGATGATGTCAACGGGGAGGATGATAATGTACTTGCAACTGATACTGCTGCTGCTGTTAACACAGTATTCGATGATGCGTTGCCAGCCATGGTAGCTAAATCGCCAGCAGCGCTAGTTAAGGGCGTTGTAAATATAAGGCGGCCTGTCTCGCTAATGGCCTTGTCCGATTTCTTTATTAAATCATACCAGGCACTAACTTGTGAGAAGTACAATTGACTACGAATGGCACTACATAAAGAAGGCAGCGTCATAGTGGGCGGTGGTTGTCTAAGAAAACAATATAAATTGAATTCATTACATTAAACTCTTAAAGTCAATACGAACTCACTTTTCTTTCAAGTTTATAATCCATTGTTCTAATAGTATTTTATGACCCACCGGACCAAGATAGACTTCTATGCAAATAGCTTCACCGCGTGCCAAAATGGCTTCCATTTTAAGACAATGGGCACGCCAACGTGTACACTGTCAACACAAAAACTATTTATAAAAAAAATCGGATACAAGATGTACACATGACGACAGTGTTGTACGTACCGTTATGTTAACGTATGACTTATCACAGGAATGTTCCTCCGTTTCGCAACCGTCAGTTTTCATGAGACCCATCTTTCGGAGGAATTGATCACAATGAGGACCTTGTTGAGGAGCCTGCTTACGATTACTAGCGTTAACTGAACTTGTTGTAGCCGAAATGTCACGCTTGCCAGCAACAAAACTCGATGATAATGGCACAGCAATCCGTGCTGTGGTGGGAGTTGATGCTGTTGCAGCCGACGCTGGCGGAATATTGCGCAGCCATAGCAATGATTTCGGTGATTGCACTGCACTGCCACTGCTACCGGCTGAACCTGTAGATAAATCTGCTAATTGGGGAGAGGGAAAACGTGGACTATTGTTGTTGCCGCCAGACACTGCACGAAAGGAATACTTAGGAGTAGAAGGACCGCTACTGCTTTGAAAGAAAGGGCTGCCTACACGTAAACAGGTATTGGTGGCTAACGATTGCAAAGAGCTCATGAAGTTTTCATTACCAAAACCGATCCCGGATCCACCAACACTATTACTATTACCACCACCACCGCTGATTGAGTTAGGTGAATTGTACATATTAATACGATTTAAAGCAATACGTCTTATGATTTCAAAGTCAGCTTCTCGCTCACCGTTTTCACCAGTTTCCGTTTTAATGGCCAAGGCCACATACTCAGGTTCACTGGCATGTCGAATACCTTCCACAGCTATTTTTTGTTCACTACGAACCATCTGGACATTAGAGGAGGGTGATTCCTGTCGTAGTTGGCTGAGCTTTTGTGACCAACGACTTTGTTGACTATCAAATGAAGAAGAAGCACTACCACTGCTGCTACTGTACGAATCTATATATAGAGTAGAGTCGGGCGAAGTGCTCAGTTTGCGTAATAGGTACGCATTCATTTCATTGGCGCCCGACATCAGGTCTCCGTAAGCAGCACGGGACGTAGAAGGCTTCGGTGACTGACGACCAGTCTCCATTGGATTTCCACTCAGTAACGGTAATTCACCTCTAACCGCTGCTTGTAGCGGATATTCATCTTCAACGAAAGCTCGCCCTTCCAATATTAGAGAAGCTATGCCCAGTAAAGCCGAAACATGATTTGGCAAACCACCAACATTACTGACAGCATTACTGCTACTACTATTCAACGTACTGACGGGATTTACAACGCCAGTAACTGGTGTCGATGATGAATTGGTCAAAGTTGTTGGTATCATTTTACTTCTAATAACTGTAGATAAGTGAGTTTGTTCAAAAAAACTTTCTCAATTGCCAACCACTAAAAATAAATGAATCAAAACAAAGAACAAAAATATTAAAATTTTAATATTTGAACTTTTAGAATATCAAATGGACCAAAATAACACATCATGAACAAAGAATTTACTTCTCTTGCCGATATATGCATTAAGGTCACAATACAAAATATATTGAAATTTAGGTCAGTAGGTTAAGAGAATCTAGTTCATAGTCCTACATAAACATATAAGGATAGATGTGCGCGAAATCAGACCACGTATATAGTCCTTTTTTTTTTTTTTTCTTTTTCGTGAAAACCCCTTCTAAGTACTTCTATTGCATGTGACGTCACATTATCTGGTACAAGGTTTTTCAATTCGCACATTCATTACTTTCAAATCCGATTTCATAACAGCACACACATATATATATAGATATATAGATATATATGTATATTTATATATACACATCGTACTAATAAATTGATTTATATATGCATAAAAACTCTGGCAACAAAAAACAAAAAACCAGTTCAATGTTTTTAAAGTTTCGAAACATGTTGCTGAGAAAGGGAAAAATTGCAAGCAAGAGAACACAAATAATATTTGAGTCTCTTTGTTTACATTTGTTTTTGTTCGTATAATAATAATAATAAATAGTACAACAGAAGTTTGAAGTTTTTTATTATGCTACAAAAATGAACAAAAAAAAAAAAAAAAAAGAAAAAACTGTTACTTTCAATGATGATGCTAACTTTTAAATAAGGAATAAGTAATAAAAACGACAAAGTATTAAAATGTTCACGTATTTGTAACAACTTATTATAACTTAAATTGAAGAGAAAAAGAAAAAGTTATCGAAACGTATCCTCAATTAGTTATTTTGCAATGAAAAATTTTGCTGAATATATTTTATATATAATTAAGAGGTATACGTATATGTATAAGAAATTAATTCGCCAAGATTTTGATAATTTTGAAATGGAAAAATCTATATAAAATTTCACATGTCTCGATAAACAAACAACTGCAAGTAAAAAGTTGCTTACAAGCGAACAACAAATAAATAATGAAAAGTTACTACAATTTATATAATCAACACAGCTGTTCGTACGTTGCCAACATCTCTAACTTTTGTATATACTGTTGTTTTGTTTGAAGTCTTGACCTGCATATGCTATTTAGAACAGCACACGAACATTTCAGTTTTCATGAAACAATAACACTGTAAGCTTTTTTCTTTTTTTTTCTTTACTTTAGTAGTTTGCGTATGAGAACATAATTAACATAAGAGAAACTTGTATGCACTTAGATGTTTTGTGTGTTTGTGTGTGTTTGTATATGTACGTAAATAAGTGCACACATAAACAGTTGGTTTTGTAAATACACGCCTTAATATTTTTTAAGAGAAATAAAAATAGCAGCAGCGTTTGAACATAACATGCATAATAATAGCATTAATAGGCTTATGTTAATTATTTCAACGCGATACAATAACAAAAACTTAAATTATTTTGGCCTTGCTTAAGTGGTGATTCTTGCTACGTTAAGTAAATACCAATCAAATAATCTGCCTTAAGTGTTTACATTTTAGGGTACATACAGTAAATCTTAAAAAGAGGCAAAAGCAAAAGCAAAAGCGCAAAAGCACACCCAGCGAACAATTGTTAGTCATTGTTGGTTGCATTGCATTTTCATTTGCTTGCATGCACAAAATTTATTTCTTATACCCACTATCAGTGGAGGATATACGGCCCAGCTATTCATAATATTCGGAAATTATCATCAGGCATCCTGTGAAAATAAATATTTTTCATTTAAATCAGGCGCACGCTGTGAATGGGTGCCGCCAGAACGTTCACGAGCGTGTATAAATTAAGACAGGAAGCTGAAACTTGGCCAATATCGTCGAAACAAATAAAACGCTTTATTGAGACACTATTAAATATTCTACATTACCCTACAGTTGTTATTCATATAACAACTTTTCAAAATAATCTGTTATATGGCAAGTGAACGAAACCGTGGTTCAATCTGAATCATTTTAATGGCGTTCGACTTTGGTTCGACGTCAGTGTAGCAAATTTCATCAATTTGCGATCTGTAGATATAATAAAAGAATTAAAGACGGATAGAAAAGCATAGATCGATTCAAATTTTGAAGGTGGACCTATCTCAATATCTTCTTCGAGGCATTACATACATCCGCACAAACACTATATATACCTATGCACCACACACAAATGGTGTAAGATATAACGAACGCACATAAAACAACTAAGAACATTATAGTCGGGCAAAGTCTAACTTTAAATACCCTACACGTCTTCGCCTCATATAATTAGTAATAATCATCAACAATTGCACATTTTTTTCGTGCAAGGGCATACTTTTTATTAAAACCCGCATATTTTATGCTCGAAACATCACGTGACGCGCTCGAAATTTTACAAACTTACTACTACTTCCTAAAAATTTCATTATTTTTCAGTTTCCGTCATGAAAAACTAGAAATTATACTTTCTCTCCATGCGCTTGCTTTTCATGATGATATGTTACGGTCTAGAAATAGATCTATGTGATCCAAATTTCCTATTGTTAATTTTTTTGTTAAATTGCTGCTTTCAACCGGTCTTCATCATGAAACCGTTTTCTCGAGGATTTACTACTCATAAGAAATTCTCATGAAATAGATTCATGTGGCTCCAAGTTGGTCCAATTCATTCTCATATCAAATTTACTCTAATGAAAAAATTTTTATCTCAAAACGTTAGTAAGTAGAACTTTTTGGCATAGTTAACATTTCTTGAAAATCCTTACATAGGATGGTATCCAAAAAATAGATGTCTGCGTAAGGATGATTTCTTTATCATTTTACTATTGTGAACCAATTTTCGCCATGAAATATTGAAAATTCGATTTTTTTACCATTAAAAATATCAGTTTTCGTAAGAACAGTTAGTTATAAGAGGGGGCGTTCAAAAAGTTGCCCCAGCTGAGCATTCTTCGTACCAATTTAGAATGTCGAAATGCTATTACACAGCGAGCTTTGGTAAAAAAAAAATTGAAAATTGGAGTGGTCGGAAAAGTGGACCGATCCGAACCAGTTTCAATAGCGTTTGCCCTTTGGCTAAAACACTTTGCTGTTCCAAATTTCATCAAAATTTCCCAAAAGTGCAACTTCTAGATTGAGCAAAGTAGTACAAGGATGGACAACAGACGGACAGACAGACAGACTTAGGATGGATCTGCTTTAAGCCCTTCTGGGTGTTACGTAGATTCGCACACACTTCATTCAATCTGCAACACAAGTGGTGTAGGGTATAATTAGCAAACTTAGGAGCACATCAACAATTTTAAAAATATTTCCCTTTCTCCCAACCGCGAATCGATCTAAAGTTTGTTGAAAAAATACTTTTCGCCGTGTTGCTGTTCTAGCACGGACAACGGTTTTGATGGTCTAATTTATATTACAGCTAATGAAAAACGGTGCAATTTGCGATATATTCCCCGAGGACTGTGAATGGATACCAAAAATTCGTATTGTTGTTTATAGAACTTACCGCTTTTTAAAATTTTTATTTTAGGATCAAACGCCAAAGTTGTTTCAATTCGCATTTTTGTTAAAAATTCATTCGTTCTGTAAAATAATAGAAAATTGAAAAATTATTACAATTTAATCGGTTAAGAGCATTGGGAAAGTCGGTTATTCGTTTTGCGAGGAATCTTAGATCGGGCGAATGTACATAAGCTTTGAGCACTGTACGTTGCTAACTGGCGAGCGTATATATAAAAATTGTAAAATATTTAGCCGACTAAGTGATCCTGGGATATATCGTAATTGGTCTAAAAAAGTACTAGTGTTGCGAGTTTTCAAGCATTTTTGTTAGTAGATCAGAACATTTTCAAAAAAAAAGTTAGAAATGTGATTTTTAGTGTGAATGAGATCCTTTATAATTTCTTTTTGATATCTGTTCAAATTGCTATATATATCATTAATAATATTTTGTTATTTTAAATCGTTTTCATCGGGTATTCTTAGCTATGGTAGACATGCATTGATCAAGTTGGCCGCTGCATCTGTCTCTCAAATTCTCATTTTACAGGGTAACACCACACAGGTACACAAGCTTATGCGAATGTATGTTATATCCCGAAGCAGCTAATGTAAAGTCATCTCTTTTTTGAATCGATTTAAGCTTGTCCACCCGTCTGTCCCTTTGTTGACAACCTACGGGTGACAATTTTTAGGGAATACACAATCATTCACTATTCGTACATATATACATTTGCGTATATAATCTACCACTCCTTAATTAAAAAAAAACCATTAGCTAGAGAAAAAAATGTTGCAAGTTTTGAAAATCGCTGAGCAATAATACTTTGGTAGACCACATTGATCGGATAGACTCATTTTGTGAACTTGCATTTGAACGCCGTACGAAAAGTGAAGCTTCCTGTGGTGGAAATGTCTGCAAACGTCTGATAATTAATAATTTGAAATAATATTTAACTTAACCACGTAGGTCTCTATCCTTGACACCGCCAGTAAGCCTTTATACCGTAACAAAGTCTAATTTTTAGCACTTTATGACGAAAATAAGTGAAAATTATGAGACCTTTGATGAGAAGAAAGATTTCACTTTTTTCGATTTAGTTGCGCCTTTTTTGTTCTCTAGATAAGGGCGGTGGATTTAAAAAGTTCACCCACAACTGAATATAATATTCCGTCTTGTTTACACAGAAAATATTTGTACAAATTTTTAGCTTCAAGTCTTTTATAGATGGTAAGATAAATCTTTTATTTACTTTTAGGGGCGTCTTTCTTCTTCTCTTTCTTCGTGCATTAAAGTTTTCACGTGATGTGGAATCAACAACTATTCAAATGTACACTAATTAGCACTGTTCCGTTGTAATTTCCGTGATCGTGAAATTCTATTTTAACTTTATTTTGGCTTAAAGCCTTCCGAGACTTCCTTTAACGGAGCTCTATTCACTCTATTTTTTGCTTTGTGTCTTTGCTAATTAAATTTATGCATATAACTACAAATCGTTGTGAATGCCGCACTCGCTAACTGCCCGTGGGTGTGACTTTTTGAATAGTTTCTAAAGCGGAATAAATTGGATTTTCCTCGTCGACTGAGAGCTGAGGATTACGTATTGGTTTATGACTTTGACAAGCAAAGTAATATCCGTAAATTCCTGGACATTAAAATATCTCCGCTTAATACATAGGGAAGACCGAACGCTTAGATGGCGGCTTGTAACAACAGGTGACAAAGGAAGACTAATGTTCAAGTGAAATTCCGCGGGTTTATCGAATATCAGCATTATTTCATTTCTATATTGGTAGCACTGTGACAAGTATCACATCATAAATGCCATTAGCGCTTCAATTGCGCTTGGTTTTCTACGGCACAAAGAGCACTTTTTCCGATTATTACAATGTGTGATTGTGCTGAACCACGAATGATCAAGCGGTCATGAAGCGCCTTATTGCGGAAGATGAGACTTAGATCGAAGCATACGGCCCGGAATCAACCGACCAATCGAGCGAATACTATGCAAAAGGTGAGCCAAGACCGAAAAAACCTGTCAAAGCCGCTCACAAATCAAGGTCACGTTAACAGTTTTTTCCGATTATCGAAGCGTTGTGCACTGTGAATTCCTTCCGCCGGGCCAAACTGTTAATGAGTGTTATGCATTGTCTCCGTGCATTTTTTCGCAAAAAGAGGCCGGAAATTAGGCGGACCCACAAGCAATGTATTATTTTGAAATCTAAAACACGGTTTGTAACAAATTCAGGTTTCTTTTCCTTCACTTATCATATAACCTCCGTCATTATGGAGGCCACGTTGCCATTTTTCGTGAAACAAAATATAACCTGTAGTGTTCGCCTGACGGGCCGGGATTTAATTGTCGATATTTCGGTTTCCACGATTTGGCTGATTTGTAGAAAGCCATTGCTTTACGTCTCCAATAACGATTCCACTAAGAAGCGGATCTCTAAGAAAAAATCTGGATGCAATGAAGTGCAAATTGATTGACGAATAATTTTATTGGTCTCAGATAATTGCTGCGGTACTCATATTCCTCGCTTAGATCCTTTTTCAATTTCTTGTAAGAGTCCTTGCATAACTGACCTTGTAGGACCAAGACTTCTCGATAATTCTTATATACTTCACTTTGAATCAGTATCCACTAGGTTTTTGGGGTTTTAACTGGCCATCCACTTTTAAGCCTGACATCGCAAATTCTCTCTCTGTTGTTGCCATTGCCTTAAATATGTACCGCATGAAAAATCACTAATATGATCCTCCAAAGATGTGGATGCTATCGTCATTTTGTTAGAATTGTTATGAAGTTGCACGAATGTAGAATAATTTCGACACAGACTGCTTTCTCGGAAACTGTAAAGGAATACGTGCTTCGTTCTCAGGTCACAGATCGGTGCATCACTAAACGGTAAACATATTCTTTCCAAACAATAGAGTACTCATGGATACCTCACCACCCGTATTACTTTGTCGGTACTTGCAAGTGCAAACCTCTTATACTCTTTCGTTCGGTGATGGGATGGGTAGGTATATTATGATGAGGCTTGCACACTTCATCGTACCTGAAACGAATGTTTACAACAGTCATGTTTATTCCAGAAATACTAAGATTACCTTAGGTTACTGAACATTTTGATTCGTAGGCACAGTCTGTGTCATATTAATTGAATTGTGTCAAGTAAATGAACACATTCTGGTTCGTTGGGTTATATTTAATGAGAACATATGTACATGTTTGTTGTTTGTAGCGAGCTTTACACAGTCTGAGGCTAAACTTCTGCTGCTGGCTATTATCAACGACCACAATTTGAACATAGATTAATTGCTTGTTCGTTTACGCAGTATATGGTAGCGTGGTTTGCGAGTTCATGTATGATAATGCCTTTCAAAAAATGAAGGGTCTTCGCGAGTTTCTCAAAATAAATCAAATATTCTGGGAAAGAGATTCACGCATTCATCGCAAAGGTTTGCATTGAATTATAAGTCCAAGTATTTCTTTTAAATCTCTCCATATCACCGCTTTACTTACATGAAAACGCTCGTGAAATGCTTTTATAATAAATTTTTGTTAAGAAATCATTTAAAATGAGTATAAAATACAGCAAGCAGACAATGCCGACAATTCAGTACTCCACACAATTTTACTTAATACGATTCTTCATTTATTTTTGTGATAAAAATGTACCTTATTTTCACGTAACTTCCATTTTCCACTTATCACGGACGCCCCTACCGTCGATCGCGCAGCGTAGCGCAAATTTAGCAAATGAAAGCTTGCTAAAGATCTTATCATTCTTCACCTATCTTCATCATAAAATCTTAGAGTCTACTCGACACATAAAAGCTTACTCTTTGTGTAGGAGGTACCATCTGTATCAAGTTTCCCATTAAATGCTGAAATATTATTTTCCAAAGATTTTTGTATATAGGACGATTTATGGGAATTAGCTCAATCCAAACCGTACATTCTGGGACCAAAAAACGATTGCGTACCAAATTCCGTCACAATATTCCAAAAGTTTCAATCCGTAAAACTGGACAATGTAATACGCGGCAGATGTCATACGCAACGATGCCGATAAGCTTAAGTCGACTGAGAAAATGATTCTCGGTTATAAAGAAATTTTAAGGGCTTCCTAATACACTGTATACCTCCATTGGCGTAGAGTATAATGATTGTTGACGATTTATTCTTTCATAAGCAATAAAAAGATTTTGCTTATTGATTAGATATGGGTAAGTGGGTGATTAAACTACTTTTAATCGCTATACCCTGTGTACTATAACAGATATAAGGTATAATTTGTCTTTACCCCGTTATTATTTTGTCGACACTAAGAGGAATTGGTTTACTGAACTGGAAACACAAAAGCACTATCATCAAGCGATCATTGCTGAGTTGATGACATAGATATAAAATTTTTATATTTAATATCGAGCAAATTGATACACTATCGAGTACCAGCAACTTGCTGCTCACTAAAAGTTTCTCGATAATGGGAACCTGTTGAACCCAAAATTGAAAATTACATTCGAGCAAATCGAGCTCATCTGTTTTGCTTAATATTGATTCTTATTCATCTTCGATACTGTGACAACAAATAAATTGCAAATTAACTATCGACTATGGTCGAATCGAAGATCGAAATATAATGTATCAGGTGCCTGCATGCATTTTGATCAACTTTTTCACTTGAAAAAGTCGTTTCGTTTACTCAGAAAAATTGGTACAAAATGTTTTATATCAAAATATTTTCAATCATTTTCTAAAACTTTTTCCCATCTTTCTGACAAAGAGCCGGAAGAGTTTATATAGGTTTGGCAGCGATCCAATCATCGACCTATTTTCGCACCTGTTCAACTTTGCGGAGCCTTGTGCGAGCCAACCCATGTTGTATCGATCTGAACAAGGGGCAATGAAAAGATGCCATATCTTGGGAGAACGCTAGGTGCGGCAGAACTTCACATTCGACAACTCTTGCAATCAGAGTGCGGCAGCTACTTTTCCTCCTTTTGAATGTTTCCCATTACATGTAAACGTGTAGAAAGAGTTGGCTCATCAACTGCTAAGCTCTTTGAAAGTTCTTAAGGAGTATGAAGCGGGTTGTGTGTATATAATGCCTTCACGAAAGTCACACACTTTTTTGTAAAGTTAAGATTGCATAGGACTTCGAAATGCTGTAGGTACCGACACGGCAATGGCGTGAAGTAGAAGTGAACAGCGGGTCCGCTATGTTTTTTCGGCGGAAGCAGCAATAAAGGTTGTCCTGATGATCACATCTCTATATCATGCAATGATTGCTGCAGAAAATATTTAGATGTAGTTAAGCACGACCCGTTTTCATTATAAATTGAATGCAAGGGGTTTTCTTATCTTTGCAAATTTTTCTAAATTTGTGTGGACTTCGAAACTGATGTACTGATACATTTTCCACAATGTGTATACCCGCATGGACTTAACGAAACATTTTCAAGGAGAAGCAACGCTTCGTTTTTGCACATATTTTACTCTTCTTCACGTAGAAAGAAAGGTTTAATCAAGTCTTCAACGAATTTCTTTGCTACAACTGTTCTTAACCTAGAAAGACGGGTTTAACCAATTCTTCAACTAATTACTTTACTACACGTACGCCAATCACTTCGGTGGCAAGCATTGAAAAAATTCTCTTTCAAGTACTCATTAAAGCAGCCACATAATATAAGTCCGTGTTATCATTTCTTTTTCCAACATTATTTTCTTTTTTTTTTTCTTTTCTGATAACGTACGTAGATACGAAAGTTTAGTTGCACGCCCTTTAAGTCTTGCCTTGTTCGACTTTATGTTAACGATAGTGGTGAGCAAAAAATAATATGTTTACGTTTTGCCCCTTTATTCAATGGTTATCATAATTTGTTGTTCCCCTATAGGGACCCCTATGTAATAGGATAGTCAGAATTTATTTAACAGAGAAGGAGTAGATATAGAAAGTAAAAAATTTGTTTTTTTTTCGAAACCAACTTCTGGTCAGATAATTATGTGAATACTTCATATTTAGAAGCCATATGACAAGCAAAATATTGTTCGTCTTCATTTTCATAAGTGAAGAAATTTGCAATAACGATCAGCTTTTGTTGTTCGTCAAAATTTACGTGCACTTTTTAATACACTCGCTGCCTCTCCATACGGATTATTTAACTTTCTTTTGATTAGATGTTTTTATAATTAAGAAAAACTCCGTAGAGCATTGCAAGTAAAATCCTTTTTTTATAAGCGTAGTCGTCAATTTTGGTGATTCGGAAAGAAATACTCTCTCAGTGATCTCACGAATTGTCATTCGACGATTCGCTTCAATTAATGCCTTTATTTTGTCTTTATCAGCCCATACTGCTCTTCCAGAACGCGATGCAAAAGTGCCGAAAAGAAATTTTGCAAACCAGTTTTGGCCATTCATCACCCGCATAGGCAATCAATAATCGATTTCCTGCTTAAACATCACTTTTGCAAATTTGAAATTTGCAATAACGATCAGCTTTTGTTGTTCGTCAAAATTTACGTGCACTTTTTAATACACTCGCTGCCTCTCCATACGGATTATTTAACTTTCTTTTGATTAGATGTTTTTATAATTAAGAAAAACTCCGTAGAGCATTGCAAGTAAAATCCTTTTTTTATAAGCGTAGTCGTCAATTTTGGTGATTCGGAAAGAAATACTCTCTCAGTGATCTCACGAATTGTCATTCGGCGATTCGCTTCAATTAATGCCTTTATTTTGTCTTTATCAGCCCATACTGCTCTTCCAGAACGCGATGCAAAAGTGCCGAAAAGAAATTTTGCAAACCAGTTTTGGCACTGGAATTTTGGCCATTCATCACCCGCATAGGCAATCAATAACCGATTTCCTGCTTAACCATCACTCCCCCCCCCCCCCCTTTTGCAAGTAATAGAAGTAAGTGCTGCTCATATTTTACTCAGCACAGTGAATTGCCTGTTGTTGATTTATTTGCTGAACTACACAAGAAAAAGAAGAAGCAAATATTCTACTCTCATTGAAGTTTTCAGGTTCCAGTGCCTTCAGCACTTTGAATAGTGGATTTTATATAGAATTGCAATAAAATAAGTGTAATATGCTTCTTGATTGGAATTTGCTGACAATTTACAGTAATTTAATGATTTTATTAACATGAATATTATTTAAAAAAAACCTGAAACTAAGAAACAATTCGCCCAAGTGTAGGAGGATATCTAAGATTCACCACAAACTGAATAGAGTTTTTCTACTCGCTTGCAGTGAGTGAGTGAGTGAGTGAGTATATGCATATAAACGTACAAAAATAAACAAAATTAAAAAGAAAAAAAAAAACAAGAAATAGCATAGCGAGAAGCAAAGAGAAGAAACTGCGTAAAAATTGAGAGAATCAGTTATCATGCTTTTTTTTTTTTTTTTTTGTTTTAGGTTTTGAGGCTATATATTTTTATAAATAAATTTTGTTAAAACATTTAAAAAAGGGAAACAAAACCGCGCACACGTATTCACATCACATAATGTGTACACATATACGTCATATGTCTTATTTAATTTATTGATTATATCAAACTTAACGGGCCGCAACTACAGTAAGAGAAATTTACGTGAAACCAATTATTGCGTATAAGAATTAATTTTAAAGGATTTCTTAATAAATCGAAATGTTTTTATTTAAAAAAAAAATCATATCAAATATCTAATTTAAGCCTTTTTCCGAGTGCACATAATTTTTCACAACTTTCTGGCAATATATATATAGAATCCATGCTGATTTGGGCAGAGGGTACCTATTAAGGCTATCCAAGGACGGACAAATTGGTGTGTGTAGTCATAAGAATAGAAGTAGTGCTCACGAAGGCTGAAAATCGTCGGCTTAGACAATTCATCATCAGACAAGTGAGCAGCGAGGTTTTATGAGCAGAGCGTTGAGTGTATCACGGATATGCGGCTTTACTTGGATGAGTTGCGCCGAGCGATGAATGACCGAGGATTGTTATGTTGAATAAGCATTTTGTAGTTGTTTGTCCTTTAGCGATCGGCGCATCTGCCTTAGTAGTTACTGGTAACGTTCGCCCATGTGGTGGTTTATATGGGTTAAACCACTATGTAAACAAGAGCATCAAGACTCGTTCGCTAGCAGACTTCCTTGCTCAGCAATCAGCTAGTATTGAAGTTCAAGATTTACTGACGGGCTTGCGAGTTATCGAGGAAGCCAGAGGAATAGTCGTATGAGAGTTTGATATCTGCTCCTAGTACATTAAAAACCATGACAATCCAAGATGAAGTAATAATCCGACTGCAAGAGTGACTATAATATATCGCGTAATGTTGATAACCTAAAAGCTTTACAGGCGGAACTATGGTGAACGCGGGTATTAGAATGTCCAAACCTTGACTTCGGGTCCTTGGGGAAGTATCGTGGTGGTGGTGGTCGCAGGTGCAGTAAAAAAATTAGAGTTCCATGTAAGTCTCGTCTTGCCCGCCTTGCAAATCGTCCAAGATCGTTGCTAGAAGTGGCTCATAACAACGACTTGCCTTTTCTTACACTGAACACATGGACATCGACACATTGAGTTTCGCCTGCTTAAGCCATTCACGACTGCGCGCAGACGCCAAGCTTCATAGGTATCTGATCAATTCGGTTAAACTGGTTTTGCATGATTCGGATGATCATCCATCACAATTAAATGGACGCATTCAAACATCAAAACATCTGTGTAGTTCAAACGTTAGCAATACGCTGGGAAAAACCTAAAGATAATATTTGATTTTGAAGCAATGCCATCAGTAGTTGTGTTTTTGTGTCGTACTCTATGCAAAATTCGCAGTACAAATCCGATTGTATATTAAATTGAAACAATTCTATGTTGAATAGAATTTTTGTACATAATTTATGTAGAGTGTAGCGAATGATGCTAAGTATTCATATTATGGATAAGAACAATTTTCTTCTTCTTTTTGAATGTTTAGCAAGATAACAACAGATATAGATATAATAATAGAAAGACTTAGTGTGTGCACGCTAAAAACAATGGTGCCCAGTATAAATAAAAAGCATATGTTATTAGGAGAGAAAGAGAAACGGGAAACTTATGAAAGATTTAGGAAAAATTAGGGGAAGAGGACTAGAACAAGGCACAAAGAAACTTGCCTTTTTGAAAAAATATTTAGATGAGAAATAATAGCCATAAATGTTCATATCGGCAATTTATTATATATTTAGTGTCTTTTTTGTCTTTTATAAAACAAAACAAGATTTTCTCCAGAGTACCTCTACTTACTTCTATTTCGAATTTGAGGAAATCTTATGTTTTACGATAATAAAGTTAGGTAACTTCTCTGGAATTCCTGTTGAATTCTTTATCCGATTCCTACACGGAAGGCGGAAAAAGAACCATTTGAACTCTGATTATATCCTCTCATAAAAATGTTTTTAAAATTTATCTCCGTCTTCTTCACTCAAACAGCTGACCCCACGAATACAATCGCTCTTCGGATTAGCCAATAATCAAGCGACATACTAACAATAACATATAATACTATAACAATATTAGAGAATAAGCAAAAAAGTCACCTTCAGAATTTTTCAATCTGAAATCAAGTAATCCGAACGGTAAGGTATGCGCAGTTTATCATACGAAACGTCATTGGAAAAATTCCCTTCACAATTCAAAAATTCAGAAAATAATATTTTATCCATTAAATAATCCATCGCCTACGTAATGCTGCCGACCACTTTAACAACTAATTCAGTAGGTTCTTAACAAAATTTCTAAACTCGAATGCTGAAAAAAGTAATTAAATGCGCATTTTTGGCGTCGTATCTCTGAACGGGCGAAGATTGCTACCTACATTATCGGTACTGGATTTTCTCACAAAAGTGGTATTAGAGCTCAAATAGAATTCGCACTTCTCAGCGAAGCCTAGCTTTCGTCAAACAGATATTCCTCTCATTGACAAACAAAAATTAATAAAAGATAGTGCAACTGAAATCCTGGTTTCTTAAAAAAAAAGGAAAAGAAAAATCATATGATGGGTCACGATCGTTAAATATCCGACACCGCGTAACGGTTTTTCAAAATAAGGTGTTACACATTTCAACAGTGTTCGTCCTTAGGCCAAAACACGTTAGTGGTTTAGTTAGAATATAACCGAAATTGTAATCTGTAGTTGATGGTTGAACGTAAGACCATCAGACAGACAGATAGACAGACAATTAAGCTTGAATCTATTCAAAAAATGACTCTGAATCGATCGATATAATGAAAGATATGTCTACCTCAAGCCTTGTACCTCTGTAGTGGTGTAGGGTATAAAAGAATTTAATCCACTAAACACTTTATTACTTTAAACATTAATTATTCTTTTGTCATCTGCATATTTCTTTGATAGGGCAAGTATTCCTCCATTTTATCCATTTATTATTCTCTCTTCCTTCCATAACAACATATGTGTTCTGCTTGCTATTGGCATGATTGTTTTTATCCATAAAGTAAAAAAAACTTGGCATCATTTATAAGCTTTGCGCAGGTTGCAATATACTGAAATCGAAACAATTCTAAATAGAAAAATTGCGTTAGCACTTTGAAGTCTATATAGAATGCGGCAAAAATACCACAATTTATGTCTGAAAAAAGCCACAAAAAGTGAAACACAACCACCCTGTGCTAAGGAACTTATTCAACTACGTAAGAATTATAAATTAAATTATGAGATGATTTCATGCTAAGAGGCAATGCCACGTTGCCAATTTTCTTATTTTTTTTTTTTTTTTTATGATACATTTAAAGTCATAGATGATCTCGTAATAATGTTTATGGACTGACTGTAAAATTAAATACGCTCAAATTTCGTCCGAGAGTGTAGGTGTATAACAGCATTCCCTAGCAAAACGTATGATTTTTTTGATTTATTCACTTATTTGAAGGGATTTTTTAATCAATTTTTTTTGAAATTTTTTACCAAAGTCAACAGCATTTTCTCATATTTCATTAGATCATTTTGCTATGATACAACTTAAATGTGCGACCAAAGAGGTATTATAAAGAATAGTGGTTGCGTTGCGAGAACTACTCAGCCGCCATTTTTTTTTAAAGAAATATTTAAAAAGATTGTCACCTACCGAGATATTGATTAGTCTCTGCCCTTTAACCTAATCGGGCTGTGCCCTTTTTTAAAATGGCACCCGTCACTTGCGTTTTGTATGTTTTATGGTGATTTTATACTATCCGAAGAGCTAATTGGGCAAGTGATCGAGAGCGCTATAGTTGAAATTACGAAACGTAACAAATATGCTGATAAAACGAATTCTGGCCAATTATGGTTTCAATTTTTAACTTTCTTGTCCTCCCTTTTCTACACGACGGAACTAAGTAAAGTGTTAGAGTATAAAAAACAAAAACTACATTAGGGTACCTGGAAGTCGTTTAATGCCAAATGAATTATTAGTTTTGCTAAGCTGTACTCTTCTTACGTTTGATGTTTTGTATATCTGTGACATATGAGAATATGTGTCAATTTTTCCATTAAACATTTTTTTTCTAAAAACAGCCAAAAACAAAACCACATATGCTTAATACATACTCTTGCTAACGGAGATAAAATAATATAAAAAAAAAAAAAGAAAATAAAATCAGAAATGTATATAAGCAACACTTACATGAATATCGTGGCTGTTGTTGTTGCTGCTATTAGTAGATGTTGACGGAGGTTGATATAATTTCTTGTTGTTGTTTACTTTTAAAGCTTTATTTGAATTTTTTTCTTTTTTCTTAGCTTCAAAAACAAACGTTCGCGTGGATAGAACGAAAGAGAGGGAGAGAGAAAGAGAGAATATCGATAGGTAAGAGAGAGAGATTGAAGAGCAACTCTTAATAACGAAATGTTAAAAACAATATGTAGTTTTTTTTTTTTTTTGTTTAATTTTTAAGGATATAATAAAGCTCGAAATTTTTTTTTACGAAATGACTTGAACTTATATTAATTAGCGTTTATTATTAAAATATTTGTGCTTAAAAGGAGAGATTATGGAAAATTACATGATTGAGTAATTTTCGTATTTCACTTTTTTTTATTTATTTATTTATTTTTATTTTTTTTTTTTGCATAAATTTGCTTGTGAGAGCTATGTTGCTAAGTAGATATTGGAACTGTTCCAAATGTTGCGATTCTGCTATGGTTATTTCTTCTCTATGCTTTCTCAAGCAATTACGTCGAAAATTACATTCGAGGAAAATTTCTTTTTGTTTAGTGCTTGTATTTTCTACCGCATTACATTATCCATTTGTGCATTATATTATTATATTGTTTCTTTCTACCACCTCCTTCTTTTTTCAAGAAACTGCATTTCGGGGATTAATTGTTAAATTTTATGACGTCTTTAGACGTTTTTTTATAAGCGATCCTTCTCAAAATTTTCTCGTACAATTTCTTGCAAGGATTACATTTATTTAATTGCTGGCTTTAAAACAGAAAATTTCTCCTATTAAAAACTTCTTGTTTTGTTTTGCTGTTGCTATTGCTGTTGCTGTTGTTGGGGGAAAACAAGTTTTATATTAGGGATTGAACAAAGAAAGAAAACGGGCGACGACATAAACACAGCCAGTCACGCACGCACACTTACACGCACTACTCAGAAAACTAGTATCACAAAAAAAGCTGTGAGCTGCTACTGTGATGATGTTTGGGTTATTGAATTTAAATTTTTGGTTCACAGGAAGAATACACATTGCTGGACGCCCCCTATAAGTACTGTTTGATTGTAGTGTAAGCTATAGAACGGCGATTCAGCATTTTGTTTTATATACTTTCAGTATTCGTACATACATACTTATATGTATATTAATTTATGCATAAACACATGTCATATTGCATAGCAGAGCATATATTCAATATATACTTCAGTATATACAATTTAATGTATATATTATTGCTCCTCTTCTTTTATTTATTTATTTATTCATTTTTTTTTTCACTATTAAAAAAAATTAAGTATTTCTATATAACTTTATATTCGTATAATGCAATACCATAACAAAGTATATAGACAGTCTGATGTATGTAAACACTCTTACGTACACACAAAACACAATGTCTGTCCGTTTAGCTGCACTTGGACTACACTCCGTGTTGGCTGCGTTCTTAGTGCTTGCTCTACCTTTTTGCATTTGATTCCGTTTTAATGCTGTTGTCGCTCACGTTGCTTCAATTCGACTGAAAATCGAAACTACACTCTATAAACAACAAAGACCCAACAATCAACTAGCCAGCCAGAGTCAACCAGGCAGCCAATCTATAATACATAGTTATATACACATTATATATATTTTATACATATAAACAAACATATAATGCGCACACAACCAGTATAGTATGAATGTGTATTCAACTAACGTACAAACTTTTATATAAACAAAAAAAAAAAATGTTTAACAAAAAATTTTTAGCTTCTACTGTATATATATTGTGAATAACAGTCACTGCCGTGACTTTCTAAACAGCTGAGCGTAGCGCTAGCTTCATGTATATACATGACCAAATACAAAAGAAAAAATAACAAAAAAAAAGGAAAAAACTAAAAAAAAATTGAAAAAGAAAACAAAACCACAACAGAAACGACAACACGTCAAAGCGTAATATATACAAATAAAGCGAATACATGAACATGAATGCATAGGCTATTGCCTATGGTATTTACATTTTGTATATAACAATAACAATAAGCTGTCATATAAAACATGAAAAAACGGAAAACATATGAGAGACTACTATGCAACTCGTACGTATGTACGTACATGCGTATACATAAATATATATAGTTTTCATAGAAGTACATACAATATGTGATGAACATTTATATTTATATTTTGTGATAACTGATAGGTTGTAATAACAGTTAGTGGAAGAATTCTCATTTATGTTTTTGGTTTTCCCTACATTTTTATTTTAAGATACATAAGTATGTATATATTTTTCATGTTAATTGCTGGCAAATTGTTCATTATATATTAGATATGATACTTCCTTTATAACACATAACCATTTTTCGGGAGAATCCAAGTGCATATAAGAGTGTTCGTACTTAAGTGTTGTTAGTCTTTCATTGTTTTAGGCTTCGGTGAAACCCTCTTTTTGGAACACAGTTACTTTTTTCCTTATTTACTTTCAGCAGTGCAAAAGAGGTCTAAGCCTTACAAAGAGCAACGTAGGTCTGGAAAAAAAAGGCCTATTGTTAGGTAAGTGATTTCTTCGACCTTACTTTCTCTCTGACTTTTTGTTAAAACTCTCAAAGTAGAAGCAGAAAAATAAGATCAACCATACATCAGAGTTGAACAATAAACTGAATTCGCCTAAAACTCTGGGACAATCAACCTAAACCGAGACAATAGGGTCGCTTAAAACTATTATGCAAAAATTGTCCCAATCATCAAATCAACAACTAATATGGGGAATGGAAGTATACAGAAATACGCAGAGCATATTGATCAGGTGGAGATCCTTAATGTGAACTTGTATTTGATCAGACTAAAATATTACACGTAGGAACTACAAAGGTATAGAATGATAGACAAATCAAGGAAACATTATTAAGTTAAGTATATATACGAACGAATTAAGTATTGCGACGAACATATGTTTTCAGATAAACTAAGAAAGCGTTCATAATATTGAAATTTGTACAAATTGAGATCAAACACAGATCAGGTTGAAAATTGATCGTATCAAGATCAAGATTCAAAAATTCATCCCAAGTGTGATGAGTATTTAAGATTCGTTTCAAGGTGAAGCATTCTTAGTTAATTTATTTTATAATTTTTTATACGTTTTTTTTTTTAAAGTAATTTTTATATTATTTCTCTTTTTGCATCTATAAGAAGTCTATCTAAATAATTCTCTTTAAACAACATGTTGCTACACTTTGTTATAAGCTACTATGAAACACACTCTCTCGTTCTTTGTTTTCTCGTCCCTTCTCATTTTCACTTTGCTTATAGTTTCAACTCTCAATTTCATGCGCACAAGCAATCATATGTTTTTTGCATCATTGAAAATGCTGATACATCGAAACAAAGCAACTGCACACTCACGTTCAAAATACTGTTATCATAGAATTTTTAGTATATAGCTGAGCGAATACGTACGTACGTTCATTTACATATGTGCAGGAAAAAACTCAACAATTACCTACACACATACATTTTCATATATATCTTATATGTGCATATACGAATACAAGACTCAGCTGACATAAGAAGATATTGAATAAAGGTAAAAGGAAAAACATATGAAAAAACGTCATCTGTATGAAATAACAGGTTTTTCCAACTAACGGTAATACCGACTAGGCATAGATACTACAAAAATGTGTTAGATGGAGAATGAATGTCAAGCTACTATATATCGCGGAAAGGGAGTATTGACATAAGGCTGGCCAGGAATGTGATCATGGTATACATGCAATAAAAATATTTATCAGAATAATGTATTCAACATTCCTTTTTAACGATCTTTAATTACATATTTGTTATACAACCACGACTGTAAGATGGGGATATGTTCATCTTGTTCTTTTCCGTAATGTATGTAACACTCAAAAGGAAGCTTCAGAGACCCTATAAAGTGTATATATTCTTGATCAGCGTGAAATTCTAAGTTGATGTAGCCATGTCTGTCCGTCTGTGTGGGGTGTATTGTTGGGAGTCTGCTGGAAGATAACGACTTCAAGTCTGGTAGACACTTTGGAAGTTTCTGCACGCAGATTGGTGTTGAGAACGGGCCAGATTGGTCAGAGCAGAAGCGCGCAGTGGAACGTGAACTGAACGCAACTCAGTTTTTTTTAAGGAAAAATTTTGTGGGTTTTTGCTCGTTACTCTCAAATTATTAAAGTTAGAATGCTAAACACATTTACTTTACGAAACACTCTTCCGTTCAGATCCAAAGACGGCAACACATGGGCCATGCAAACAACATAGTGATGGGTAGGCGAGATTCGTCCCCCGTCGAATATAACTGTCTCACTTGTTTTTACACATTATTAAAGATAATCAATCGCCGAATATTACGCAATTTTGCAAGTCTTTTGAATATGTTTTAAAAGAACGACGAAGAAGTTCGATGAAAAGCAATAATTAGGTTTTGGTGGAACAACTACAATATTACTAAAGAAAAACGACTCCATTCCTTATGCTAAGCTGAATGTACTTCAGAGGAGAATCATGCTGGGTGCTGTCCTTATGTCCGCCTCTCAATTCTTGATACAATGCATATTTTAGCAGAAGTTGGAGAATAACGGTGAAGCTTGGAATATATGTCTTTAATTTATGCTCACAGATAAGGTTTAAAAATGAGCGCAATACGCGTCCTCAATAAACAAGAAAATATAATTACGAGTTTATAACGAGCAATTACGAATATTGCCCAAAACTTCAGTAAAACTTCTTGTTCCTCCATTTAAAGCACGTTTTTCTTATTTGGTCATTTGTTTCCCATATCTTCGATTACATAACCTTAAGAAAGAAATGTAGACTTTGGAAAAAGGGCACTTTGGTCATCCTTCACGTTAATGCATGTAGTTTGGCTGTTGCAAGCGGAATGACGAATGGGGGTTAAGCAATTTCTCCATTAGGGTGTATGAACTTCATAGTTTAACGTTACGCAAACCTTTTTTTATTTCACTTATGTTATTACTTTGTACCTACATTAACACGTTCGCGGGCAGTAAAAATGTCAGTGAATTGCGAAAAATGTTAGTCAATTTATTTTAAAATTATTGGCCATATCCGAAGTCTGCTTGAGTAGAGTTTGTAAAGGTAGCTAGAAGATCATATTTTATATCGATGTATGCAACGAATGCTATAGAATTCACGGGATGACGTGAATGGTACAGCATGAACTGCGCCGGGAAAAAATAAACTAATATGGAAAGACCCTAAGGGATCAGTTAATCTGCACTTCGGCAAGTACTACTATTAGACACCTCTACGTTTGTATAAAATTAAATGAAAAATAATTGGCTTTACATTGGAATGTTATAGCATTACAATGAAAATGAACGCATTCACGTCCGTGAACGTGTTAAGCAAAAACTATAAATACGAACTTTTTGCAAATTAAATTTTTACATATGCAGACGATTGCAGATGGGTACGCACTCAACGATTAGAGATATTTATACATTCGTCATTACATATGCAATGATGAAATTACTATACTTCCAACGAGTATAAGGACTATATACCTACAGCTTTGTAAAAAAGAAAAAGGTCCCCCGCTACTGATTGTCTTTTCGACGATAAGTTAGTTTAAACAATAAACGAAGGCTCTCAGAATTTCTCTTTGCAGTTACACTCTTTCTCCTAATAATTATATGAGAAAATGTTTCAAGGTTTTTGTTTTTTATTGCTTTCTGGGTTGTAATCTGTAGTTGTGTGCGTTTATTTGTACCCCAGTTATTCATCACCAGTAGTTACAGATAAGAGTGAAGAGAATATCCATATATTATATATGTATATATATATATATATATATATATATATAGAATGTAAAAGCAATCAAACACACATAACGCACGTACATATATAAATATATAAAACATATGGGTTGGTTCCCCATAAATACATACACCCACAGATGAAGGTAACTGTCATGTAGTAGTGGCTTTGTAAAAAGTAAGTATACCAGAGAAATAGAGAGAGCAAATAAAAGAGAATTTTATGCTATGAGATTGGAAAAATGATAATATAAATAAACAAAAAAGCAGAAAAACAAAAAAAATCAAAAACATAAAGAAATATTAGATTTTCTGTGGTATTCATTATTATAGGCACATATGTAAGAAACACATACAAACGCGTCAGTTCTCTTTCATACACTCAGTCAGCTGTTTTAATCAGTTGTGATTCCATTACACTACATTACAAACATGTTAAATAAAAATGATCAATAAATAGGTACATATATAAGCGTATGTACATATGCACATGCACTTATATAGGTAAATGCAAAGGTTTCATATAAAGGAAATGTACGAATGATGATGAATCTATTTTTTATTTTATTTATTTATTTATTTTTTTCTTTTTTATCACGTAACGTACTTGTTGAAAACAAAGGAAATAATTACGTACAATGTAAATTTTGAGTTATATTATAAAATTAAAAAATATGCATAAATGCATTGGATAGCAACATTTTTGTTGACCTTGAGAGGAATCTTGGAATTTTGTCATCTAAGGTAAGCAAATTTGTTGATTTATTACGTAACCTGTATATGCCTAATATGATTAGGTGACCTGATCAATATATATAGCTTAGAAATTATTAATGAAAATATTCTAAAGATTTTTATATGTGATACAGAAGAGAGAAAGTGAAAGGAAAGAAAGGGCGGTTTTCCAGAATTTTTTTATTTCTACTAGAAAGTAATTATCATTTGGATTGTGGGAATTGCAGTTGCATTTCTCTCAAGAGAATATATGTGATTTTATTATATTTTCGCAGTTGATTTAATTTTTTATCGGTCGTTTTTTTTTCTACTAAGAATACTATGTTTTGAAAATAAGGCAGAAAAATAAATCGGTGTCGCAAGCTTACCAACCAACCAACCTCTTTGCCGTTGGAGGACGTAATATTTCTATATATTTGTAACGCTACGTCAATTTATTACATTCGAAGTAAAAACTTTATATAGGGGCCACGACCCATCATTAAATACCCTACAACAATCCTCCATTTATTCATAAGATGTCTTTTCAAAATAAGTTGTTATAGGGAAAGTTATTGCAAAAGTGGCCCGATAAGAATCGTAGCGTTCGTTCTTGAACCAAAATATCTTAAAACCTGCGGTCTGCAGGTTGAATAGAAGAGTAGAACAAATTACAATGGAGTACAAGAGAGTACATTAGAAAGACAGACGGACATACAAGTTTATATCCAAAATTGCAATTATAATTAATATCTGCTGGCAAACATGGACAGAAGGTTACGAAAAGAAGAAAGACTCCTTCTTCCTGGCTGAACCCCCCTCCAGAATTGTGTCACGCAATTATATGGATATTTGTCTGTACAGTTCCCCTTTCCCTGTGCCTGAAATGTGTGCAATTGATGATCCTTTCATATAACATAAATTATGAAAATGACAGACTGTTTCCTATTCATTCATCGTCTTGTCCAGCCTTTAGTTCGGATGATACCTTTTAAGGAACACATAATCATTCCTTGGGCAACCTAGAATCGAGTCGATCGCCTTATTTTTGTACAACCTGAGGACTGTAAGGCTTCTTAGTGTTCTTTACATTAAAGATAATTCGCTTCACTACGGTGAGCGTCACCATTAAAATGAACTTACTACGGACATAAAAGCATGCTTAACAAATTTGCGACTTTCGATTCAAAAAAAAAATTACTTATCAAATGAACGTTGCTTTTACATATAAATCTTAAAGTTCAAGGAAAGCTTTAATTGCAATTTAGATCATTTTAATTTTATGAAATAATTAAAAATTCGAAAGAGAAAACAAGTTAAAACATTGCAGAGGGCCACGACCCTACATCACTCTACAATTATTGGTATAATCGAAGTGAAAAAATGGCCCGATCCGAACCGTTTTTAATAGCGTTCGGAATATGTTACTGTTCACAAAAATATCTAAACATTAACGGCCTGTAGGTTGAACACAAGAAAACAAGGCAGACGGACAGACAAGTGTGAATCGATCGACCGATCTAAACGAATCGAATCGAAAAATCGATTCAAGGCGGGTCCATCTCAAGTCCTGCTGGGTGTTGCATACATCCCCACAAACTTAATATACCCATGTACTAGACTCGGCATGGGGTATAACAAAGAAATACGATATGGAAGATTCTGCTACATAGAAGTTGCAACAATTTTAATAAAACTATTTTCAATTCTTTCTTTAGGGTATTCGCTCTGTTGCACTCGATACGGATAAAGAGTTCGAGAAAAACAATGAACAATTTATTTAGAATTGGCATTTTTGAATTGTCTCCACTTTCGTAAGACCTACAAAAACAATCGCGGAACTTTCCTTACGATTCATTGTATCTGTGACGCAAAAACTTGGCATCATTCGCATAACTATTTACAGAATTAAAGTATTTCTACATAGCATTGATTCATTTTTGCATAAAAGTGTCTTTGTATAGAGTGCGACAAAAAAACACTATAGTTGTGGTCTGTACAATCAATTATTGATTAATACAAGAGGTAGCTTTTAAGAAGATCGTACCCGCCAAGCAAACTCAGGGAGACCGTGCATGAAAGTCATGAAGCGCGCAGAAAACGAACTTTTGGAATATTTACAAGGAACGATAATGAGGGAATATATATATATATATATACACTTGCCAGAAAAAGTATTCGTACACATGCCTACAGCAAACTCTGACAAAGTTTTTTTCCTAATATCATCGATTTGTTGTTCAATTCACTCAATTTTTAGCACGCATCTCGAATTTTGTGCCTATACTACATTTTTTTACAATGCTGACATACTACGAACCCGCTTTTTGTCACCAGAAAAAGTATTCGTACAAGATTATTTTTGGGAATCCCACGCACACATGGTGGTCCATAAAAAGCGAAATAGAAATAAAACGTTTTGAAAGAAAATTGGTGTATGTTAATAGCTGCGAACTACAAAGACAAAATTAGGAGTGAGTCCGAAAGCAAAGGAAATTACCGTTGATGAGGGAGAAACTATACTACAATTGCACAATGAAGCGAAAACTGTGCGTGAAATTGCAAATACTACTGGTGCAAGTCGATGTTCATCGGTACACTACGTTATTAAAAAGTTAAAATCCACCGGTTCCATACTGTCGCAGTCACGAAGTGGACGGCGCGCGAAGTTGGTAGAACGTGAAAAGCGAAGCGGTCTTGCGTCGGTGAAACAAAATCTCAGAATAACTCCTTCCAAAATTAAAGAAAATCATTTGACAAAGATATTCATGAAGATACAGTTAAAAAAATATTGAAGAAGGCCGATTATCATGGTCGTGTAGCTCGCAGAAAGCCTTATATATCGGAAACCAATCGAAAGAATCGCATGGAATTCGCAAATAAGTATAAGTAAAAATGGCACCAGAACTTTGGGTACGTGTTTTATCTTCAGACGAAAGCAAGCTTTGCATATTTGGCCTAAAAGGAGAGCAATTGGTGTGGCGGAAAGTTGGAACTGCGCTAAATAAAGAAAACCTTGTCCCCACAATCAAGCACGGAGGAGGAGGTATCGTGGTATGCGAGTGCATTTCTGCTAAAGGCGTCGGAAAATTGGCATTTATAGATTTCTACCATGAATCGCTGTGGGTTTATATCTTTGGAAATGACTTTTGGTTCCAACAAGAGCACGACCCCAAGCACACGGCACTAAATGTGAAGTTGTGTTTGCTGTATAATACGAAGCATCAGCTTCATTCGCCTCTTCAATCGCCAGACCTAAACCTCATAGAGCACTTGTGGGATTTGGTGGGGAATAAGATACGTCAGCATGCAATAACTTCCAAGGAAATGCTTTAAAATGTTATCATGGGCCAAATAAGCGAGGAAGAAACTACTAATCTGGTAAAATCAATGCCTAGTCGACTCTCCGAGGTCCTTAAATGGAAGAGGTATCCCACTAGCTACTAACCAAGTTCATAAGACTTCAATATATAGCATAAATCAATTTGTTTACTTAGTTTATGTGTACGCAATATGTTATATAAAAACTCATTTTTTTTTTTTATTAAAAATGAAAATACATCACCTAACGAATTCTCAACAAAAATTACCCCGTCTTTGGTACCTTGTTTCATTGGTTTTGTGAAGTTTTCTCTTTCCCAGGATAGGGTGTACGAATGTTTTTTCTTGCAAGTGTATATATATAAATACCCGATTGCATATAGAAATGAAAAAATCATAAAGTAAGTGTTAGGTGTCTCGAAACCACGAATACTTGGTAGTAAGTTGCTTCCAAATGTCAATGCATGGAATCAACATGATGGATATATCGATTGTGGAATCTTACGAATTAATTTTTTTTGCGAAAAGCTATAGGAGTATGGGTTTTTATATTGATTTAACTCCGCTTTTCAATGCGGCTTGAGGCAAATTGACCAGATGTGACTTCTACATCAGCCTGAAACTACTACGAGTACACATCTTACAATTTTATTTAGCTTTCTCCCTGCCAAGGATGGCAATAAGTTGGCTAAGTGTTTTCAATCCATAAAATTTCTTAGAAATCGTTAATGTTCTGCGTCACCTTACTTCGTGTACTCTGCGAATACTTTACCCTCTATGTGTGTGCATTATTATGTGAATACGCTCTGACCTACAGGCGGTATGATTTCTATATATCGAGTAAACTCAATATCTGTCGGTGTAACGAGTAGTGGGTTTGCATTTTTCTTACTATCGAATGAAAAATTTTTCGATCGTAGTAATGCTCTCGACTAACAGCCTTTTTAATCCTTTTCAGCTTATATGGGTTTACGTTTCATGAGAATGGTGATGGTATCTAAAAAATAGACCCAAAGTCCAAATTCGGTTAGGTTGATTTCTTTGTCAATCTACTTCTATGAGCCAATTTTCACCCCGATATATACGGAAAATTCGACCTTTTTATCATATAAAGTTTCAGTTTTCGTAGAAATACTTATATGAGAGGGGCTTCAAAAAATTGTCCCAGCCCGTTCAATGTTTTCACACCAATTTAGAATGCCTAACTAACTGCTATGAGTTAGGCACTTTTGTCGAGCAATATTGAAGATGGCAAATTTTTTCCCATGCAGCGACTTTTCAGAATAGGATGTGATCCAAATCATCTTCAACAGCATGCGTCCTTCGGGCAAAGCAAGACAGTGTACCAAATTACATGAAAATGTCTCAAAAGTTGCGACCTGTAGTTTGAACACAAATATATATGGGCCGATATCAGAAGAACGGACAGATAGACTTAGATCGGCATAATAAAAGGCGTGTCTATATTAACCCCCTCTTTGTGTTACACATATGTTCGCAGTAACTTAATATACTGCGTACTACAAGCGATGTTGGGCATAGCAAAGGACTCGCAAAAGTGACTATCAATATATATTCGATTGAAATTGGATATAACTTCTTGCTTGCTTTGTTTATCAATCATCACAAAACGAAGGATAGCATGACTCAACTTGACAAAGTAATTTCGTCTTGGGCATTATATGCCCAAGTAAAAATACAATTCTTATAAGCACCAATCAGTCTACAGTAAATAGCTGTGTTGTCTTTGTGCGACATCGATAGCTTGCAGTTAGTTAGTTGTTGCTAAAAATAAACTAAAGTAGAAAAAGTGTAAATAAACAAAATCAAACTATTATCAGTAATGGGAGTTTACTTACTATTGGTTAGAAAAGCTTAGAAGGGAACAACAAACAAAGGAAAAAGTAATATTTGAGGTATGAAATTTGAAGCGAACTGTTTGAACCTTTCTCAGTGCACAACCAAACCAAACCAAAGATACGCAGGCAAATGCACGCAAACATTTGCCTTTCAATCTTTATACGTGTGTGTGTATAGTATAGTAACAAGCGAGAATGTGTTTTTTCCTTAAGACGATAATAATAAAACAACTTTTTCAAGTGTTTTTTTTGTTTGTTTTTTTTTTCTTTAAACACAAAACAAAAAGAGATAAATCTAAATTGGAGAAATAAAAGAAAGAAAAAAGAAAAAAAGGCCATTTAATCAGCTGTTTTTAATATTCATATATATTTGTAAGCGTGTATTGGATGTGTTTAGCTGATAACTGTGTAACCAACTGTAAATTCGTGTAGTTTATCAATAACAAAACATACATTCTTACACTCTTACCTATCACTGACACACAGAGCGTACAAACGAATGGAATGGAATATAAGTTTTAGTTAATGGTGTTAGTTGTTGTTGTTGTTGTTGTTGTTGTTGTTGTACATAACAGTTCCATTAGAGAGCTTTGCCTTAGAGATAAATAAACCCAGACAAGCTGACTAACATTCAACCCGAAAAATAAACAGAAAATAAAGGGGCAGAAAGGGGAGATATACTGCTTGCTGTTAGTTACTGCCGATATAAGGTAAGAGTAAAAAGAGAAAGAGCAAGAGCATGAGCAAGGGAGTAAGAGACGGGGAGTGCTTGGCTAATTTTTCGAAAAATGCATGAAATAATAATAGCAGCAACAATAACAACAACAACAACAACGCGTAATTATGAAATGAAATTTATATTATTTAATAAGGAAAGAAAAATGCGTTTAATAACCTGGTTGCCTTCTTTCTGTTTTCACAAAGCAAACTTAGTTATATTATATAACAAAGTGAATAAAAATTTTCCATTTACCGCGAATTTTACTGCATCGACTATTTGAAGCGAAGTTTTTTTCTAACACGAAACTATATTCAAGCGCTTTTTTATGATCATCATTAAAGTAAAGAGTAAATCATCGACTCAAACCTGACAAAATTGTCTTAAATGCTTCTCCTCCATGTCGAAATGATGTTTGTTGGGCAGTTAGTCAACTCATTTAAGCAAAGTTGCGACTTTCTATAGTTTTGTGAGTGACATACGTATACCTCACTGGGTGGGGCATTGCGATTTTCAAATCGTACGATCTTTATTCGATATTTACTTCAGAGCGAATGTATTTTTTCTTTTACCCTACGCCATTTTTGGTACAACAGTATACACTCAACTCTTTTCTTATAGGGAACTTTTTTTTGCCCGATTTTAAAATAACACGGTTCATAAACAAGAACAAATGCACTGTTTTACACGAATTTATTGTTCTAACCCGAATCGCAAAGAATTCTTCATTTGAATCAAACCCGACAGTTTTTCAAGCGCGCACGCCCTTTATCAAGTAGCCATAAATAGTTGCGAAACTGAATTTTATTCCGGATTTCATTTTAAATTTTTATATGCTGTACTTATGGATTGTATTTCCACTGTATACCAACTTAATTTCATTATTACTTTTTTTGCACGGTTTTTTGGGAAAACATTTAGAGTTTTTTTATTTTACCCGTTTTTTTAAAGTTGCAGAACATATTTCCAAATTTCCATGCGTTTTTTTATATGATTTATTTTTGCACGGTTTTCTACCGTGTACAACCCGAGTGTTGGATGCATCAAATTGATGCGGACAAAAAGACTTAAATTCATTACATTGATCGATTTAGAAAGTGATTCTAAGCTTTTCTGTCCATCTGGCCGTTTAGCTTTTTTGTGTGTTCAATCTACAGGTCGCAATTTTTGAGATATTTTGATAAAATTTGGACGAAAGAAGGAACATTATTGAGAATAGTATCGATTGGATCACTTTTTCGAACACATTTCATGTAACGCCTTTGTTTGAAAAGTCATTATATGAGTAACTGTAGGGTAATATAAGGTATGTGTAATGGCGGACCTTGCCACACTATAGTGTTTTAGTTGTGTTTTTTTTTCTGTTTTGAATTCTAGACATGGTTGTAAACAAATATTTCCGTTTATATCGCAGATTGTTCTCCGCAGTATTTGCTAAGAATTATTATATAAACACGCAGCTAGTTACCTCAGTGTATTCATCACGCAGAAATGATGAATCTACTGAACATATATATAGCAACGCATAAAAATATGTCGCGAAATAGGGATGTCTTTAATAAGTATTTGAATTTCAGTGAGGAATTTAGCCTTCAAATGCAAAATCATACAAAAAAATTTGGAAATCATTTCATCATCGATTTATATCAAACAACTTCGCAATAGCAGTGACCTCGAAAGAAGACTAGACTTTGTGTAGATGAGTTATGTACGCAAAACTTTAAGACAGATTGGCAAAGAACATAAATGTTGTCGAACGTCAATGTCAATGTATGTGCACCGATCCGAAAGTTATCTTATTTTTTTATCAGTGTATGCTTCAAACACCAACTAAATGACGGTAAAACAGTGTGAGTGTTTTTGCTATCGACGTCTTACCTTAAGCTAAGAGAGGATGACATTTATTCTCCTGCTTTGTGAGAAAATATGGATATTAGTATTCCTAGTAAGGAATAAGCCAAAGTAACTATGACTTGTTCGACTCGTTTCGGATAACAGGTAAAATATTCCAGAAGTGTTACCATTTACTAGATTTCTCTAGATTTCTCGATTACGTCCGATCGAATGATTGAAAGCATTACGTTACGTAACGAACTGCGTAGTTTTTGTACTTTATATTTGTTAATTAATTCGATCGCGTTTTCTTTTAGAAATAAACAAGAACTGAAAGTACTTCAATACTTCTTTGCAATGGTGCAAGCGTACAATGCTTGTTCGCCTTAGTCGGCCCTTGTTTGTTCTTCATTTACTATAATTAGTTATAAGAATGCACATTGTTGCACATCAGCATATATGCCGGTTACATCGGATGATCTTTGTCGCAAGCTCACATAAGCACATTTGGAGATGACACTATCATCGAAAGAATGGGAAGGAATGTAGTGCCTGCAGCCTAGCGGGCTTGCGCCCAATCGGTAAGTGTTGTGCCTTTACCGACCGAAGCCGGGGGCGCCATTTTCATTTTCGGCGTAAAAACTCCCATGTGGTAAACAATGGGCAATGGGCAGCTGCGTTACCGTATTTTTTCACAAGGAAATGTAAGCAAAAACATATGGTTTCAGAATCAAAAATAACATGATACTCATCTGATATTATTTTGTTAATCTTCATAATCTGTTGAAATTTTATGACACCAAATTGCAAATCACATAATACAAAAAAAAAAAACAAAAAAATGTACATCAGTATAAGATAAACATAAATGACTTTAAAATTGAACAGAAACAAAGACCCTTTCTTCTACCCCTTTTTGTTATGTTTGTATGCACAAATGCGAAACCATATCATTTGTCAGTTCCCATAAAGTTTTGTAAAAAGTCAGCAGCCCGAAAATAGGAATACCGCCTCACTGTGTCACCCCTTACTGCGGGTACGACCAAAGAAGAATCTCTACCGCAAATGAGATTTGAACTGTTGTTGGCGTGTTTACCTACTCGGCTACGCAGGCGAGTAAATTAATGGTGCCACGAGATGTATGGAATGTTGCATCATTTTGCTCGGGCCCCATGTCGGCTAAGCTGAAAATTGTTTAACTTTTGTTATAAAAAATCAGTTATCATGTTTCTTTAGTGTTCTTCGTTGACGGTAAATCCTTCAATGACAAACCACGCCCAAAATTGTGTTTTTGAGCCCGTAAAACTTCTTTACAACAATCAAATGTGGTTTATTTACACCACACAAGGGCAATAATTACGAAATCAATACCAAAACCAAGCAAGGCCTTCATACCACATTCACGAAATGTAACCATGGGTTCGCTGTTTTCTCGAAACAAATTTCAACAATTTCTGTACGCTGTACCACTACGTATGTATTGTATATGGCAAGTTCCAAATTTTGATCCAAATTTCAATAATTATCGTTATTCTTATTAATAATTAATTTAGCCAGAGAAATAAATTCGAAGATAAATGATTGAAGGCATTAGCATACGTAAGGTGAGCAGCTTCACCGAAAACTCTACCGCACTTGAGATTCGACCATTGGGGGTTTGTTATTCGAGATCCTTTACCTACTCGGGGGACTCGGGACACTCACGCGAATCAAAACTCAAAGCCGAAAGCGGACGCTCCTGTATCAGTCGAAGAAAAAGAAGAAGAGTAAAAGTCGTCGACAGTTATGAAAATATTTTCTTTGATATTGGCAGGCGTAGGCGGCAGGGTGATGAGTATAGCATTTTCAATTTCTTCTTTTTCTTCTTCTTTCTTGCTTTTATAACAGCGTTGCAATATTCCATTTCTTATAAGAAATAAAACACTTCTCTTGACTAACCTCAATGCAGAGTTGGGCCGAAAATTTCAACTATGCAGCGGCTGTAGCCGACTAAATCGATTCCGTAGACTTGCGCGTTTGCATTGTAATCTTTGCAAACGTCAATGAACCCACACTAATCTCTACGGAGCCTATCTATCTATCATGTAACAATAATTCATAAGAAAATCATTTTTCTTTTATTTTATTTTCATATATATGTATAAATATCTGACACCTAAAGTTCAAGACAATTTACGTCAAAAATCATTTTTATGGCATCTCGAACGAAATAAATGCTTTTATACCCACCGCTAAAGGATGAAGGGTGTACTCGTTTTGTCACAATGTTTGCAACACTCAAAAGGAAGCTCCAGAGATCCTCTGAAGCTTATCTATTCTTGATCAGCTTCTGATTGATTGATTAAGTCACATCTGTCCGTCGGTGTGTCTGCGTGATGTATGTTATTGACACTCTCCTGTCGACTTCAAATTTGGTTTGAAACATTGGAAGTTTTTGCATACAGGTCGATACTGAAAATGGGCTAAATCGGCCAGAGCACAAAGACCCCCGGGGGAGGGCAAGCTTAACCCAACTCCGTTTTTCTTAACAAAACTTTATGGCTTTATCCTCCTTACTCCGAAAATATAAAGGTTAGAATGTTCACGAGACACTCTACTATTTATATACGAAAAAGGAAAGAATCGACCATGACCACACACACTTACAATTGATTAAATTTTCTTTTTTTCACTTTTTTGAGATTTTATGTTTATTAAGCATTGGGTCAACAGGAGAGATGGTTGAGGCTGTTTCGTACGTTGCTCGAATCCAGATGTATTATCTGCCTAAAAATGCATTAACTATGATGAACGTCACGACATGGTGGATTAATTGTTTCTTGAAAGTACCGTCCATATGGGTATCAAATAAAAGAGCTTATGGTGGACGTCACGACATAGTGGATTAATTGTTTCTTGAACGTACCATCCATATGGATATTCAGTAGAAGAGCTTGGAGAGTAGCATGCGAAAAGTCAAGTGTGTTAATTCTAAATTAATTGTGATGGTCACGACATGGCGAATAAATTATTCCTTAAAAATAACGCCCATATGGGTATCAAATAAAAAGACTTGGTCAGTAGAATGCGAAAAGCCAAGTGTGTTAATTCTACATTAACTATGGTGGACGTCACGACATGGTGGATCAATTGTTCCTTGAAAGTACCCTCACTATGGGTATCAAATAAAAGAGCTTGGAGAGTAGAATGCGAGAAATCACATGTGTCAATTCTACATTAGTTATGGTGGACGTCACGACATGGTGGATTAATTGTTTCTTGAAAGTTCCGTCCATATGGGTATCAAATAAAAGAGCTTGGGGAATAGAATGCAACAAGCCAAGTGTGTTAATTCTAAATTAATTGTGATGGTCACGGCATGGCGAATAAATTTTTTCTTAAAAATAACGCCCATATAGGTATCAAATAAAAAGACTTGGGGAGTAAAATGCGACAAGCCAAGTGTGTTAATTCTACATTAACTATGGTGGACGTCCCGACGTGGTAGGTTAATGTAGTTCAAAAGTGTAAATATAGTAAAAGTTGTAAGAAAAATTATATCCCCTTCACTTATTTATAATAATAAACTAAGGCATGGGTCGCCAAAGACTCTTTAATAGTGGAGGTTATGCGAGAGTCGGCCATAGCCGGATATAACATTCTTACTCGTTTTTTTTTCTCATGGAATAGAAGCATTTCTAACGTTCATTGTCATACTCCCCACATGTGTGTAATAGTTTAAGCGTGCATACAACCAAACTCCTTATGATTGAGAAATTTTTATTAATAAACTGAAAGCGGTTTAAAGTTCAGTTTTAGTTGTATGTAAGAAATTAAGATAATTGTGCAAAACAAAATACAAGTTTCATGCACGAGTGTATGACTCTACTAACTGTTCGTAGCATGTGTGCACAAGCATTCGCCGTAAAATGACACCTACTTGAATGTCACAAATGACCCATATTTTCTTTCTTTACATATAACCAAGTTGTAGGACGCGCTTTTTTATTCGTTTTATTGTTGTATAGGAAATTGTTTTCTAAATGATTACTTCATTTATGTATGTAGAGGTTTTTTTTTTTTTTTAATTGAACGGAAACTTGTAATGAATCTGATTAATTATTGTATGCGATTTATATAATTAACGTAATTAATATTGAAAGAGCTGCTAAGGGAAGTTGGAAGAAATAGAGAAGAGAAGGAGAGAAATTAAGTTGACAGATCCGTTCTAGAAAAAGAAAATGTTATGAAAAAATCACTTTAAAGTTTAAAACCCTATAGATCGGAATGAAATCGATAGGACACGACAAGCTTAGATTTCCAAAGTCAACAAAAAAAAGAAAAATAATATTGGATTTCTTTCTCTACCCGAAATATCTTAATTTTTGATTTCAGATTATATTACGTATTTGCATGTATTTTGATCACTTTTTCACTTTCATTTTCTATCGTTTTCTGCAACTATTTCCCATCTTTCTGGCATCATAGCCACATGGCCGTATCGAAAGAACAATATTGATTTGGCGGAGATGGATCCAATCATCGATCCATTTTCGCACTTCTTTGGCATTTTGAAACCGCATGCCTGCCAACCCAAGCTGCATCGATCTGATCACGTGGTAATTGGAGTCTGGTGAGTTCGCTAGGTGCGACAGAATTTCCCATTCGAGCTGCAACAATGTATCCGTAACAACTCGTGCGACGTTTAATCGAGCGTTGTCTTGAAAGAGGCTGATGACTTTGCACCTGTTAAGCGCTATTGCTGGTCTTTTTTGCTATAATACATCGTTCAATTTATTCAATTGACGTCGGTACACATCTGCGGTAAAAGTTGGTTTTCATTTGGTTTTAGCAGCCCGTAATACACTACATCCTGCTGATCCCATCATATGCAAAACAAATCTTTGTGGTCATGAATATTTCGCTTTGGTGTCGATGTGGATGGCTATCCTGAACTAACCCATGACTTTTTTTCGCTTAGGAAGTAGGCGCACTTCATCGCCAGTCACGGAACTCTCTTCTTTTTTTGCTTGGCTAGCAATAAAACCGCGGTGTTGAAACGGCTTAAAATAAAAGTTTCAGTCAATCTTCGTACGGTAGCCATTTTCGTTCCTTTTTGATGTTTCCCATCGCATGTAAACATCTAGAAACAGTAGATAAGCTGTTCGAAAGTTCTTTGAGACTTTTAGCTAGGTTTTCGTCCAATAAATCTTACAATTTATTGTCGTCGAACTCGTTTAGTCCACCAAGCCGTTCTTTGTCATTGACAACGCAATCATCGCATTTAACTGTTTGAGTACCAAGCAGCGCGACCGCGCTATTCAGATTTCATGTCGAGAAAACCCAGACAGTTTTGAAAAAAAACTATCGAAGAATCCCAAGCAGCGCGATCGCGCTATTTAGATTTTATTTCAAAACTGTCTTGGTTTTCTCGACATAAAAGCAAGCAGCGCGATCACGCTGTCTGGGATTCTTCGACAGTGTTTTTTCAAAACCGTCTGGGACTCAAACGGTTAAACCGTTAATCCCAAATCCAGCAACTCGGATATGATGGAGCAGCATCACCCCAACCTTCTGCAACTATTTCATGGATTTTGGCAACACATTTCTTCAAAGCAAACAACAAAAGTAATGAATGGCGAAAATGCAGTTTTGAGCGTTGCACGATCAGCGCTTGTGTACATTGAATAACTCAATAATACTAAATGCAAAATTGTTATTTTATGCAGGGAAGGGTCGGTCAAAATCATAGAATTTAATCGTTGTGCACATTGACATTTCGCATTACTTTATCATTTTCATCCATAGATGTCACTGATCAAAATACATGCAAGTACGTATTAGCAACAAACTAGCGAAAATTATATTCGCCATCGTTGTTTACGGTACTACGTACGTAGGAATCTATTATAGGATGAAAGTTTTTTTATATCTTACACCACCACATTTGTACAGTCTGTGCGGATGTATAAAACAGGTAGAAGGATTTGAGATAGGCCCGCCGTTTTAACTTAACACTTTCTGTCCATCTTGTCTTATTATGTTTAACGTGCAGACTGAAATATTTTTCAGACATTTTGGTAAAATTTGAAACGCCGATGTCTTTTGGCCCGAAGACAAATGCTAGTGAAAATAATTCGCGTCGGAATACTTTCTCGACCATCACCCGTGCAACGCCTTATTTTAAGAAATCTTTATATGAATAACTGTAGGAGGGAGTAGAGTATTTAATGGTGACCCGTAGTCCACGGTACTTTTTCACTCATTTTTTATAAATCTTCTAGTAAATCTTCACCGTTATGCTTAAGATGAAGTGTGCGCTATTTATGTGTCCCTGGCTATCAATGTACCATTGACTTGAAACGCAGACTGAAGATCAATTAATCTTAATGATTAATGCAAGTTGTTGTTTAGTTCGCGTTCTACATTCTACTACGAAACACTTTCAGCTCATGTTAATTAGTCGTTGCTCTTGAATGCAAGTTCCATAAGAGATCCCTTCTCCTTAAAATAGATTTCAGTAAGTAACTAAGTACGTAAGTAAGGAAATAATTCTTATATTCGAATATAAAATGATAAATTTTTGTTTTCAATTTCTTATCTGATACGTTATGCCGAGTAAATGATTGTTAACGAAAATGGGCGAGCACTACCTCACTTTGATTTGCATTATATCAACCAATCGTATTGAAATTTTCTCTAATATATATTTTTAAAAAGATTTGTTTTATTATATATAGGATTTTATATGTATACTTCTTACATACAAATACAATTACAATTTACGCATCCATCATCAATACCAGTCAACAACAACAATCTCGCGCGAGCTGTTCATCTTAAAGTTGAGACTTTAGCAATTTAATGTGTATGTATGTATGGATGTATGTATACATATAGATATGTACATATGTACGCATGTATGTGTATATGTATACATATGTATGTATATATATGTGTGTGCATGTTTCCAGCTTATTTTGCTCTGGGGGGGTTAGATGAGATAATTTACTTCATGTTGGTCGGTTGGCTTGTTTGTCCATTTGTCTGCATGTCTGTCTGTCTGAATACATTTTACTCTCGCTTATCGTGCGGTTCATTGTACTCAAGTTCATTATTCAGTTCAGATATGTGTTGTACTTCACGGTTTTGTTTGTTTTTCGATTGTTTTTTTTTATATGCTTTTTAGTGCACAATACATTCTTTGCAGTCTGCACCTATGTAGTGAGCTATATGTATATATATATATTTATAGGCGATCTGTGTGTATGTTTGCAATATATACGCAAAATAAAGTTTCTTTTTTTTTTTTATTAAAGTTTGCTAAAAATCCCAATTCAAATAAAACAGATTCAAAACAACAATTTTGTAAGAATTTGAAATAAAATTATTTTGTACGCAATTGCCCGCAGACCTATAAGTTTATATAAACGAATTGTATGAACGTAGGCGTTTGCAATAATCTACGGATTTGATTTTTGGTTTTGAGTTGGTTTGTTCATTTTTTAATTTCCATAAATTTATAGGGTATCTATGCTTTTCATAGTACCAGGAAATACACATCAAAAACTCCAAAATGTATATATATACACCTTTGATGGGCGTAAGATGATTATGCATCGATTTAGCTATCTCTGTCCATCCGCCCTGCCTTCACAGTGTTCAGATTTCAACAAATCGAGATAGAAAGACGAAATTCGTCTTATATAGTCGATGACCGATAATCCAATCTGAAGTTGGGCCCAATCTTTCATATTTGCGTCCGCAATAAACAAGGCTTAATTTTTATGTGTTAAGACATGCGTTGTACTTAGTACAAATATTTGCTAGGGTTTCCTAAAAGAATTTCAAGTTGAAGTATGATCTTGCAATTAATTTGTTTATATTAATTTGATTAGGACCAAGAAAATTCAGCTTATTGTGAGTATCATTTTCTTATTTTCTACATTTTCCACCGACAACCGGAACATTCTTTTTGTTATGCGCTTCTGAATCGATCAGGGTAACAAAAGCTGGATTTATAGCATGTTGGGTACAGCCGGACAAACCCTTACCGCACAGGTAGTGTAGGGTGTATATTAAGCATTGCTAGTTTATTTGTAATCATATAATGCAATATAGTTTAAGAGTTTCTGTAAAGATAGGCAGTTGGTATTCTTCCTGATTTGCTAAAATACTAAGTTATCAAGTCGAGGTTTATATTTATTTATGAATGCTGTACTACAAGAGACATGCAGTCTTATTAATACGTTATAATTACTTGCGAGTTATTATTAATCCCCATTGTAATGATCATTTTTATTTAGCTTTCGATTTGGATTAAATTTGGTATTAAATGAAATAAGAAACAATTAAAAGGCTAACACAAATTTCATCGAAACATCAAAAAAATTCCGACTGGTGGGTTCAACTAAAGATTACAAGACGGACAGACAGGATTAGATCGCATCAGAAAGGGTGTGAAGATAAATAGGAATTTAACTAACAAAGACACCCACCATCCCCTTTTACAGGATTCTGTAAATACCACAATAGTTACGTAGTTAGGATTAAGATATGTTTGGACTTTGAAGCCCCCCTCGGCGAAATTAGGAAACGCTAAATACTTTAGTGGACACCTCATGTATCTATATGAAAAGGCCAATTTCAATCAAAGGCCCTTTTTGCCAAATTTTTGAAATCTGGTATGTTAGCATGTACCGCCTATGGGAAAATGGTCGAATTCAAGACTCTGCTGCGGTTAAACCAAATAATTCCAACAATATTCACCTATACTACTATTACTAAGAGATTTTTGTTGCGGAATTCTAATAATTACAATGTATTTCCTGGGGAGTGGGGAGTCGAAAAAGCGCCCCATCTCGGACCATTTTCAATAGCTCTCGTCTATGAGCCAAAGCAGGTCCATGCTTCCAATTTCATCAAAATATCCCGAAAATTGAGGCCTAGAATACATGAGCAGACATCAGACGGACAGACAACCTTTGATTGCCATAATAAAAGGTGGAACTATCCGAAGACCTTCTGGGTGTTACAACCACCCCCGCGTAGTTTATAATAACAACAAATACAAGTGTAGCGATGAGTCTTTAGTTTGAGTTAAAGTACATTTTAATGAAACTTCTGTTTTATGTTTTACGGTATGACGCACAACATTTTCTGATAATTTTGAAAACAGTGTGATTCCGGTAAATATAATGAATGTAAATATAATCATATATGGCCCCGAACCACATAAATTATAAAAGATTCGTTCCAGCCTTCAATTTGCTATAACTCAACAATGTCTTGAAATTGTTTTTTAAAATGCATTATTTCAACATTTTTATTGCAGTCCAGTGAAAGGGAAAGTAGTTTAAAAAATCGTAAACTTTTCGTTTTCTTCTTTTCTCTTCTCTTCTTTTCTTTTCTTTTTATTTAATTTAATTATTTAGTTCTTTTCTTTCAATTACTTTCTTTAACTCTTATTAGTAACTTTGCACATTGTTGCAGAGAAGAGAAACGAAGAAGAAAAGTCCTGACTGACTGACTATCTGACTGAGTATCATCTCACTCCAAAAACCTAAAAAAAATGGAGAGCTTCACTAACTTCTCTTTTGTATTCACCGTCCAAGGACGGCGATATATTCACTTTGTTAATACGTTTGCAACATTCAGACCCGGCGGAAAGCGTTAGAGAGCCAATAATATGCAACTTTACACGATATGAATATGTATACTACTCACACATATAATATATCATCAAATTTTAAATCAATCTAAGCATGTCTGTCCATCCGTGTCTTTGTCTATTGCCAACATAATCCTGATCGCAACAACGAAGATATCGTCTTCAGACTTCAAAAAAAATTTTAAAAGTTCTGGCAGGCAGGTTGATGAAGAAAGTGGGTCAAATTGTTCAAAAGACACGCTCACACGTCCAACGTAAACAGAGAACAGTGCTATTTTTCACATAAAAAATTCACTTAAAAAAATGAGTTTTTTTTTTTTTTTTAAATCACAGCCAATATCGTACAGCACCTGTACAAAAATTGAAAAATGGATCACACTCAGCCAATGTGAAAGAGTACCGATACTCCCCTCTTTTTTCCAGTCTTTTCTTTAAGGGAAGACGGTGGGTATTAAAGACTCTGCCTGAGATAAATATAATTTTACGTCTTTCTATTTTTTGTTTTTGCTTTTTTTCGTTAGACACAAAGACACAAAGAAATTATTTTCAAACGAATATATTTTCTGCGTTTATGTGTCTTTCTTTGGGTGTGTGAACTTGTGCACGTACTTGCGTGCATACGTTTGTTATTTTGTATTCTGTACTCGTTTAATAAACAGTAAAAGAAACCTTTTTCTTCTTATTGTTGTTTTCTTAATTTGTTTCCTTTTTTGGTTTAGACGTTTTATACTAAGTACATATAAATATATATACATATGTATATATATATATATCTATACTCATAAAAGTACGATGACTCTTGAAAAACCAGACTCTCTACTCTTTCATAAAAAAAAAAAAAAAAAAACAAAATAACAAAGTTGTTTGTTTTTTTTTTATACGCACCACCAGAAGGTATATGAACTTTGTCTCTTCACGCGTAACGTCCAAAAATGTTTTTCATAATTTTAATCTCGAATGTTCCAAAAAATATGCCCTTGTTCTTGAGTCACCATCTCTTTGTACCCGCTATCATCAACTCTCACATCTATTCTACGTTCCGATATAAAGGAAAAAATATCGTAATTGGAAGCTGGATGGTCCAACTTAGCTACCAGTTCAGTTAAATAGCTCTCACTATCGGCTATTGGCGACCAATAAAAATAAAGAGGCGGTATTCTTGGCACAGATCAAATCCTATAATGTTCTTGCCGTTTTTAGGCTTTCATCGCGATCTTAGAACTACCAAGTACGTCTTTGTGATCCTTTTCAATTTTCTATTTTCAAGAAAAATGGTTAAAAGGCAGGTAAGGAAGGGTTCAACATTTTTTCGAAAACTTCTGTTTATATGAAAATAGGCCTTTGAATATGTACAATCGGTATTTTTTACCTAACCTAATTCTTGGGTCGAACATGCAGACGTTTCTAGCGAACATTAGGGTAGCAGGTCTTCCGAAATATCTTGACGGGATCGAAAATTTTAAACGAAAATATAAAAGAATTTTCGGTATTCTTTGAGAGTTGTCTCGATTTTTCCAATCTATTGTGAGCGCGTATATGGATAAGGAATGTTTATGCCAAGTGTCACCCTCATATTTTCAGGTTTAAATCCGACAAAAAGAGAAATAAATATGAACCCTTTTAAGAGCAACAGATTTATGCAACATGTCGCTAGTTCTCTCTAAAGACGCAGTTCTAGCACTAAAAATGTAGGATGAGCACTAGCCGACTATTCTTTTTATACCCTACACCACATGTGCCAATGGAAATATTAAGTTTGTGCGCTTAATATAGACCCACCTTTGACTACGCCGATCGATTCAGAATCATAATCTGAATTGACCTAAGCCTACCTGTCCGCCTGTCCGTTTAATGTCTGTCCATGTAAATTTGGGTTCACGCTACAGGTTGCACTTTTTGGGATATTTTGATGAAATTTGGTACACTGACATCGGATCGGTCTACTTCTTCGACTACTCCCAATATCACGCCCAATTTCGAAAAATTATGTGACAAAAATTGCAATTTTCAAAATTTCTCGACAAAAGTGACTTAGTAATAGTATTTTGGTACGAACTCTTCAGGCGTGCTGGGCAATTTTATGAATTCCTACTTATATAACGAAAACTAAAGTCAATTTTTTTTATTTTTTTTATGAAAATTAGATCATAATAATAATTTAAGATCAAAACATTAACCGTACCATATTTGGATTATCCCGGTCAATTTTTTTGATTCTACCCTATATAACGATTTTCACGAAAACTGGTCCCCTATAGGGCCGAAAGGTCTAAATATTAATATTTTATGATGCAAGTTGATCCATAATATTAATTAGATATAAAAATGAAGTGTGCTGAATTTTGTACACGTACCTCAACTTTCGAATCTCTTGGGCACAACCATTCTTACGGAATGTAGGCCTTTATTTGCAAGCAGGTCTAATTTTTAATATACAGTTCCATAATAGTAAGTTGATATAGAAACAGGGTATAATTTTTGTGGTCCAATAAGAATTGTTTTAGACAATTTTGAGTAGGGTATTTAATAGTTGGCCTAGCCCGACAATAACGGTTTCACTTGTCTTAATGGGTAAAATAGATGGTTATTGATATTACGTTCTTCAGGCAGTTTTAAGTTATCGGCGTCATGATCGCTGGGTCTGGTGTTAAGTAACTTTTCCATTAAGTTTTGCTAATGTATGTCGTTAAGAATATACGGCACACCTTTGATAACGGAAATGTATGTAATGCATTGTCTAAGTGTAACGTAGTAAATAAGCCGTGGCTCGCATAAATCGAGATAAGTAAGCCGTTGTTGAAATGATGTTGAAAGTATATCCAAATTGTGACGTACACATGTGCTCTGGTTTTCGCAGTGATGGCTGCAGTTAAAGTGCGAATGCAAGGATTGAGAATTTCATTGCAATATCTGGAAGTACGACAATTGCTTCAACACTTATTAATGTTCTTGGCAATGATTTCATAAGTTGAATTCATCGTTGCGCAGGTTATGCCCCAAGAGCTCCCTGAGTTACCGCATAATTCAATGCTCTGCTGTATTTTTTGCATTTAATGCAAGGATGTTGTGCGCAGTTGATTGCCAACAATTTAGCTGCAGCTCGCCAAATAAGAAATAGAGCCACTTCTTATTATGTACGTCATTGGTATACACTGTAAACAGCAGAAATATAATAACATACTCGGAGAGAGCGCGCAATACAAAATGGAAAGCTGACTAAATAAAAACAAGTAAATTATTAAATACCCTACATCATCTTACAGTTACTCATATACCGTAAACCGATCTGAAACATTTTCAATAGCGTCCCCCCTTGGGCCAAAACAGACAGACAAGCTTAAATCAGACTCACTTTCTGAATCGATCGGCGGTGTTCAAATGTAACAATCTTTCGCTTTAGATTCAGGAATCTTCTGTTCAGTGTCGCTTGGTGAACCTCTGACAGCAACCGAAAATTGATGTAAGAATTTAAAACTTTTTCTCAGTTATAATCACTTATGCCTGTGTGCATATATGCCGTGGAACACGACCGCTGTTTTAATGCTTTTTATTTTTCGATTCCTAAGTTTTTAATATACATTGTAAGTTATAGTTTTTTACCCGATGTGGGCATGGCTATAAGCACCTCACGCCTGTTTTCGTAGTTGCTTCAGGATCAACAAAGAGTTTAGTTTAGTTTCAATTATTGCTCACCTTTGTTTCGACCGAAAACATTCCTATAGTAACACATAATAAAATTTTTTCATTTGAAATTAATGTTTACTTCATACACTCTTTAAGTTTGAGGTGTCAGTCCGAAGAACTGAAGTTTTCACACCAATTTGGAGCACCGAAATACTGCTACTTAGCCACTTTTACTGAGAAATTTTGAAAATTTGCAATTTTTTTCCATAGAAAGACGTTTCAAAATAAGGCGCTCTATGGAGAGTTGTCTAAAAAGTCAACCGATCCACACCATTTTCAATAGCTTTCGTCCTTGGGTCAAAGTACGTTTGTGCTTGACCACAAATTTACATGGACAGACATTAGACGGACAAAGAGACAGAGGAAAGGGCGGACAGACATTAGACGGACAAACAGACAGAGAGAACGGCGGACAGACAGGATTATATCGATTTAGAAAATGATTCTGAATGGATCGGTATAAATAAAAGTGGGTCTATCTTAAGCCCTTCTGCATATTACATACGTCCGCGCTAACTTAATATACCCGGTAGCACAAGTGGTGTCGGGGTATAATTGAGTCAAAAAAATTTCTGACAAAGAGGTCTACATTACAGAATTTGGTCCACGTAGGTCTATTTTTTCGATACCATCGCATATAAGAATTCTCATGAAACGTAAACCTTTATATGCCAAGAAAACCTAATTGTCAATTTTTTTGTGAGGAAAATTTGTTTGTGATAGTAGTTAAATAAAAAACTTTAGTGGACCTAATTGGAACCACGCGGATCTATTTCTTGGCCCCTTTCCATATAAGATGTCCCATGAGTAGTAAATCTTTCGGAAGAAGAGTTAATTTTCATTATTTTATGATGAAAATTAATCCACAGTAGCGCTTCAGCGAAAAAATTAACGGTAATGAATTTGGATCACATAGATCTACGTTGTTTTGGACCACAATATATATAGACGGTATCACGAAACCTAAACTCACGTAAGAAAACCTACCAATATGCGGACTTTCATAACAATTATGGCTTTGCGTGAAAATAATGTGCGCCTTTTGAAGTATTATTGCGAAAACGAGCAACTAACTATACTAGACGAAGTGGTGCGGGGTATGCAATAGTCAGCGTTGCTCGACTATAATGTTCTTATTTCTTTTATTGTATTCATATTCATACTTGTTTGAAACAATTCGCACAGCTGTACTGAATAGTTCACGTTCTGTTGTTTGTACGCAGACTTCCTGCGCAAATTCTTTATCGAATTGAGCTCAGTGGACTCAGCACGACCACTATTAAAAAGAATGGTGAATCTTTTTCATATATAGCCATTTTATCGACCGACTGCTCGTCCGCAGATTCTGCCTGGCGCGGGCTCCGTTTCGGTTTAGACTGTCGGTAAATAAAATTGCTTGCAAAGTGAATAGTAGTTACACAATATTAAATAACAAGTAAGCGTTTATGACCACGGCAACCAACTCTCGGTATGTAGGTGTCGGCGGTAAAAATAGTCTATCGGTTGGGAAAGTGCTAAATTGCTTTAACCTTTACTTGTTCTCGTTCTAGAATTCGGATCTGATAATTTGGAAAACCTTCCACGGATGCATCTCCCTAGTCTTTATGACACGAAGTAAAAAAAAGAATCCGTCAGCATACTAAATTTCATCAAAACGTCTAATAAATTACAACTCGGAGTTTGAACACAAGAATAGCAGATGGATAGGCGGACAGAGAAGTTTGTATCGATTCTCGAAAGTGATTCTAAATCGATTGATTTAGCAAAAAATGGGTCCATCTCATCTTCTTCCGTGCTTTCCGTGCTTGCATATATCCGCATAAACTTAATATGCTCTTGTACCACAAGTGAAGTGGAGTATACTAAACATCTCCTCTCGTCACGCTCACGATTTAAATGTGTATTGTAGTTAGGCACACAACAGCGCATGCTGAGATCAATTTAATTTTCGTGATGTGAATAGCATTTATTTGACATCACCGATATTTACTTAAGCGCAACCCCGTAATTTCAATACTAAATCTTTTTTTTTTTTATTTTCTTTTAAATATTAAAATATTCTATCCAATCCGTATTTAGTTTTTTTCTTAAATGTTTATTACCAAAGTAAACAAACTTGTGTTTCCGTTTTGATTCACAATAAGATTCCAAAACGATTTAATCACAAAAATTTCTTATTGAAATTTCTAACACAAAAGAGATTGAAATAGAAAACCGAATATCGACCAAATCGATGATTATAAATAGTTTAACTGCAGATTAACATACTAACGGCACTCGTAAAATTAACGAAATTGCGTAAATCAAGCATTAAATACCATCGAGAAGTAGAAGATACAAATATTCGCAATCAATCTGTTCCAAGACTATTCCTATTAACTAACTTAACTGATGATTAATATGTAGTTGGAATATAATTTAAATTTTCTTAAATTTATATCAGCACACAAAAGTTGGAAACATCTGCATTAGCTTTAAAAAAAAAAAAAAAAAAAAAATGAAGAGAAGGCTCTCAAGTTATCACACATATAAGTTAACAAAGGCGATAGTTACATATTCTACTTTGCCTTCTTCCGCGTTATTGACCCTGTAGGTTTTTACATAAACGCCTGTGTGTTTAAGCGGAGGTTCTTTTTTTAATAAATTGTAACATTTTCTCTTTGCTTTGAAAGGCCTTAAAATGTAGCCTTGATGGTACATATACATACACAAACGCATGTACTTGATATTTTTATATTTGAAGAAATAATTTGTGTACTTGATATTAATTTTTTTTTTTTTTGCTTTTTTTGTAAAAGCTAAGCAATTGTTATTTAATAAAATTAAATAAATCAAAAAAAAATAAAAATAATAATAATAAATAAATGAGCTGCAAGGTGATGGCATATATCGTATCCAAATGAGTATGTAAATTAAACACGAAAGGTGCGTTGACCTTAAGACGAATTTCGGATACCCGTCATTTAATTGAATCATTGAAATTGTAGTCATTTATCATATTATTACTACCCACGAAGGACAATTTCTATTTACATTATAAACTATAAACACACTAGTTTGGAATCCACATGAAAACCTTGCATCAGAAATAATAAGAATAGTACTTTGAATGATCACTTCTATAGGGTTTTATGTCGGCAGATCATAATTCTTACCGTAGAACTCGCGTACATTACATTGCCGATAAACTTTGCTTTTAATCTGCGCGAACAATTTGCACAACCTCTAAGCATACAAATTTAGAATCTGCGAGCAATGTCTTGCTTGAATCCCTTAGGCCTTAGGCTTCCATAAGATTCACAGTACATCAATGTATTAATAATAATTCGAATAATTGAAGACAATGGAATTCCGTCATTTTTCAGCTTTAGATTTTGATCTTAAATTCGATGCAATGCGAACGTGCTTTAAGACTTGCATATAACTTTTTTCACTTTTTAACAACTGCACACATTTTCAATGCTATCTAATTTTTTATTACATTGCTATCGTTTGATTGTGATTTACATAAATTAATAGTAGATATATTGTATCCTTTTTCAACTCGTACACCTGTCAAAAGGTTACCGTGAATTTCCAGAACTTTTGGAAGGGACGGTATTGGCATTAACAATAGAGTAAATGACTGAGACGTCAACTGAGAATCAATGCTATAGTAAAAATATGTATCCTACACGAACTTTAGACAGGCAATGGAAAATTTACAGAAGGGATGTGAAAACTAGCATACTCTCATATTCTGATGTGAATATTTTATTGATTTATAGGAGGCAAAAGCAAATTTCCATATAGCGAAGTTAATTTTAAGCCTTTTTACATTAAATTTAAGGTAAATCACAAAATGTAGTTAAAGCAGAATTTAATATTTTGTTATATTACTTACCATCTATCAAACGGATTAAAATTTATTTGGACAATAATAAATCAGCTTTGTTGTAAAATATTGCGATTTCCTTATTTTTAGGTTGTCATTATTATGTCCTTTGATTTGCATATAAAACAGACATATATAAATAAATGCAATTAAAAAAAGAAGAGCAATTAAAAGAAGTTTTTCAAAAGAAATATTACACTTAAGACAGTGCACTCTAAACTTAGAATAACTTAAATAATTTTGCTTTACTTAAAATACACTTTCCGTACATACACGCATACACGCATAGGAATAACCTTTTTCTTGAGAGAGAAGATAAAGAAATTTGAGAATTTGCAAAAAAGAATAAAAAAAAGAGAGGAAAAAATGCAAAAAAAACATACAAAACAAAAGACACAAAACAAATACATAAGTAAGTGAGATAAGATGTACAATACCGTGCACTCAGCTGTCTGCTACAGCTGTTTTTTCTTTGCATTTTATGCTCATTTCTAATCGATTTTTTATTTGCAATTTTGTGTTTGCGTGTTTGATTGTTATTTAAATAAATTTTTCTTTGTGGCTCAATTCTTTTCTATCAATTTAGTTTTAATAACTAAATAGAAATAACGGTTTAACGGCCAGCATTTTAGTACACACACGTAAAAGGTACCGTGCATTTGCATTTCACTCAAAATTTTCCATTTTGTTCTCACACGCTTGAAAAATCTTCGTTTTTTCCTTTTTGCTCACACCTATAGCAAATATTTCAATAGTTCTAGTTTTTACACTTCTTTGACTGTTATTTTGAAGTGAAAATTCGTTTATTGTGCACATTTTTTTCCTTAAGCTTCAACAGTTTTCGATGTTTTAAATATTCTTAAATTCTTGTAGTCGCGTTAATTTACGGATCGTCGTCATTTCCCGCAACAGTGTTACCGTAAGTTGCAATTTAATCTTGCTCTTGAATTTTAGTAACACGGGATTAGTATTGCAGGGCCACGGTAACCCTGCCGTTTAACTACTAAGTAAATGGATTATATGCTGTTTGTGATATGAAATAGTAATTTTATCTTTAATTTATTAACTTTATAATATGATTAACATATTATGAATAAAAAAAACATATCTTAACACATGTTTGCATATAAAGTAGTCTTTAGAGCAAGTCATTTTTCGACATCATTTAAATGCAAATGCAAATGCAAATGCGTTTTAACAGAAAACCATACACTTTAACAGAAAACCATACGCTTTAACAGAAATCTATACACTTTAACGGGAAGCTCTAGACTTTAACAGATACTCATAGCCTTTAACGGGAAAGGTATAGGTATACGATACACTTTTCTTCATTTTTGATAATCAACAATATTTTCTCTAAACACTTTGTTAGGTTCAGGTGGGTTAGCAACTTAAAACATTTAACACTTAATACCATTTTAGATTATAAAAGGGAAACTTGTATATATTTAAAATTGAATAAAAAAATTAAACTATATTCATCTCTCTCTCTCTCTTCTGATGAGTCTTCTACGCCCATTACATCCGATAATTTTTCGGTAATTATGAGCTAATTCAGTATAGTATTCCTTTACTTGAGTTTTCGTTATTTATTATGAGATATTCAATTATGTTTGTGCGGAACGTAAACCTCGATTTGATATAAATCTTGACTCGAATTGATTTTTATATGAATTTTTAATGAAAAGAATGTAAACCAAACAATTAAAATTATTTGTGAAATTCATTTAATTAAAAATTTGAAACAAAAGAATTCACTCATTCATAAAACTATGGTTCTACAACTGGGTTTCGAAGTAGGAATATCAGTAAATTCTCATTAATATATTTTAATATAAATTTTATCGGCTCTTTATAGTCAGGTTTACACAAGATGCGTTTGCAATTGAATTATTTGATGTTAGTGTACCCGCCCGCTTACGCGCAATGAATATTTCTAGAAACCTTTATTATCTAGAATATATGAATCATTAGGTGAGCGTTGGATTATTCATTTTCAAATTTCGAATCAGATATACCCATTAGAAAGTTTAAATAGCAAAATTTCCTTGGAATATGAATAGAAACATATAGAACATTTCATATGCTTCCACAACTAAAGGATAATATTATCATAAGTTTTTTTACGATTTATTTAGAAACCTAAAAAGTATATACATATATAGTAACATTTTCGTTCAGATGTTAGTGGAGACGTACACAAAATTTGATACCTCTATGTACATATATAGTAACATTTTCGTTCAGATGTTAATGGAGACGTACACAAAATTTGATACCTCTGATAATAGACGCTTCGAATCTTCTAGGTAAGTGATACATCTACAAAGTACTACGAAAATTGCGGCCTGTAGACGAAACACAGGATAAAAAGATGGACAGGTGGACCAAAAAGTTTAGATCGATTCAAAACCGACTCTGAACCGATCGTTATAATAAAATATATAACTATTTTAAATCCCGCTGGTTATTGCATCTATCTGCACAAACTTGTAGCACAAGTGGTGTAGGTTAAAAAGCCTGCCTTTTTCTGGTTAAAAATTTGCCTTTTTGCATTCAATTACTCGCCAATTGCACAAAAAGGAATATTTTTAAGATATTTTTAAAGTCTTGTACGTGTTCCTTTGGCTATAGTCATATATAATAAAATAAATTCATTTTCTTTTAATATGCGCCGTAAAGCTAGATCCAGTGTTGCACTTTTTTAAAATTTTTCGAAATTTTTTTTTTTAAGTAACTCAACAAGCCCTTAATAACCTCTTCGAATATTATCATTGTATTAGCTTCCTTGCGAAAAAAAAAAAACATTTTTTGAGCAGTGTTTCCCCTTAAGACACTTTGCAATCCTTTTATATCAGTGTGAATGGAGGATCCGATTCGATACAAATACAAGACTAATTAGACCTTGGCCGATTTAGTCCCTTAATATATTAATAAGTTTAACAGCGATTTGTTTTTCTTGTTTAGTTTTTTATTAGTGTTTTTTCACGCTTAAATCCCTTTTTTCCTTTAGGACATTTATTCTTAAATATATCGTTTTTAGTTTTAAATATATATATATCTACATGTATATATATATAAATATATATATACATATATACATGTATAAGCATATATATTTATCATTTTATACTCTTGAGTTTAAAACACAAAATATTTCTGAATTTGTTCGTTTTGCTGTTGCATTCGCTTCAAGTACATTATACATGAGTAAATGTATATATACAAACAGACATGTACACTTTTGAAACATATATATATATATATATATATATATATATATATATATATATATATATATATATACATATACATATTTATATATATATATATATTCATACAATATGCATATATCATAGTTGTTTTTTATTAACATATATTGATTATATGAAATTAAAAGTAAAAATTATGGAACTCAAAAAAGAATCATTATTTACACTATTACTTATCAGCTGTTAGACAGCAGACTTCTTTTTTTTACAGTTACTTAGATACAGTAAAACCTTCTTGAAGAGAAACGAAACATTATAATAACCTTATAAAGAACCAAGTGTGAACAGCAAGTGGAATTGTGTTGGTCGCGCTGCGTGTATTTGATTTACGAGTCACGAAAATTGTAAACTAAAAATATGCTAAATTATAACTCCTTTCAATTTTCCGTCCCCTACTTTATATCAATTTTTATCTACATACCCACACCACCCACCACCATCGAACGATATGCTTGTAATAATTGTAACACTCTGTTGCCAACCGACAAATACAAAACGTACGTATCTCAAAACGTGCGCATATTCTTGGTCAACATGAAATTTCGAATCAATTTTAGGGATATTTCTCTATTCGCTCATGATCGAAAGAATGCAGATAGTAAATGTAAACTTGGAAATATACTCTTGGGGTAAACCCAACTCCTTTTTTTACCCGGTTTTGAAATAGCACGATTCACCTATAAAAACAAGTACACTTTTTTACACGAATTTTTTTTAAAATTCTAAATCTCACAGTGTCTTACTAGAGTGTGCTAGGCATATCAGATATATGTGCAGATTGCAGTATGTTTGGTCCAATCTGTAATAAACGTGCACACTTGTTATCAAGTACTGATGAATAGTTGCGAAATTGATTTTTATTCCTAATTTCAATTAAAATTTTTACATATTGTTCTTAATTATCACTATACACTAATTTTAATGTTTTTTTTAAATAAAAACAAATTTTTTTTGTTCTACATTATAAATACGTAATATGGATTTCGTTATAACTTTTTTTGCACGGTTTTTTGGGAAAGTATTTCTGGTGTTTTCATCTTACACGATTTTTTAAAGTTGTGGAACATATCCCCACATTTATAATAAACCGCATGTATTTTCTTATGAGATTTTTTTTTGCACGGTTTTCTAAGGAACTTATGTACCGCGCAAAAAAGGAGTTGGGCGTATTTCTAGTTTGGAAATAATTTGAAATTTCATCCGGACATGTTTCAAGACCACTACGAATATGTATTCAATTGGCCTCTTAAGGCCCACAGTTAACAAAATGCTTTATGAGCGATGGGTATCGAAGAGTAGTTAGTTGTAAGGCGCGAAATGTAACGTTCTTTCTTTTTTAATTCTTCGTCCTGCAGATTTTTTTTGATCCACAGCAAGGGAATTATGGAGACATGAAAGAAAATTGTATTGCGTTTAAGAGAAAACGTCGTTTTTAATTTACTTTAACCGTAATATGTTTCGCATAACAGGTAGGAGTAGGTAGGTTTATTGTTTTCTTGCTTTTTCTTAAATTTTTTTTTTTTAATATTATAGTTATATAATTAAAAATGTTTAAAAGCATTTATTTATCACACATTCTACGACTAAGTTATAATAATCATTGAATTTTATATGAATTCATAATCATTATAATCGTTAGTTCTTACTCATCGGTTAACTCTAGAATTTTTTTTTTTTACATTTGTTTCTGTTTTCATTTTTTAACATATATATAATTTTTTTTTTTTTTTTGCAATATTTTCACATATGTTTACAATTTTTCCGGTGTATAGGTGTACGAGTCTAGAACTCTTTACATCATTTCTTTATATTTCTTTAATTATTAAAATAATTAGTTCCACAAAAGTGTGATTAGATTTTAATTAATGGAACGTCTACAAAAAAAAAAAAAAAAAAACAAATAAAAACAATTCGTTGTTGGTCTCTGTAAGTCAGAATGAAAATTAAAGTAAATGAAATTTTTAAAATAATATTATTAAATAAAGAAATAAAAACATAATATGTTTTAGATATTTTCTTTTAAATATTTTTTTCTTTAAAAGTTTAAAAAATATTCCATTATAAAAAGAAATTAGTATAGTTTCCTAAAAATATATTTTCTTTTTATTGAGTTCCCATTTTAATAAATAATTTAAAAAATTGCTTTAAATAAAATTGTATTTAATAACTGTTCTCTTGCAGATCAATGCTTTTTAAAAGAAATACGTAAAACATTTTTCAAAATTTTTAAACTAATTAATTTTCTTTTTTTTTTTCTTGTTAATAAAAAGTTTCTTCTTTAATACTTTTTTTTCTTTCAATGTTTTAAAATAAATATTTACCGACCTAGTTAATAAAATCGAACAAAAAGCGAAAATTTTCCAGAGATTTATCATTGAACGCAAGAAAAAATCTTTAAATTAAAAATGTACGTACTTTTTAATTTTTTATTACTTTTTAATTTAAAAAAAAAAATCAATTTTTTATTTTACGTTTTTTAAAATATCAAAAGTCTATATTTTTTTGCTCAAAAAACCTTTACTTAGTTTTTTTTTTATATGTATAAAAGAAACACGTTAAGGAATTTTTCTTTCTCCATATTTTTAATGTAAAATCTAAAAAAAAAATTCATAATAAGAATACAAATTAAAAACGAATAAGTGAGTAATTTTTCGAAGAATATCTTTAATAAAAAAAAGAAAAATAACTTTTCCGCGTTATTTATCAATTTAAAAAAAAAAAAATTCTTTTTATTCAACAATTAAAATATAAAAAAAAAAAAATTTAGAACTGATTTTCTTTTTTTTTCGATTATTTTGTGATTTTTATCTCCCTCTTCTAAATAAAATTATAAATCGCTGTACAGATGTACATCAGGAACAGCGAAGCCATGATTATTGTTAAGACAATCAATAACGTGCTCGCAAATATATACAGACATCAGTCCTTGGGGCCTTTGCACAGTAATTTACGGGCAAAGCCAATGGCCGAATCTCAGAGAATCTCACAACAACGACAATACCTTGGTCGATGTCCAGTAGTAACTGGTGGCGGTGTGACTGGGGCAAAATAAGCATGTACCTTAATATTTGGTAGATGTTGCTATCGAAGGAAATACATAGAAATATAGAAATTATGATAAATAGAAGAAGAATATTTAAAGAAATTATATGCTTGCTTGGATTACCTTTAGTTTGCGTATGGCTGCCCTGGTAATCATTTGGCAGTCGAATAGCTCAATTCTTTGTAAATTATGACAAGAAACTAAATGCTCTAATGTACGATCCGTTATAAGAGGACAATTATCCAATTCGAGGACGGATAAACTTTCAGCTGCACAACTTCCAGCGGCTAACTGGCGTATTCCATCGTCCGTTATTAGCTCACAGTGAGATAAAGTCTGCAAAAAAAAAAAATGAAACAAAAAAAGATATCATTTTACAAGATTCTTCATTTCTTTTTGTGTTGATGATATGTACCAATTTTTCGAGACTTGGGCAACCAGTTGCCAAATGAGCCAATGTTAAGTCAGTAATTTGATTGCACTCTTCTAGATCCATACGTTCTAAATATTTGCAATTTTTACCCAATGCCTGAAAGCCTAAATCGGTGAAATTGCGACAGCCGGATACTTCAAGGGTATTCAAAAAAGGATTATTTTGGGAGAGTGCCATTAGAGAGAGATCGGTCAGTTCGGCACATTTTGAAACGCATAATTTCTGTAATTTCGGGCAATTATTGGCTATTTGTCGTATCGATGAGTCGGTAATATTCTAAAATTACAAACACAATATATATATATATATATATATATAATACCAAAATTAAACGCTGTAAAATAATCATTTTTTTTTTTAAATTTACCTCACAGCTGTGTAAGTTGAGCACCATTAGATCTGGACAAAATTTAGCCAAACAAGAGATGGCGTTATCGTTCACCAATTTACAACCTTTACTGCAGAATTTTCTTAATTTTGTACAACCGCGCGCTAAAGCTTCAACACCATTTTCCGTTATCAAGTGACACCACGAAACATTGATTTCTAACAAGTTCTGTATGAAAAGATACAAAATGAAATTTGCGCTTCTTTATATGAAAAGAAATAAACAAGTAAAACAAACAAATTAATGAATCAGTGTTATGCCTAAACAAATGTACATCATGTAAAATTCGTTCGCGTTTATTTCCGAAGCTCAGTATATCGCAACGACAGAAGTGTGCTATGTGCGGATTTTCAACAATAAGTAAATAAAACTCGTTTTATACGAAACTATTATAGTGGTAAAGGAGAAGTTCATAATTACACCCCACGTCCCTACGGATATTTGCAATATCCAGAAGGACTTGAGATGGATCGACCTGTTATCATAGCGGTCTAAGCTTATCTGTCCGTTTGTCCGTTTTGTTGAAAGTTTTAAGATATTTTGACGAAATTTAGACATGGCCAAAGGACGAACGCTATTGGTAATGGACAACATCGGCTCACTCCCATATAACGCCTTATTTTGATAGGTCGTAGAGTGACACAGGGCATTTAATGATGGACCACGGCACACTGATGTGTTGTTACTTGTTTTTTTTAAATTTTGAAATGTGACTGTTAAAGCTTAGAAATGTACTTGAGACCTTTCAAACCAAGTAAACAGTCTCTCTCTGCATTCAGATGGGAGTCGAGTCAGTCCTCCGTCTGTTGAAACCATGATGACCAGTGTATTAATATATGTTTATATTTTATCCAGGACAAATGCTACTTAGTTCTTGTCGTTTTTTTGGTCCTTCTTTTCCTCCTTCCTCCTTTTACTCCTTTTTCTTCCTTCCACTCATTCCTGGCACGTTCTTTTTAACACTTAACTTTACACTCTACACCAAGGAGCCAACGGTATATTATGCTGTAACATCCCAGAAGGACTTACGACAAACACATCTTTTATTATATCTGTCCATTTAAAACTATTTTCTAAGACAATTTAAAGCTTGTCAAGAGAAGAAGACGGGGATGCGGCCGCAACCTTAGTGGATGTATTATGCCTTACCGACGGAGCACTTACTACAATTACAACGAAAGTAAAGTCTACCGCATTAAGATTCCAACTCGCAAACAGGGACTTGGTAGCAGCGATTCTTACATACTCAGCTACTCATGCAGGTACTCTGTCTCTCTGTCTTTACAGGTTGTCTTGCAACTTGCACATTTGATACACTGACGGATTCTAGCCTACGGACGCATTCTATTGGAAATGGTTTATATCGGATATTCTGTAACCACTCAACATAATTTAAACTTTTTATTTTAGCCAATGTCTACGTCAAATTCCTAGTATAAAACGCTTTTCATTAAGTAGTAGGCCAATTTGCCGCCATATAAACGCATACTTTTCGTGCGAACGCAGAAAGACCGTGAAAAGTTTAAAAAAATTGGACCAACGGATCCAAAAGCTTCACATCAATTTAGAAATGCTATAAGTCAGCAGCTCGTGTCAAGAAATTTTGAAACATTTTCAAAATAAAGCCCTAATCCAATCCATTTTGAATAGCGTTTGCCCTCATGCCAAATTCGTCAACATATCTCGAACAACAACAAAATAGGAAGACAAACCTTAATCGATTTTCAAAATGATTCTGTATCGAACGGTATAATAAAACAAAACTTGGAGTTATCATAAGTTCTTTTGAGTGTTAGCGCTACATAGGCACCCACAAGCCTAACATGCTCTGTCCCACAATTGATGATATAAAAAGGGCCCCAAGTCTGCCAAAAAAATTGTAACTTTAGTAATTTTATCGATTAACCACTTACAACCATACGCTACTGATATATATCTAAGGGTAGCGATTAGGAATATATATCGTAGAATAAAGTGTATAATAATTTCAAGAGAAACAAGAAAACTGATCCATTTTTTGATATCCGATTTTCACTTCTTTATCGGGGGAAAGGAGCTTATTATTCGTTGAAATGCGTTGAATTATCCGCTGAAGTTCATCTTTTATACAGGCTTCGATATCTTAAAGCAAAGATTTGCTACCTTTGTTACGTTATCAAGTCTCCTCGGAGAAAAGGAATTACTTATGTGCTTTCCAACTTATAATTAAACAAACAAATTGCGAAATGGAAATCTGAGTAGTTGTCTTTAATTATCGTTTCATCACTTGAAGTTCACAATTCACGTTTTAATTAATAACTGAATAAAGCGCCGCTTGTTGTCATATTATCGATGATACGAACATTTCCCGAAAATTCAATTTGTGATAATTCGTAGAAAGTAAATGCCAACACAAATAATCGCAATTAACTCATGTCGATAAATGTAACACATTATCGTATGTATGTGTCACACAATCCATTCTTGCCATAGTGAAAATTTAAGTTCAGATCGTTACAGTAAAAAAATTTCATAAGCTTTATCCATTTCATTGCAATGAGCTCTGCTCGTCGTCTTTTATTGTAATAAATTAGGAATAGCTTCAAAATGATTATTCACTTATTCAAATGTACTGAGGAATTCTGTAGATTATTATCTCTACTTGTAGGAGCATGGATGGGTGTAAGGAAAAAGCAAAGTTGAGCGAAAGCAAATTGAAAAAGTCTTTAGCTGTATTTCTCCTTTCGAATGGAAACAACGCTAAGGGATATTATTGTCGGAAACAGATGTTCCTTTGCAATGCTTTTACAATATTTTAATAATCGGCACTTTTCTAAATAAAAGCGAAAATATTCCCTTCGAGTATAGTGCCACTAATGACCTTAAACGTTTTTCACACATCTCCCTAATGATTGATCGCAGGGAGAAACTTAAAAGGCAGGAAAAACAACAAGGTAAAATGCAAACAATGGAGAATAAAAACAAAAATGAAAGTAAACATGAGTGTGTTTGAAAATCGACGACTATTACAACAATAACAATAATAATAATAATAACAATAATACTGAAGCATACATTCATTTTCAGCGTTCACCATAGAATCCTTTGTATTCAAGGAAATCAAGCTTTTTTCTGTTGCTGGGCTGATGGAGGCCAAATTTATTGACTATGCAATATTTTGTATATAAAACACACACACACACACACATGTACGTTAATGTATATTGATGTATATAAATATACATATACATAAATATATATATATATATATATATATATATATATACTTACACATATAAAGAAAAAGTGGGCCAATGTAAAATAAACTAAAAAAGCAGAATATAAGAAGAAGAAGAAGAAGAAGAGCATACGAAGCAGCCACAAAGTCAAAGTAAATGAGTATTACAGTATATATATATAATGGGAAAAACCAAAATATTACAAAGGTTGTTGCATATCTAATGGGAAAATAATGTGTTGTGAAGAGAAAAAGTATTTAGTAAAAAATATTTAACATATACTCCCCATATCCGCTGAGTAAGACACAAATTTACATACATATGTATGCATATATATGTGTGTGCGTGTTTGGAATGTAAATGTTTTTAAAAATGTATAGTAACACGAAAAACTAGGCCACGAAGTGTAAAAGGAGAAATGGAGATCTGTGATTTGCTTTCCTCCCTAAGCATTATTAATTTATAAACAACCACCTCTTCCAGTGAAATACAATAAAACGACACCACGGGAGGACTAAAAACATATATATGTATATACATATACATATATATATAAATATACGTACGTAAATTCATGTATGATGATGAATAAACATACACGTTAAAAATAACAAGAATCTAATTGTAAAAACTAAACTGAGAGCGAGAGTATTCTGTTTGTTGCCATTATTATTATTGTACTCTTCTTTTTTAAGCCTCAATATGTCAAGTTTGTTTATATTATGAAAATGCAGCCTATAACAAGGACATGCAGGCAAACGCATGCAAAATACGTACAACTATGGAACGTAACGAAGAAGAAGAAGAGGAAGAAAACTGAACACATATAACGGCCACAGTAACAACAGCAACAATATTTGAAGAAAAAATCAATGAACCAGCACATCTATATATATATATATATATATATATATATATATATATATGTAACAGAAGTGAGACAACAACAACTACAATGATAACGATGAATATGTAAGGGAGAAATTTTTGAAGAAAGAGAGATAGTTCGAGAGAAAAAGAGAGAGAGAGAGAGTGAATAAACTAACTTTAAGGCAAACTAAATGCAAGCAACAAATCGAAGAATGTTTGCGAGATTATGGGAGAAAGAAAAAGAAAGAGAAAGAAAGAAAGAGAGAGAATGAGAGTGAGAGAGAAGAGGTCGTAAAGCAATAAATAGTGTGAAATGTAAAAAAATTCTATTTGCTTTGTTTATAATTTTGTGCTATAAAAAAACAAAAAAAAACTTACCAAACAACCGTCCGAAATGGATTTTAAACTGTTGTCGGTTATATTAGAACATGATTCTAAATTGATTGAGGTTAATTTTGAACAGTAATGACTTATCGATTCAATTGAAATGTCAGTAATTATTTTGCATTGAGATAAATCCAATTGTTCTATGTTGTGGCAGTGTTTAGCTAAATATCTTTAATAAAAAATATTTCAAAAATATATCAAAATTTACAAATATTTTTTTTTTTTTTTTTTTTTAGTTCATCAAAACAAACTTACTGTATAGATTTATCTCCCACCGATTGGCAACCACGTAGAGAAAGAAATTTTAAAAATCCCCCACAACGTACCGATATATTTTCAATGACGGGTCCCTTTAATTAGAAACATAAAGGAAAAGAAAAAAAACAATTATTTGATAATCATTTAATTTTCAATTATTTATCTTTGGAAACTAGTAGAAAAAGTATTAATTTAATAATTCCGGCACGAAGATATTGTCTTCTCAACAACAACGGACGGACGGATGGACATTATTAAATTAAATTTCAATTTTATGCGCTGACTTGTAATGGATAGTACGGTGAAAAATGTATATATTTATTTTACCCCAATATCACGTTGAAAATCAAATAGATTGACTTTCTGCCAACAGGATCCATCTAAGGCAAGTATGTTCCAATATTTGCAGACCTATAATAAAATAATATGCGATTATTGTTGTTAATATCTTTGATGAAAATATAAAAGTTTATTATATACTTGGGCGCATCTGCATAATGAAACCACATCCAAATATGAAAATATACGTAATAAAATTTCCTTTGGCAGTTGTTTAATAAGTTCATCATCATTATCGGGTGCATTGAGGAATGTTTGCTAAAATGTACAAGAATGCAAAAATTTGCTTATGTTTGTTTATACCGTAAATTGATTTTATAATGTTATTGGTTAATGTACATGAAAATGAAGGCGCTGAACAATTTAATTATGCAACAATACATAGAATGGAAAGAATAAACTAAAAAAAATAATCAGTGTATAAATAATGGCAAACGATGGAAGTTATGTAAATATTGTATAGCTTTACTAAAATTTGATTATAGCTTTGATCATTTTTGCAGATTAAGGACACCTTTCAATAAGAGTGAGATGACGTTGTAACGGTTTAAGTGACACAAGGCAGGTTATCTCGCTTCTGTCGAACGACGGGTCTGCTAAGTTATTAAGATTTGTGTAGCTTTTGGAGATCTATGGGAAAAACTTAAAGCATTTTGGCGCGAAAGGGAACTAATCAAGTGCAATCCTGCTTACATAAATTAATAGAAAGAAAATGTTCGTCGCAATAAGAAATAAAACAATCTCGAAGGAAATGTCTGTGTGGACATGTGCTATATACAGAACCATTTGAGGAAAGCGATGCATCTTCTATTACACCGATCTATTCAGAAAATAATTCTGAAGCTTGTCTGTCCGTCTACTTCTCCTGTGTTCAATCTACAGATCGAAATTTTTAAAATATATTTTGCTGAAATTTTGTACACCGACGTATTTTGACCTAAGGACGGACGCTTTTGAAAATAGATCGGATCACTTTTTCGGCCACTTTCCTTATAACATCTTATTTCGAATAGTTGTTATATGAATAGCTTTGTGGGCCGTGACCCACTATAGTAATTTCACTTGCTTTTAATTTGTTCACCATGAAGTTATTATCTATAATCGATAATAATATCAATAACGAACTTGACATAAATATTTATCAAGGCCACGTCAGTACGCAATATTTTCAACTGTGAAAAGGAGTGTAATCACAAGTGACTCTATTGTTTAATACGGCGGTATTATGGCGTCAGCGCTAATCAAAAAAAGGCTTACAATGAGCGTAAATCACTTGAACGTTATTGCGTAGGAATCACACACAGCTTAGCGTAAGCAACCAGCATTTCAAAATATTTTTAAGAGAGTTCTCCCCGTACTCCCTTAGACATGCTACTTTCAATTTCTATAATCATCGAAAGCCAGAAATTATACTCATTTTAGCTTGAAGTTCTTAAAGCCCTTCATCACATTTATCTATTTAAATACACGATGAGGCGAAGATAATTATAAGTCTCCGATTTACGTATTTTGATTTTGACAATTGTGAGCAAACTATTGGAAGTGGTCAGGCCAATTTTTGATACTGATATGAAAACCTTTACACAAAACAAATAAAAACATTATAGTGGGGCATTACCTATTCGGCACCAATCGTAATACGTTACATGAAAAGTAGTTGAAAAATTGGTCCCATTCGAAGTATTTTGAATAGCGTTCGTTCTTGCGTCAAAACACGTTAGCGCACCAAAATATCTCAAAAATTGAGGCCTATATGTTGATCGCAAGAAAACAAAAGAGATGGAGGGACAGACAAATTTAGATCAGTTTCTGAATCGACCCGTTTAATAAAGATTGATCTATCCCAAGTCATTCCAGTTGTTGCATACATCCGCATAAACTTGTAACACAACTTCTGCAGGGTATAAAAAATTCGATAAAACGTACAAATTTCAAATAAAAATTTTGAGATATTCGTGAATAATACGAAGGTTTCTTGGCGATTGTGCACATTTTTGGACTTGGAAAAAAAAAAACATTGAACATAACATTACATTAACATCCAACGAACTAGCCCTTTGCAATTGAAATAATCAAATTGTATTGTCGGATACGATTTTTTCATATATGAAATTTCACACAAAGAATATCAGTAAAAGTTAAAGAAATTTATTATATAATTAGTTCCATGCAAAGGCATAATTCGATAAGAAAGGAAGAGGATTTTAGAGTCGAATAATATATTCAAGAAGACAAGGACCTCGGGCGATATTATTATAGTACCGTTTTATATGTGCTCAGGTAACTCCAAATTTCACAAAAAAACAAACTCACTAAAAAAAAGAGGTGATTAAGTAAGATCAAGTAAGTATGGTTAGTGCTCAGTAACAGAGTGAAATTAATATAATATTAGAGAGCGTAGAGTGTATTAATAGAGTACTACAACCCGCATTAAACACAAACCAACCCCGTTCCTGATAAGTAAATTAGTAATCGATTCCCTATTCATATTCAGTGGTAGCTCCGGGAAAACTAACTACGTTCCGGTTCGATGGGGTCTATGTCGGTTTGCTGCTACGAGAAAATCTACATCGGGTTGGTCAAAAGTTCACCCCTAATTGCAGTCCTACGCCTGATCAGGACTTTGCTTTCTATATGTCCACATATGTGTACGATATCTGCGCACACGAAAAACAATGCTACGATACGCTACTTCTCAGGCTAATCCGACAATACCGATAGCAATTTTATTAATAAGGGATTAGTTTGGCCTTTTATCGAATTGAAAAAATTTGACGCGATCGCTAAAACATTGTAACAGGAAATTGAAAATGTGCCGGCCACCCCTGCCATAGGCCATGGCTTTATAGACTTTACGTTCTTTGAAGACGCTTTGCTTAAATGCATTCAAAGACACTTAACGTCATCGAACAAGCTTTGGCCATTATGTTTTCTATATACACGCATATATATCCTTTTCTGTCTGGTGAAGAAACGGCCCGCAATTGAGGGAGAAGCGAGGATCTGTATGAACGTCCTTTTTACCTTTTGTACCCCACACTGCAACTCGTCATCCATCGTAGATCGCAAACTTTAAAGTGATCTCATTTAGAAATGGAAACAATTTAATTTGAAAATCGATATCAATTTTAAAAACTTAATACTATCAATAAACATAAAGCTTTAGTCATGATTGATGTAATGATCTGATGCGTTTAAAAATTTGTTTCTTATTTTTTTAGTGGCCCGCAACTCCAACAATGCCAATGCATGACTATGAGAGTATAATGGATTCAGAGATATGTTCAATAAATAATTATTTGATTCTATTTACAGGTCCATTTTTATTCCTTGAATCATTCACGTCCGATTTACAGTTGGATTTACGTTGAACAGTTAGCATTCCCTCCGTAAAACCATTACTAGCGGAACCACCAGTGACTAAAATCAATTCGTTTTTATCTTTAATGCCATTGTTAGCGGTGAATATCCTTTGTACTGTACCGGGTCCACTAACTTCCGAGGAAAGCGTTGAGGATGAAGCTAAGGCCGTTGGAGAAGCTGACGTAGTTGAGGACGTCGAAGAAGAGGATGCCGAATAGGTTAATGATGTATTTGAGGCAACAGAGTTCCAAAAATTTTCTCCAGGCCCCATAACGTTTAAAAGTTTACGATTACTGGGATTATTATTGTTATTTGTGCCGTGCCCACCGAAATGAAAATTCAAATTAAATGATCTTTTGGCTCCAGCACTAATGCTGCCATTATTGTTATTGAATTCTCGCGACGTAGTCGGTTTCGCATCACCGCTTTGCTGAGATCTATGCGGATATATTAATTCTTGACTGCCCCCGCCTTCGCTAGCAGCACAACTAGTGCTCGTGCTACTGCTATCTCCTACGCTAACGCCTTCGCCACCTTCGCTACTGCTACTGCCGCCGCCACCGCCCTCACCGCCGCCACCACCACCACCACCGCTGCTATTATCCAAAAGGCTGCTGTTACTTTGGATAAACATTTAAAAGATTTTTCTTCTATTTTTCTTGTATTTACTACGTTTTTTTTCGTTTTTTTCCACTTAACTTACAACTCTGTATTTATATGTATTTGTTTGTGTTTTGCACTTTTCCTTTTTTCTTCAAATTTTTTCTTTTTTTTATTTCAACTATTCTCGGTTTTTATTTTTAAGCTCATAGAACTAAACAAAACTGCTGTTATTTTCTTAATTAAAGTCGTCTTTTTTTTTTCTTTTTTTTTTACGTATTTTTAAGAAGTAATTCACACTAAAATAATGTTCTTTAGCTAACGACATGAAATGAGAGATCAAAGAAAAAGAGTGAGAAAGAGAGAGAGAAATAGTTGTATTTACAAGCAGCTTTCACGATATATTGCAAAGCAGTTAAGTGATAAGTTTTCTTTCTTAATGAAAAAAATGTTCTTCATTTTTCTAGAGATTTTTTCTAAAAATTATGCAAAAAAAAAAACGCTTTTTTAATATGTTTTGTTATGTGAAATCATATCCTAATGTTGGCTAATTCAATTGATCATGACTTCTACAACTCACCATCGAAAACGATTGGAAAGTTCTTGCGACATCACCTGTAGATCGATAGAAACTCTATGGAAATCCACTATACACACTTTGCGATTTCATACAAAAACGCGCAAAATCCGTGAAATGCAACAAGACAACAAATTGGAGCGAAGTACCGAAAGTAATGACAATCCTGCGAAGACTAATTTCCTGACAAATAAAGGAATTCATAGCAAAATTCATAATGTTTTAGGGTAACCTGCTATCATCAAGAGAAGCACATGGTTGATATAATGAAGAACTGAATTTCAATTGGGTCACATAAGCCAGAATGATTGATCAGTGAACAATAGTTGAATGATTGCTTAATAATGGAAGCATCCACGGTTCATATTAAGAAACAAAGAAGAAGAAAAATAAGTTGGAAAGACTGTACTTGTAATCAAAGAGGCCTTTCACTAGGCCCTTCTAGCCAAGATGTGGATCTTTTCTGAAAGGAAGAACAACTAGGAAACAAAATATATCTTTACTGCTATTGTGCTTAGTAGTGATTGGACAGAGTCAATGCAGTAGAGTAAGTAACGCACTTTTAAATAAGTGAGGCCACTATAGTGGGCCACTTCGCACCATTAAATACCCTATACTGCCTTACAGTTGCTCATATGAGACCATTTCAAAATAAGGTGTTATGTGGGAAGTGGTCGAAAAAATGTTCGTATTCGATATCCAATAGCATTCGTCTTTGAGACGGAACGCGTTTGCTCAATAAATCAAATTTCATCAAAATTTCCCAAAAATTTGCGACGTGTGCGACCATTGAACACAAGAATGCACGAGTACAAGACGGACAACCTTCGGAATTACTCCTTGAACTGTTTGGTATAATGAAAGGTGGCTCCACCTCGAGTCCGTCTGGGTGTTGCACAAACCCTTGCACCACCAATGGTGTATAGGGTATAATAAAATTTTATTTCTTCAATTTCATGTTTGAGTCGCACTGATTGACTGATTTCAGGCAAAATAGCCATCTACCCAACAGACGGCAATATAGTGTTAAAGATCTTATTCAGCAATTACGGAAATGTGATTTTAAAAGACTTGTCCGTCTGTCTCACAGTAACAGAAATTGTCGTTAAGATAGCAAAACATATGTTTTTTTTTTAGATTTTTAAAAAAAATAATCTAAAATTTCTTCTACATATATGTATATATGTGTATATATATATATTTCTTAATTGGCATTAAATTGTTTAACATTGAAATTAAAAAGTTGATGACTTTTTGTAATTTAAGTTAAATGGATTTTTCTTCGTTTGCGCATGTGAAGGAAAGATTTCTTGCGACTTATGATGATGATAAACTCTGCTTAATAAAATAAAATAATAAATTAACCGCAAATAAATGAAATTTATACCTCGATAGTGGCTGTAAAAGTATTTAAATTAATAATCGATCACGCATATGAATGCACATCGGATTCTTTTGATGGACAGACTATATAAGGCAGACAAAGAGTGGATACATGCAGCATTCTGTCTATAAAACAAAAATTAACTCGGGTTTATCTCTGCGTATGTGTGTGTGTGTGTGTGCATTTGTAATATATTGCGTTGTAGAAAATATAAGTACTGTATGTAGGTAGGTATGTGTGAATTTCGTAAATACTTATAAAATAAAAGCTCATGAATTAATTTAGCAAAGAAACAAAATATACCATAAAAAAAACATAAATGTAGAAATAATAACCGCAGCACGTCGTTATCATACAAAACGCACACACACACACATGCATACATATACATATAGAATAGCAAGCAATTGTGTTATAGTAGAAATTATCGTTGAGAACTTGTCTTATATGAGATTTATACTGATATGGGTATAAAATTAAGTACTTATACGACGCGCATACATTCATTCATACACACACACGTTGCATACATAAAAAACTTTTTCTATCTCTGTAGGTATTAATTTCTATACCAATTCGTCGGAGGATGGGGGATTTTGTTGTTTTTATGGTGTGTACGTACGTACGTACGTACGTACGAGTTCAATGCCACTCTCGATGTTGATTTTAATATAAATTTATTTCTGTTGAATTATTCCTATTAACTTTTCCTTTTTTGCACATTGTATCGCTGAGGAAGAAGAAAAAGAGGAAGAAGGGAACGACGACGGCGAAAAAGGCAATCATGAAGAAGAACAAAGATATTAATATGTAAAGTAAACAAAGGAAAACATTACTTTATGTCGAGTCGTGAAAGCCCATAAAATACCGAAGAAAATAAGGCCGCCCATGACAAGTAAATTATTAGTTACGAGTTTCGCTTCTCAATTGATGATGATGATGAGCCGAACGGGACTAATTTTTTACACGAACTGTGAAAACATGAAATTTTCAATGGGATTCGTTAGTCTCCTTGCCATCGTATGACAATAGCCATTATTAGCCCTACCTTGACTAGGGAAGCGAGGATTCACCTTAGCTGCTTTCTGCCTAATTAAGTTAATAAATGGCGGTATTGACTCATCGGCCTGACATGGAAAGATAAACTTTGATGTTCCTAATCGTTCTTCAAGAAATTTCAAATTCATAAACCCAGATCAAAGTGGGTACAACTACGAACTCCATATTCCGATCAGGGCTCTTCGTGAAGGTAGTCGGTAGTTTCGCTCGCTGATCCCGATATGTTCAGTATCATTGGTTGCCAAGCGGTTGCTTAAAATCTTAGCCCAGATCGTTTAGTGTTTTCGTAGGTCGGCTTGTTGTCTTATTAAAGTAACTATATTCCTATGTTGTAATTATCATCGTTCTATGAGTTGTGCCCTACAAATTTTATATGATTGAAATTTTTATAACCAATAAATTATACGAACGTTAGAGTAACGCATGTAGTCCGCTGTTTTGGCCATCATTTAAGATATAATGATTAAGTGATGATATATTGGAAAAACGAGCTTCCCAATCGTTAGCCTATCCAGTGGATATACCCTGTCCATTGGATATCCATTGGTTTCGCAAAGTATTGTAATCATTACAATTGCTGTAATTTTTCTCCATGAAACTATATATAGCTTAACTTCAATTCTTTCATTATACCCTATATCGCTTATGGTACAGGGTATATTAAGTTTGTGCGGACGTACGCAACACCCAGAAGGGCTTAAAATACATCCACCTTCCATTATATCATTCCATTCAGCATTATTTTCTAAGTGGATTTAAGCATTTCTGTCCGTCTGATGTCTGCCCATGTATTTTTGTGTTATTATACTCTACTACATTTGACATATAGGATGTGGGTTTGAGATAGACCCACGCTTTATTTTACCGATCGACTCGGAAGTGTTTGTCCGTGTGTCCGCCTTGTTTCTTACAAGCATAAAATTTCGAAATATTTTGTTGAAATTTTTTTGCCCTGACAATTGAATATAGTTCGAAACGAATCGCTTTATCGACCACTTCCCATGTAACTTCCTATTTTAAAAGGTCTTTGCATGGAAAAAAATTGCAATTTTCAAAATTTTTCGACAAAACTCGCCCAGTAACAGTACTCCGATATTCTAAGTTCGTACGAAAAATTTGCTTCGGCTGGGGCAATTTTTCAAACCCTCTCTCATATAGCCGTTGTTCCTACGAAAACTGAATCTTTATATAATAATAAAGTATAATTTTCAATACATCAGGGTAAACATTCGCTCATAGTAGTAAATTGATAAAGAAATGAACCTTATCGAATTTGGACCACGTAGGTCCACTTTTTGGATACCATAAAACGATTTTAAGTAAATGTAAACCCTTAGAAACCAAGAAGGCTTGATTGGTTCATAACAGCAATTTAAAAATAAAAATTGAACATGGATAATTTAGATGACATAGGTCCATTTTACAGATCGCAACATATATAGGGGCTATCATGGAAACCAAGCCCTTATACGGAGAGAAGGTCTAATTTCTGGTCTTTTTATGACGGACATTGAGAAATAATGAAATTTTTAAGAAGTATATTAAGTTTGCTAAATTTGGATCACGTCATGCATATCACGTTTTAGGCAACCAGTAAGGCTTCGCGCGAAGATAATGTGCAATTTTCATGTATTGTTACTGCAACGAGTGAATAACTGCATTAGACGAAGTGTCATAGAGCATCCAATGATCGGCCTTGCTCGCCTATAACGTCCTTAGCTGTTTTATTTAAAAGTCGCATATATGTATAATTTTCAAAAATAGCGTTTAAGAGGTAAAACCTCTGATAAATTCTTTAGAAAATCAATTTTTTTTGCTGCCTTAAATGATCGCTTCAATAATTAAGAATGATAGGAAAGGGATAATTGTGGGCATGGCAAAATTTTGAAGTATTTTGGTCAAAATACTTGATTTTTCGAAAGTTATTGCATGGCAATGCGCGGCCTTTTGAGGCTTTCAATGCGTTTTTCTCGAAACACGGTTTTCGAAAACTCCATAACCAGCATCATAATTCAAAAGATTTTCATTTTTTTCAATTAAAATTTTTTACCGTTTCTTTAAAATAACATTCTCTAGAGATATGCGAAGGATAAGTTAATGTAAAAATTTTTTCTTATTAATAAAAGTGTGACCTTTCTATCCATCGAAAATTGAACATTTCCTCGTTCAAGCCCTTCACAATCTCAGGTTACTTCGAAAAGGTCTTCGGTATTTTTCAATAGATGTAAGAATGTAGATTAAATGATCTTTTTTCTTTTAATTCAAATTTGGTCCGTTTACACGGACAAGGCGCTTCGCGAGAATGAGTCTAGTGTTGCCGTTTTTTAATAGTTTCAAGCGATAATTTTTCTTGTTAATACTTAAATATACGCTTAATTAACTTTGTCGAATATTATTAATCTGCATCTTTCCTTCCGTCAAAAAAAAAAAAAATGTCAGCATTCCCCGTCCTTTTAGGCTGGCGCAATGGTGTTACTTCTTAATTAATAGAATTGACTTGGGCCAAGTGTATGGGTCTAATTTCGTTTTATTGACATGGAAGCATTGGAACACATATAGACCGATTCAAATTTTTCATTAGTAATGAAAGGGAATTCTGATAAGAAAAATAGTTGGCAAAGTGCCTTAAGCCTTAAGGCGATAAATGGCTGAAACTTTAAATCGAAGTTGAATACATGGCACAGTTCAACTCGAAGAGAAGCAAACATTAATGATTCGATCGACGAAGAGAGCTTTTCAATTAAGTCTCTTTGATGATTTTTAATACTAACAGTTAGTTAGATGACGGTCGTCAACCCGGTCTTGTTAACCTCCGGCGAGAGGTTAACAATTTCAAATTGGATGTTATTTCCTTTTTGCCCTTTACGTTGTGAACTTGTGAAGAACATTTTAAATCGAAAATATAATAAAATATATAATACGCATATATATATAAATATATATATATAAACGTGCATATATTCGTACATTATTGTTTATCCTGGGAGTTAACAACCTGTAGAGAGCTTATAAATAAACAAAGCACACAGTCAATAATATTCGTTTGTTAGCGCGTTGTAAGAATTTATTGCTTTAATATTTTCAACATTAATGAGTCTCGTCAGTGCGACGCCCTGCTCGCCCATGCTTTGTCTTTGTGTGAATGAATGCTTGCAAGGATTTCACCTTAAATTGACTTTTTGCTTTCTTTAATACGCAGCAAGAAGCGAGTGTACAAGATTTCTCACATTCATTAAAACACGCATCGAAGATTCCAATTTAACGCCATTCGTTAATCCAATCGTTGATATCATAATTGTTTCGAATGGAACTAGGCTTGGCTCCTTGTGGCAATCAATTAACTTTTATGGACATAGCGATAGACATATGTAAATAATTGATACTAATTGCAGCGAAGCCGATCATCTCACCCTATAGTTGTACGTTAAGTTAATTTTGAAGCAAATAAGAAACAATTTAAACCACTACAGCGGGACATTGCCCACCGTTAAATGCCCTACGCCGTTTTGCTTAATGCGATTAAAAGTAAGGCCTTTTAGGGGAACATATCGCTGTATTAAATATCATCAAAATATGTTAAAAATTTGCATACTATGTTGAACATAAGAAAATGGACGGACGGGCGGATAGATAAGTAGAATCACATTCAGAATCGATCGCTATAACAAGAGGTGGGTTCATCTCAAGCTTCTGTCCGCACAAACTTAATAGACCCTCGTACGCTTGTGCATAAGTGATACAGCGTCTAAAAAGCTTTATAAAGCCTTGAAGAAATTTTTATCTAATCTTGTTTTAATTTTAGAAATAGTGTAGAATAGGATTTTAAGACTAGCCGAATTGAACACGAGAGTTTTTCTCAGAGTCCGTACTAAATACTTTACTTCTAAATTTTTTACATTTTTTATGGCTGGCCCCTAAACGTACGTGGTTTTGATCAAGTGGAGTGAATCATGTGTCCCTAGCCATTAAAGTATGACCTGCAGCACTTGCAAGTGGGCCAACTTGATAGTCGCGCTGCTTATCTACTAGGCTATGCCGCAGTCCAAACTAATTAGAGCCAATGTTTAGCCTTTGAAAGAAACAGAAAAGCTATCTTATCTCAGTGATTCACATAAGTGTTGAGAAAACTATCTACAATTTTCTGTGAAGTGGAAACATTTTGCGCCTATCAAGTGCTATACTGGAAAATCAAGCCCGCAGGCAGTTCTACTACTGAGATGAACAGAAAATGCTCTATTAACATTTCTGATGAAAACAATGCAAAAAATTCCAACCATAAAAAAACTATAAAAATATCTTTTAAACAAGAGTCTCGAATTTGACCATTTTCCCATAGTCGGTTTATATTGACATACCAAACTTTAAACATTTGGTAAAAATAGTTCCGAAAATTAAATTAAGTCCACCTCTATATCCAAAAAATGTTGAGAAAATCAAGATCCAAGCATTTTCGAAAATTGGCCTTGGCCTTGGCCATACAATTGCAACTCACCAATGGATCTTGAAGAAGTCTCTCCTCCCCAATCTGGAATTGTGGACAAATTCTCACCATAAAGCACATTCCCTGTGACTGCCTTAACTTTTCCTTGGCTAGTATAGGCAGATAGTATTGCATTTGTAGCGACCAACCCTATGGACATTCTACAATCAACTACAGACCACAATATCAATACAATATATTGCTGTATTAAAACTACTAGGCTCTATATCAAATGTGCTTTTAGAAATTAGAGCCGACAGCCTGTGTTGCTAGTGCTCAATGCCCTTTTTTTTAGTCTAAGAACTTATTTCATTAGTCTAAAATTATAATAATAATAACAATAATAATAATAATGATAATAATAATAATAATAATAATAATGATAATAATAATAATTCCGAAAAGCAGAATTTGAATTTGATTGGCTTTGTTAGGGCGTTTGCAAAGCTTTGTCAAGGTAGTTGGTAGTTGGCTTTTGCTAGTTCGTTTCGAATTTATATTCACATCATTGAATACATTTGAACTCCGTTCTGCCTTCCATAGCAATTTTTATACCTTGCACCACTGATGGTACATGTGTGTGTGTCTATTGAGTGTATACGGGTGTATTCAGAACTCAGAAGGACTTATGTTGAACACATCTTTCCTATCTATCGATCGGTTCAAAATCACTCTCTGAACAGGTCTAAGCTCGTCCATCCGCCATGTTTTCTTGTGTGCAACCTATAGGGCATAATTCTTGAAATATTTTAATGAAATTTAGTAAACTGAGGTGTTTCCAGATTGGACGACCTTTTCAACCCCTTCCTAAATTAAACCTTATTTTCAAAAGTTATTGTATGAATGAGTATATTAAACAAAATGGTGGTATTTAATGGTTGGCCACGTTCTACTATAGTGTTTCCACTTGTCGACTTCGAGAAATTCTCAACCAGTAGACCTACTACAAGAACGCAATCAAATCATCTCAAATTATTGACTGGAAATTTCTCGCTTGTGAGTCACAAATTAATTTATTCGTATGCTTTAGATAGTACCAAGATTGTAATCTATATTCTGCTGCTAAAGGCCTTGCATCAGAAGGAATTTCAAACAAAGCTTATTGCAGTTTTCCTAACTACATCTCCGGTTGCCCTTAGTTTCTCGTTTGCAATTTACTTTTGTTTTCTCTTTCTCTATTTAACTGAATTGTTTTATGTGTTTGCTTTCCTTAAGTCATTTTCTTTGTGGACAAAGCATTTCAGATTAATTATTGGAAAAGATCCATTCACAATGAATTCTACGCCCAAGTACTCAGTTATCTAAATTAACGATTATTTAAAATTCGACATTGGATTTTAAACCCTACAAGAGTAGATAACAATTTTGTACAAGACTTTACATAGAGCCAAGATTCATTATAACGATCGATTCAAATTGCATTTAAGCGCATGCATCTGTCTGTCTTGTTTTGAAAGAAAGTTCCAAAAAAAAATTGACTTTTCGACTTTTTCCTCCTTTCAGCCATTGTTGAATTAATTGTTGAGTTTCCCGCTTTGAACTCGTAGAGCCTTCATTCACATACGCGTTCAGTGAAGCATAAATAATATGTCGTCTATCACCGAATTTATCCAACAATATCTGCTTATTAAACACGTAGTCAATAAGTATTTAATGGAGAGATCGAGCCAACATTTCAATCTTCTTGAGAATGTGTGTCTTTTTGTTTTTATATCCCAAAGTGTTTATTGTGCAATGTATTAGGTGTTTGCAAACACTTTGATCAACGACTTCTACAGGTAAAAATGGTGAAGAAGTGGGAAATACACTGTGTACGTAACGGTTGGATTCGATGGTTTCGACCTTCCTCTACACGAAATAACAGTTTTCGTTTAATTGATTCATTCAGCGTACGCCGACACTATTCATAGAGCGCTCAAAATTCTTCTTCTTCTATATTCATTAGTTTTATTGTTTATTTGAAGAAATCTGCTCCCGAAGACCACCAAGCACGTTTAGAGACTTTTGGTGATGCTGCTCCATCATATCCCAATTGTCGATTTTGTTTTCTGTGGTTTAAAAGTAGCGACACGAATTAACTGAAAAGACCATTTTTTGGCCAGACGTTGCAAGCGTTGTCCAGGATACAATGTTGTAGCCCGAATGTCCGAAGTCCTAACGTACACAATGTACTCACCAGACATGACACCTCCTGATTACCACTTGCTCAGATCGGTGCTGCATAGCTTGGCTGGCATGCGGATCCGCAAAGTTGAAGAAGTGCGAAAGTGGGTCGGTGGGTGGATTGCTGTCAAACCAATCTAAATTCTTTCGGCATGATATTGCCATGTTGCCAAAAATGTTGTCAAAAATGATGGAAACTATTTTGCTTAAAGCATATGGTACCAATTTTTCACAATAAATGCCTTTTCCAAGTGAAGAAGTGATCAAAATTTTTGCAATCACGTAATATACCAAATTTGTGTATGCAACATCCAGAAGGACTCGAGATACGCCCACCTTTTATTATACCAAACACACATCAGAATCACTCTCTGGCTCAAAATAAAAGTGTCTGTCCGTCTGTCTGTGATATTTTGATGAAATTTGTGGCAACAACGTGTTTTCGCCCAACGACTAACGTTATTGAAAATTCGGTTCGATCACTTCCCATATAACTGTGCATATTGAAAAGTCATATGAATGCTTGTAGGGTGGTGTAGGGTGTTTAACGGTAGGTCCTGATACCCTATAATGTTTTTGCTTGTTTACGATAACACAACTTCGAATAAAATGTTCGACGAACAATCGGCCACAGATTAATCCGCTCGGAATCTGATGTTGCCGATTAGGAATAATGCTTACTTCACAGAGAAGAAGAAATAAGAAATTCAATAAAGTCTATGAGAGTTCAATCGACTGACTATTAATTCCATCAAATTTTTGGTCAAAGCTTTAGGATAATAAACAACTTGGTTTCCAAGCGATTTGCAACATTTTTCCATATATTCTCTTAAAACAATTGACCATTTGTAGTCTTATGTCCACAAATTTAATGAGGTCTCCATTACACACGCACACACACAAACACACAAAATGATAAGCGCACTAGTAGACTCACAAGAAAAAAAAAAAACAAATTGATATGTACATATTTTTATTGAAAATAGGCCAACAATTTTTTTTCATTTTGCATTTGTTCTTTTTTGGCTCTTATGGTATTTGTATATAGGAAATGAAGCCAACGTGTGTGCGTTTATTTCTTCTTGGTACATAAACAAACTGTTTACGTCAATACAAAAATACATAAATATTGGAAACAAAAATTTTCATAATTTTTTTCATTTTTAATTAATTTTATGCAAATGTTGAAAAAAAAACAAAAAAAAATAAATAAATAAAGAAAAAATTGGCAAAAAAGAAAGGAAGACAGAGATCAAAAACAATAAGAAAATAAAAAGGGTAAATAGGAAATAATAAAAAAAAAAAAAAGTATTTTTCATTGTTGAGCAAAACAGCTGATGACGAAGAACACCACACACGAAATTGCATCTAATGGTTATTTCAATGTATGTGTGTACGCTTAGTATAGATATAAATATGCAGGAAAATCGTTAATGCCTCAACTATGTAGTACAAGTAGAAGTAGTAGTTGTTGGAGAGGGAACTGGGGCGGTGAGAGGCATTTGCATTTTTTCCTTACGAAATTGTTTATAACTAACTGCCTTGGCATGCATGCCAATTATATGCAATTACATGATGGTTAAGAATTTTTCGAAAAGACAAGGTAACTACTAAATGGTAAGAGAAATCGTATAATGAATAATATAACACATGATTAAACAATTGCTGGTAAGAAAAGAACAGAAAAAAAAAAAAAACAAAACGAAAACAACTTAAACTCTCTTCTTTTTTTCTTCCTTTTCCCTACGACTGTATGCGCGAAGAGTTGTATAATGAAAGTAAAATTATATACCAAGGTTGTAAAAATTTATTGTTGTTGTTATTGTTATTAATATTTATATATGTATGTTTGTTACACAATATATTATTAGGGTAAATAAAACTTTTCTATTTAAATTATTTAATTAAGATTTAATATTTAATTGAATTACTTTAAACATTTGTAACTTTCTTTCGCTTTTCACGTTTTCTCTTTTCAAATCAACCAAAACAAATAATCAAAAAGTTTGCTGTGTGTTTGTTGCTGCTGCGATTGTTGAGAAAGAAAAATACAGAGAGAGAGAGAGAATGGGAAAATTTCACACTCTCAAGCACACACATAGAACAGTGTTTTTTTTTTTTATTATATTTATTTATTTATTTATTTATATATTTTTGTTTTTTTTTTTTTCTTTTCTTTTTTTTGGATCACGAATTCACAAAAAAACAGCAACAACAAAATAAATACTGGTGATTAGCTATCGATATGACAACGGGATGGCAAACACGGAAGCAATGTAACCATGTTCTGGCACAGGGTCGGTCAACAGATTGCAGAAAACAGAACGATGTGGTGGTCAGACCGAAGCAATCGAAGCACTCTGCGTGTAATTGCACATTTACCGAGATGTGTATGTTAACACCATCGCCATCACCAACACACTAACATAGCTGTAGAATGTAATTAAATTGATGATAGAACATTACTGCCAGAGCAAGCAGCAGCGCGATGTAGGCAGTAAGCAGAGTCAAGCATAAAAACACAAAAGAAGAGATAACAACCCCAACGAAAACGACAACGACGACGACGACGACGATTACGACGACAATGCAACGCAACGTCGATGACAACGATAAATATTATAAAGATGTTGTTGCTTTTATTTTTTACTCTTTAAACACACACAACACACACTCAGACACACACTTCGTCAAACAAGTTAAATTAATTTTCCAAAGTTGTTTTTGTTTCACGTTAATTTTGCTTTTTTGTTTTGCTTTTATTATTATTATTATTATTATTATTATTATTGATTACATTTAATTTCTTTTCTAAGCTTTAATAGCAGAGATGGCGATAATGTCTCGTTTGCTCTTTATTCCTTCTACACTTTGTTGTTATTAAATTTATGCTTTTAAATATATATATTTTGGACATAATTTTGTTTTTTCTTTGCTTTTCTTTTTTTTTTCTATTTCTATTTTTATTTTTCTATTCTTTTAAGTTGGACCGTTAATCGTTCTAAGAACGTAATGCAGAAAATGTACATAACACCACTATGTGTGCTTGGCAAGAAAGAAAGAAAGGAAAAAAAACAGTCTTTGTATCTGGTTAAATAAATGGTCTTTCGCCTATTGAGCTCAGAGACGTCTTGCTGTGTATGGCAAACTGGTTGATGTGAAACTGTTCGTAAACGATAGAGATCACGTATAAAAATGCATGCACAAATACGTAGCCGTATTTGCATGCTAACAACAACAACGACAACAGCATTCAATGCAATATATAAACGTCACGATGCTATCTTATAAATATATGTATGTATACATATGTGTATTTATATATATATGTATGCATGTATATATAAAATTTTTGAAATTCTCTTTCTCTACCTCTCTTTCTTTTTCTCTCTTTATTTGCATTTCTCACATATGTGTATTACATACACCGAGTGGCAGAAAATACCACTGCTTTTTTCAAAAAAAAAAAAAAAAAAAAAAAAGAAGTAAGAACGCGTACATACGATGTCTGGTTTCTTTTTGTTTTCTTTTTTTTTTATTTTTTTTTTTTTTGATGGAATTAAAATAACAAAGCAAAAGTTAAAGGATGAAAATAAAAAGCAAAGTTTCCGATGAAATACCAAAATTACTCATCAAGCAAAAAAAGTTGTATTTATTTTGGAGCAGATATGTCCAGCCTGTATGCCATGCTTTACCGGAGGCAACTTAAATATTGTCCGAAAAAGGACGAGGAGCAAGGCAAAGAACTCTCTATTAAGCATTTGAGAGATCCTAAGTTCGCAATTAAAAGGTAGGAAGAATTGGATAAACTGCTCTTTTGGGAGAAACGTCACAGTATAAGTGTGAGAGACTCGTGAAGATCTTTAATATCTAGCAGAGTTATACCAACCCCGTGGGCATGTTATTTAATGGAAGCATTACAAAAAAAATAGTTTTTCCTTATAGGCAGTTATGCGTTTCTGTATAGACAGTGGGGATTATAAGCCTTTTAAAACTTAACATGTAGCTATTAAATAAAAGTTTATTTGCCAACTTTCACCTTTTTAGGGTAAATGGTTTATAAGATGAGCGCTTTGATCATCTATGACCGACAGATGGACGCACGGATGAAATAACAGATGAATAATATATATATCTTATATATATCTTACGGAGCTTCTAGCGCGTGTTTCTGGAGATTATCAGCAGGCGAACAACAGTGAAGACACACAACGCGCTGAAGTATTGTACACTATCCGTTTTAGTGTACAAACACTATTGCACATTACAGCCCACCAATCAACTCCCCACACACACTCTATAGTTTTCTATATAAAGACTTTTCAAAGTAAGGCATTATATGGGAAGTGGTCAAAAAAGCCATTCAATAGCGATCTAAACCGTTTTCAAAAGCGTCCGACATTGGGTCAAAATACCGTTCATCAAAATATATCAAAAATTGCATCCTGTAGGATGAACACAGGCATTCGATCATTACAATAAAACATACGTCTATCTCGAGTTCTTTTGATGTTACATACATCCTCGCAACTTCAGTCAATATCCGATCGATCGGTAGAGCAAAAGCGGGGTCTAACTTAAGTCCTTCTGGGTGTTACATTAGCTCCCCATAAGCTTAATATTCTCTTATAGTACAAGTTACGCGGTATGGAAATCCTGTGATATTTAATGTAAGCGAATGGAGAGGAACTTCAAGGATTAAAGCGTGAATAGAAGAAAAAAGGTATTGTATGATATTTGGGATTCCATCTACTATTTATAGGTGGAGAGATCAAGCTTGAGCACGTTCAGCATCCAACGAAAAACCCGCTAGTTTCTAATGAGAAAGGAACATCCAAATATTGTTCTCTGAATGGCGAGGACCGCTTAAAACTAAATGAAATGATGATTAACTTCTGTGCGGAGATAAAATGTAATAACTTTTTTTTTTATTCTGACACTGCAACTGTCCACGTGGAAAACATGTTTCTTGTCTCATTTAAAGTTCCGATGTTCTTCATATTCCAAGTTATTGCTACGAACGTCAAAATTGCAAAGTTTGAAAGTTGAAGCAGAAGATTGAAACTTGGAACTTATGTTTTTCTAATTTAACTCATAGATCCAATTGAAAGCCAGGCTTCTTATTGTAGAACTTGCAAAGAATTTCAATTGAAAGATAAATTGAAAAGCAAAAATTTCAACGAACACATGTTTTTGTTTTTTGATTTAAAGGTAATGTTGTTCATCGAATTCGCTTAACATTTGGCCGGAACCCATAACAATTGCGGAATGTGTAACGAGTCTTATTCAAAATTTTCCAAGTGAAAAGAACTACAATGCAAATACCCCTCACTATCGTAGAGTTATCCATATAAAGACTTTTCAAAATAAGCCCTTATATGGGAAGTGATCGAGAGAGCGGTCCAATCCGAACCATTTTCCATAGCGTTCTTCCTAGGACCAAAACATGTTGGTGTACCAAGTTTCATCAAAATATCTGAAAAGTTGCGATCTGTAGATTGAACATTAAATAACAAGACGAGCGGACAGATCTGGTTGGGCAAACACGCTTAGGTCAATACGACAAAAGGTGGGTCCATCTAAAATTCTTCTGGCTATTGCACACATTCGCACAAACTTAATGTACCCTTCTATCACGAGTAGTGTAGGGTATGACGATGAAAAAAAAATATTATCGGAGTGTTCCTAAACTAAATTAAGATATGATCGGGAATATAATAAATATATCTTTAAGTTTCATAAAATTGTATTTTGATTATGAGAACAAATTAGAATTAATTTATAATAATGGAACTAAAATGGTGCCTAAAGACCTAAAAACCCCATATTAAACTTTATTTTATATTACATTAAATAATTAATTGCTAGCTAACCAAACATTATTCAAAATATTTATAATATATGAGAAGAGTCCGCCCACTGTGAAAATTAAAGAAATTTTCCTCTAAAGATTTTCATTTCATGGCTCACAGCTGGGTGGACCTTCAACCAACCAACTTCGCGGGTTCAAATCGCTACGCATTTTGACCATACCTGGTCGATGCTATGCTAAATGCTTAGTCCTTAATCACATAGTACTTATCGACAGGAGACACTAGTCCCCGACTGTTTCCCCGCCTCCAACTCTCGTTTTCCACTTCTGGCTTACCCTTAGCGTGTTGCACATAAAAATCATTCGCGATAGTAAAAAGTAAACAACTAAGACAAGTATGTTCGGTTGTGCGGTAGTGTTTTCAATAAGTCAATAGCCTTACAGGCTAGCGCTTTAGGGCTTTAATCTTAAAATTTATTTCTGTGGTTAAAAAGTCGATAATGATAATAACAATATATTCGTTTGTGACCGCGTTTTTTATACCCATCACCGTTAGCCTATTTTTGAGAGGGAAAGTGCAAGTATTCACTGTTTTTGTTACATAGACGTGCGAGCGTTGTGGACGTCTTCTTTGAAAAGTTTGCGTCATTTTGAAAAATTTTTGCAAGTTTCCTCTTCATTTTCATCTCCAATCTTGCGAACGGGAAAATGTTTACCAAAGATGACCTGATGGACATGCTCGATGCATTCCGTATTTGAAATTGGCCAAGAAATCGTACGCATTGTGAGGCTCTTAAAGCTTTCTTTTGCACTTTGTTAAGGTATTGGAAAAAATATGAAATTGTAATACCCTATAAGGTGAGGTAGGCGTGGTCAATTTTTACGATCAACATATACCTTTACATTTTTTTTTGGAAATTTTCAATTCCTTTTGAAAAACAGAGGTGCTCTCAGTTTACGTGGTGCTGTGAGTCTGACCTTCAACCGATTGGGCCCATTTTCAATACCAACCTGGGCGCAAGAATTTCCAATGCTTCTGCCAAGTTTGAAATCGACGGCTTCATTTTTGAGGCCAGGAGATTGTGTAAAAAACATTACACAGACGGACAGACGGATGCTAAACATGAATATATATACCTTGTGGGGTCTCTGCAGCTTCCTCCTACGCGTCAAGTACACTTTCGCATTGTCGCAAATAATCATTTCCATGCCAATGGACGATATGTGCTGCAGAAACGAAGTATGCATGGGTATTATTAGCTTTCTCTTTCAAGAGGTCAATTGCAACGAAAGTGTTCAGGCCATGTATCAGGTAAAGTTTTTCCGACTCACTTACTTCCCCAAAACGCATGTAGGCAATCAATACTTCTTATAGGCTATTACAAGTTTGTACTCGTACGTGAGCAGATTGCAGTTGAAAGTTTAAGTAGCAGTCGTGACGCACAAGTTCAATATTGATATCTGCAAATTTCTGCTAGATATGGCCAGTGGGTATCACGAGTAGTTCAAAAGTTAACCTATGGCTATTTATTGAAGGTTTACACGCCAAGTTGCGGTTTGTTTTGGGACAATTGTTTATACGAGTGTTTATATAAGCGCTCCATCATCATGCGACACACAAAGGGACAGATGGATGAAGAAGCAGGCCAAGAATATATATAGAATTTCCAGAGGTTTTTGCATATCTTTTAAGAAGTCCATTGCGATGAAAACAGTAAGTCCATGTGTCCGTTAACGTTTTTGTTAGTTACATACTTCCCTAAAATGCACGCAGACAGGTTTCGATGCGTCTTCCTTCTTTGTTTTTTTTTTTTTTTTTTGTTAAAAAATCAAACAAAGAAAAATTCTCTTCTTATTTAGAGAAAGAAAGGAATGCTGAGTGAGTGGAAAACAAAGAAAGCAAAGCGTAAATAAAAAAGTTTGGCGTCGAGTTTCTCATTCTCTACTGACCATTATTGTTGTTGTTGAAGGCTGTGTTTACAGCAACATATATGAATGCAATGAAATGAGCTTAGAGCTGCAGCTCTATGCTCTGTTTGGTATTGCGCATACAGCAGATAGCAGGTAGGGGCATATGTATGCGTGTTTCATACCCAAAGAATCCAACTCTCAGAACAAACTAATAATTGCTTTTTCTTTTTATTGCTGTTGTCTTACATTACTTTTACTGTTATTGTTGTTCAAAATATTTGTTACTGTTGTACTGTTGTTGTCTCTTATCTTCTTCATTACATATGCATACATGTTCTTGAAATTTTTTGTACTTTCGAATAACGTAATTAAATCAAGAAGAAAATAAACACAACTATGAAAAGAAGTTACGGTAAATGAATAATAAACAATATTAAGCTATGTACAGAAAATAAACGCAATGAATAAAGACGAAGAAGGTATAAGAAGGTGTAAGTCTCAGATGATATTGATTTACAACTTGCCTTCCGGGGAAACCAACGCTTTCGTGAAAACCTTTTTACAAAGCGTTTTCCCATAATTGATTCGCATATATATGCAAAGAAATCTGCCTTTTTTGTATTTTCTTACGTTTCTTAGATGCAGCCATAGTATGCTACAAACTAATCGCCATGCGTTGCGCTTCGACTAAACTATTTTATAACGGCTTCTGCAATATGTCGGAATTGCCTCTAGTGAGTGCCTTCCTTTCCGACCGTAAGAGTAGAACTTTCTTTACGTAGAAAAAGTCTGTACATCTATGCGTCTATCTGTGTGTCTGTGCAAGTATCAGCATATCTACCCACGTGTCCACCTATGAACATTAAATAAAGGTTACGTTCAATATCGATAAGATAAAAATATCTGAACGGGGTCAGGCATATAGGGGTAAACTATAAAGCTGCCAAAACTCAAAGCCGTCTCCTAACACACATGAAAAATGATCGACAACCGTTACAATCTGCAACCATTCATGTTCTGGGCATGAGAATACTAAATGATGAGAACATATATTCAAAGTGTCGGAAGACGTAGCCGAAGGATTAAATTTACTAAAGCGGTGCAAGAAACAAGAAGCAGTTGATATCCATACCGTCTAAGCTGCCAAAATTCTGGACACGTCGTTCTTTAATCATACTGTCCGCTTTTGGAACAACCTACTAGCAATAGTCTTTCCCAAAGTGCCTGATCACAAAATCTACTCCCCTTCTCTCTCTTTTTATAACCTTTTTCCTTGAGACATCCCTCCCCAGACACTTATCCGTGCTACATAAAAGCGAAGTGATCCCTTCAACAATATCTCATTAACGCAAAGCAACTGGACCTGGGAAACATCGGGAAAAATTGGAAAATTTCAATATAGTTTCATGAAAAGCAAAAGTCGATTCAGCATCATTTTCTGGATTCCGAACCATTTTCTGAATCGATCAGTCCATCTGTCCGCCTAATGTCTGTCCATGTATTCTTGTGTTCAACCTACAGGTTTTTTGGATACTCTTCTGAAATTTGGTAATTAAGTGAAGGGTTCAGGATTGGCCTTGCCCTACTATAGCATTCTCACTTATCTTGCTGAAGCTATCTTTCGGTAGCTTTCATATACAAAACGGTCTATCTCTAGCTATGTCTATTGAAGAGATATCGAAACAAACGTCTAGTGGGTAAAGAAGAATACGTTCGGCCATAACCAATCATAATTCTGGCCTTTGTCTGCATTTAAATCTTACAACATATGTACACCTACTATAGTAGTCGTCTAAAATATTATGCTAATTGAATGTCATTTATTGCATTGCGAGTTTTATGCGCTTTATTCAACCATATTAGAATGCCATGTAATTAATTAGTAACGCTTATGATATATGTACATATATATAAATAATGTATAAGATTACAAAATTTATGCACTTTGCATTCACGTACAGACATGGAAAGTGTTTTTAAACACATTTTCCTGTAAAATTTAATTCGCTGAGAGAGGGCCAAGTGCGATGGAGCTTCGTACTTCGTAGCTTGGTATTGAAGAACAATGATCGCAAGAATATTAATAAGCTTACGCTAGTATTTCTGATAAGGCATGCTTTGGTGCTTCTTCAATAATTAACTCATTATTATTATTATTGCTACTATTAGGTATTTAAACCAAAGAAATAAATCCTTGGTTTAATAAGCAGAAACACTGCGCCGCACACTACCACAGCAAACCATTTAGTGCCCAACACCACCCTTCAGATCATTCTTATAACAACTTTTCAGCGTAAGGCATTATAGGGGAAACAGTCGAAAAAGTAGTCCGATCGCAACCATTTCCCATAGCACTCGATCTTGGGCGAAAACGCGTTAGTGCATCATCGAATTTAATCGGAATATCAATAATTGCGCCTTGGGTTAAACGCAGGAAAATAAAGTGGACAGATGGATCGACAAGTCTAAATCTATTCCAAAAGTGATTCTCAATCCATCGGTCTATCTCAAGTCATTTTAGGTGTGAATGCTTGCTCGGTACAGGCATAACCGACTAACCGATTGAACTGATATCCAATAGGCCATACGGCTACCACCGTCCTATCTCTTTCTCTTTCCTGCGTATTTTCACACCGTCATCGTATTACACACATAGGGGACCTCCCATGAGCGATTGATTATATTTAAGCGATGCAGAGTATAAGAAGTAGAATTAACACTAACAACCAAGGCTGTCGGTTTGATGTAATGTTATTGATAAATATAGGGGATGAAAAGTTTAAACGGCACAGTCGAACAAGACCGCCAATCAAGCGCCCCAATACCACTTCGCCTGCTACAAGCTTAAGTCAAGATATTTGCGGTCGTATAGAGATAGCCTTTTGAAAAATTCCTTTACGATAAGATTGACTGATATGAACCGAACTTAACATGATTAGTTTTTTCTTTGCCAAACGCTTATTCTTCACTAATCATAAAACTCGAACAGTGTATATCATATAGAATCTAAACTTTTCATAAAGCTTTTCATGAGCTTCTTAAAGTTCCATAATTTGATCAGCGTATTCCACACATTTAGAATCTTTTGGTTTTTTGTACTTGTCAGGAAAACATTTACGTGAGGAGAATGTAATCACTATGTCTGCAATTTCGCAGATCAGTTTTCCATGTTGAGTATAAATCGTGGATCTGAGTACTTCTCAGTGTTAGGCATCAAACATTTACTAGAAAATGAATTTGAAAGTAAAAAAGCGCTTTCTAAGCACACCAATCAATGGGTTCGTAGCATCGCTAATACAATTACCGCTTTTGGGCGAAACAAAGACTTTATTAATGAATTCTTGAAGCGTGACACCATCAGTCCAACGCTTCTCTCACTTTTCTATGCCTTTCTCCTAGCAAGATTTGTTCAATCTTTCAAGATAGGCTTTGGTTTCGGCGATCATCTCTTCATTATCAACACGTTGTTGTTCACGATCGAAAGCGAGCAAATGCGGTAACCAAACCGAATAGATTTTTCTGATGCTAAATAGTACACGCAGTGCCTTCCCACATCTTTCTTATGTCAGTTGTCTTGCGCAACTCCACGAAACGATTTTGTGAACCTTTTTGTATCTTTTCCAGGAATAAATGACGAAAGTAAACGACCAGAGCAAGCAGCTTCATGGGTGGCCATAAGACAACTTTGTTTTTATTTTTTCCACAGACAAAAGTCGCCATAAGTCGCTTTTTGAAGACAATGCTTATTGTGACTATATTTCTTCTCATCAAGAACAACATTTAATCAGCAAACGAAATTCAAGTTTTCCAATTGCTTTGGAACAAAACAAAAATAGCGCCATTAAAACAACTTTGTAAAGAAATTGTTGGAATGTCATGATATTTTGGCAGCTTTCATATGAAGCTTGGCCGTGAATCTAAAAATCGTATGGATTCGTCAATAGTGGCGGCATCTATAGATCATCCTGCAACTCATTGACTAAAGTGTTAAACATCGGCAAAAGGGAAATAATGAAACGACCTGGAACGAGCACCAATCTCGTGAGACTTGACTTTCAAAAGACAATGCAATGACTGTAAGCAATGACTTTCAAAGGACGTTTCTTAACCAACACTTAGAAGCATGCGATAGATCAAGAACATCTTTATAAAGAATTATGGCAAAGAAGTCACTTTGAATGACGAGATAATTTTTTGATTTCAACTACCAGAAGAGAGTCCTCGATACTTTCGCAATATTTCATACAAATTCCGAATAGTCGCGCAATATGACGGCTGCATCGCAGTGACGAATGTGCATGTAACAAATCCTAAATATAATCGAATTGTACGCCTGGTGTAGGGTACATAAATTAAATTTTCTCGACCGGAGGTAATGATTTTCCATTTTCAACATAACATAAAATACAGAGGCAAATTTTCTTTGTTGTAACTATTCAAGTCTATAAGGTATGGGCAAATGAACTCAACTTAAAAGGCGTGTCTTCGAGTCGATTTCGACCATTTTCAATATCAACCTGCTTGCAAGAACTCCCAATAGTCTTGACATATTCGAAATTCTGTTTTAAAAACTGCAATCATCAGAACCCCTACCACAACAAGCACCCGTACATACGGACAGAATAAACACACATACGTAAATTGATTCAGAATTTAATTTCTGCGTGAAGCAGACGTTGTAACGAAATTAATATATCCCTATATATATATACCTTTAGTGATGGATATATAAAGCAAAAAAATATCGTGAAATAAAAACAGCTGCCAAATCAAGTTCTCTATATGGGAATCATGTTACCGTTTAAAGTTCTTTCAATGTTGAAAGAAACTTAACTTGTGAGATCATTTTACTTGAAATTTGATGGAAAACACCATAAGTTATTATTGACAAGGAAATCTCCTTTTCCTGAGAGTGTTATCATATCCCAGCTATATGTGTTCACGGATGAACCCTGCCCAAAGGTTATATTAATCAGGAAAAACGTATGGAAGAAAGAGAAAATTTCAACATTTTTTATTACTTTCAAGAACAAGAAAACAATTTCTGCAAAAGACACTTAAAGATACGAACATCTTGTTAATTTCTTATACCACATAAAACAATGAGACAAATCGAAATTCATTTTGGACTGAACTTAACGCTAGAGTTCCCGCGTGGATCAATGCGGTGATTTCGAGTTTTTGAGCTTAGAACAAGTAAAAGCACCACATTAAGTCAAGGCCCATCATTAAATACTTTGGACGGCCCTCCAAGGTCACTTCTATAGCAACTTTTCAGAACAAGCCGTTATATGGAAAGCGATCGTAAACTAGGTCCGATCTAAATCATTTCCCATAGTGTTCGTTCTGGGGCCAAAACGAGTCACTGTACCAAATTTCATCGGCATATCTAGCAATTTACGTCCTGTAGGTTGAACACAAGAAAACAACACTGACAGATGGGCGGACAAGCTTGGTCCAATTTGATAGTCATTCGGAATATGATTCTGAATTGATCAGTATAATAACGGGCGCGTCCTTATCAAGGCATTCTATGTGTTGTACACATCCACACATACACTTAATGTGCATTTGGTGTGGGGTATAAAGTAGGCGACTTTCCAAAAATTAAGATTAAGTGAATGATGGTAAAACAAGCAACAAAAGTGTACTCGGCCGCGTCCGAATCTTTTATACCAATCACTGTCTGGAACTGATCGATAACATGTAGATTTTATATAGTCTCTGAAGCTTCTTTTTGGGCTGCAAATGTTTTGATAAAAAAAAACCAAATTCTAATATCCTATAAGAATGAGTAGGCGTGGCCAAATTTCTTTTCATTTTTCCACAAGTGCTGCCTAATCGCCCATAAAATGTAAATGGAAATTTTTATCGCGGTATCTGTTGTAGTTTATAAGTAGCGCGCAAGTAACCAATGGTTTCTTTTGTTGAAAACAGGAGTGATCACCGGTTATATTGCACTGTGGCCGTGTCCTTCGACCGATTTGTCTCAATTTCGAAACCAATATGAAAAGAACTTCCAATTTTCGTGTCTGCTAATTGTTGCAATCTTACGACCAGAAGAATATTTACAACAGGACGGACGGACATCATTAAACCGTTTTGGAATATATATACTCAATAGGGTCTCTGGGGCTTCCTTCCGAGAGTTGGAAACAAATTGATAAAATAAATACACCCCTCACCTCCCGGAGATGCGTATAAAAGAAATTGAGGTTATCTGCTTAAACGCATGTCCACATAGCATAGAAACACACCAATATTTTTCCGTATTTTCATCTACAACTTTCATAAAATCTATGCATCTGTAGATTTCTATATATACTTGATTTGGAGATCTGTAGTGTTAAGTTAGCTCTAATAAATATTTGCTTACTTTCTTTCAAAACTTTTTCCTCCTGCTTCTGTCACGATTTTCGACCTTTCCAAAATTGCTTTGAAATTTTTCTTATCAATTTCATTGATTGCAACTGGTATTAACACCAGTTAAAAGTGTACATGTGAATATATTACATAAAAAATCCGGTTATTCTCTCCTATCCTATCAATCAATCTGAGATTGGTTAAGGAGGTGATGCATACATGGTACGCAAATAAGTTAACTAATAAAAATTTGAAAGTTACATATACATAATGTAATCTCTAATAAGATTGAAATTACGGGCAATTTTTTACTTTTACTTTCCATTTACTCTGTCATGTGAACCAAAGTTTGTTTTTCCTTTTCGGTAAGCAAATGTTAAACAATAAACCCTAAGATACCATGTGACAAATATTAAAATACTCAGTTAGAGTTGAATATATATATATATGTAGGCTGTTTGTTATACGCGTAATTCCAAAGGCAACAAAAATTTTAAACGATAAAACGTAAGGCAGGAGCATATGGTAAAGACTTAAATATTTAGTTAATGTTGAATAGAATTTTTCTCTCTGTTGCGTATTACAAAGAAGAGATAAACAAACTGTTATTATCTCCGAATAACGAGTATGATGAAAAGGGAAATAACAAAGAACTTGAAGGCAACAAAGACGGGTTACGAACTTTCAAATTATCCCAGAGCTGAAACAAACCGAAACAGCAGTAATAAGAAGGATAACACAACTAAAGAAAGAACAAAGGATGTCTGCAAAAACAGTTAATAGTCTCTCTTCATATTAACTTAGCTTTAAGCTAAAAGAGGAAGAGGAAGAGAGAGAGAGAGAGAAAGAGAGAGTGTGAGAGGTCCTTAACATTATCTTGATTATCAAACTGTAAAACAAAAGTGAAAACCGACCTTAGGGCGAATTTTGGATACCTATCACTTGGCTATAGCCACATAGAAAAAATATATTGACAACACTGCCATTTTATTCCGATAACGAGTGCATAAATTTGTGGGCAATTCTTCCCGATAACAATTACATCAATTTTTTGTTTATTTTCTTGACGAATGAAGAGATAAGTTACGAAAGTTATGGAAAAGCTAACATTGCTAACATCAGTTCAAGACATTGAATTGATCAAATATATATATATACATACATATATATATATATATATATATATATATATATATATA